>CATNWA010021948.1:0-70334 GCA_951230385.1 Staurois parvus | reverse complement strand
TTGTACAGTGATATTGTAGAATGACGGCCGAGCGGAAAACCCTATTATAGAATGACGGCCGAGCGGGAACCCTATTGTAGAATGACGGCCGAGCGGGAACCCTATTGTACAGTGACGGCCGTGCGGGAACCCTATTGTACAGTGAGGGCCGAGTGGGATCCCTATTGTACAATGACGGTTGTTCATGGAAATTTTTGTATTGTTGGTCGAACTTTAAATGTGTCATATATGAGTGTTATTCATATGTCTCTCGTGTGGCTTAATTAAAGCTCTGAAGGCTGCAATTGGCCATGCGCATGTACAATGTATGTATTACAGTACTCATCTCGGTAATGGATGAGATGGCGGATCTGCGCTTATAGACCGGCGTGTATACCACCACGGCATTCGATGCGAATGCCGCTGGCAGTAGACCGCGGGCCTGTATCCACATATCAGCAGCATAGTACCACATGGACTTCATGCCGCAAGGCGCCAAGCAGTACGAACTCCACGTGTAGGCTTATGCATATCTTACAAACCATTACCAACTTGAAACTGTATCTTGGATGGATGTGTTTTAATAAAGATCGTATCGGGCCCATCCAGGTACAGACTGGTGTTTAGCTTAGGGAATGCTTGTACAAAGAATTTACATACCAATAGGAGCTAGTAGGACAGGAAATATGAGCTCAGAAGGCTCATGGGGGGGAAGGGAAGGAAGTCTGCTGACCTCAGAAGGCTCATGGGGGAGGACCAGTGATAGATAATAGGAAAGACTATGCTCCAATCGGAATGTATATCCTGTGTATAGGCACTCCCCATTGCATTGTTTCGGTGGGAGGGGATTGACTTTATTCATGTGGGGGGCATGTGTGTATTTGTAATAAAACCGAGGGCTGAGTCTGAAGCCGGCCCTTATGTGAATTGCAACACCAGCCTTAGAGTGTCGTGTGATTATTCTAGGGTAACGGAGCTCCACCCCCCACATTTCAACAGAGCTAAACCATTTGGATGGGCAGGAATCGTGTAGTTTTAGCTGCAGTCGTGGTAAGCGAGATTCGCACAGCTTTATGGGGGATTTCTGCGCATCCAACTGCGAGTACTCATGGTAAGGAGAAATTCGTTAAAGCGAATTTCCAAGACAGTTTGGCGAGCCTGGTGGATACTAACGCGTATTCTGGATAGCTAACCAAGCACGAGGTGGGAATGAGCCATCATGAACTAGCAAAAAGTATGCCGGCACATTTCAGGTCTCTCTGCCATTAAGAGGATCGCTTTTTGCGCGTTCGTGTGGCTGATTTCGCTCTCTGTTAGCTAACAAGAATTACCGCTTAGCAAGGACCTTTTTGTCCTAAAATCTTGATCTGTGGGTGAAAGACAAGGGTTTGTCTCTGCGGAGAGCAGCAGAGGGGTGGGTTTGGTTGGCTGGATTTGGTCAAGTTTAAAAATCTTCCAACCAAAAATTAAACGGGTATATGTTTTAGCGGGTAAAAGTTGTTGCATAGTGTTAGGTAAGTATTTGCGGGTTGTAGGTACTGTGGTGATTGCTCTACCCCCCCTCCACGTGAGGTAATTATTACAGTGCTGAAAGGTTTAGGTTAATTGTTAACTGTTGTAAGATCTTTGTGTGCATGTAGTCTGCAATGTCTTGTGGTACTAATGCTCCCAGCAAGCATGCAGCAGGGGGTCCTTTCTGTTACATGTGCATGTTAGTGTGATATGTTGGTGTTTTATGTCTGTTCTGTGATCGTGCCAAATTGTGTTGTATGTGTACTGTATATTGTTGTGTAATTGTCCAGTGTATGTTCTGTCCAAAAGTCTGTTTTATGTAAGAGGTTAGAGGCAATTTTGAGGCTAGTGTCTACCATGTGCTCCTCTGTGGGGGGCCATTCTAGTGTCTACCATGTGCTTCCCTGTGGGGGGCCATTTTCTTGACTAACCACATGTGCTGCTTTGTTTTGCAACCAGTTGTGAATGCCATGTGGCTTCTCCACCATTCCTTTTTTCCAAGTTTTGCTTTGAGCTTCAATGATCTCTATGCAATGTGCATGAAGTTTCCTATATGCATTTGACCCATATTGTGTTTTTAATCCAAATTTTTACAGTTTAAGTTGTTTGCTTTTAGCTTTAAATTTGCGTATTGCCGGCCAATTTAAAGTGTGTTAAGCGAGTTTTTCCCTCAAATGTTCCACATTTAGTGAGCGCGGTGAAGTCTGGGTTTTTGCACATAGATTTCTTGTATAGTGATTATGTTTTTCTTGTGTTTTTCTTGTTAAAAGTAGTTCCTTATTGTAAAGCGGGTTTGTTTTAAAGCTGCTGCGTTGCGTGTTTCGCATCCAGCAGACTTTTTGTGTAAACGGTTTTAGGTGGTTGCAGCGAAGATTGCGTGTGTAACGCAGATCGTTTAGCGGTGCTGGTATGAGTGATTTTTGCGTCAGCAACAAGGTTACTTTTGGCGCAGTTTTTCGGTTTACCTCTGTGTAATTGTTTTACTGCGAAACGTCCCGTGTTTTTCCATAAGGTTCCACTTTGTCCTTTTTTAACGGTTTTTCAGGTTGAAAAGGGGTTTTTCTGTGTGTATTAGGAAAGTTTTTTTTTTTCTTTACACAAATTTCCTAAAGGTCAGTTAGCAGGTTTCCGGCCAACCAGTGACCCCTAAGTAACATCCAAGAACCCCTCTTTTTGGTTTGACTTGTGTTAGCTACTGTGTGCAGGGAGAGAAAAGCCACTTTCATCATTGTGCGGTGTGGCCTGCCAAACACAGTGGGTGATGAGAACCACATAAATTACGCTGTGCGAGTGGGCGGTCCAGGGAAGTGTAACGCTTAGCCTGGTTACCACAAACACTTCGGGTGGTCAGGATCACATAAATTGCGCTGTGGGAGTGGGGAGGTGTGCTCTCAGTCTGACCGCCACTTGATGCGCTTCGGGTGATGATCGATAAGTATCACATAAATTACGCTGTGCTGGGAAAGTGGTGGAATCAGGCCTCTCGGTAGGATCCCACCGAGTGCTCCAGGGGGTAAACAGGTACCCGGACGCGGGATATATACCAGTGACTAGTCACGATGGGCAGTAGTCAGTCCATGAAGAGAGAGGGGGAACCAGCCCTCTTCAGGGTAAGGACAGCTGCACAACTGATGAAGGTGAGTTTGGGGGGGAAGTCTACAGAACCCCTCAAAAGGTGGAATAAATAATGGTCGAAGGGTACCAGATGGGAAATTCCCCGGGAAGGTACATTTGACGCATGGAGGTGGGAAAAATTCATCTCTGGATTTGCACGGGTTGCAGGCGTCAGAACTAGAGATCGCACAGCTATGGCTTCACAGGTCAATCCAATTAGGGAAGCAGGGCATACATAAACTGGTGTCTGTCCGGAAGAACCAGGTGATGTATACCTGGCCTCCAGAGGGAATAAAACAGGAGGATCCGGTGTCAGAGGTGGAGGAAGCTCTTTCAGGGCTGACTCTACTAAGGCAGGCAGGATCAGGGTCTGCTGGGGTTCCCGAACAACCAACAGTGGCTGAGATAAGTATAACTGCACCTGTCTCTTCTGTTAGTGACGTCACTCTTGACGTACCTTCCGTGTCTTCTGTCTCTATGCCTCAACCTCTACCTCTCCTCTCCCTTCTCCCTGCTTCACCCCAGCTCCTTCAGTTTCCAACTATGAAGCCTACTCAACAACCGATTTGCAGACTATCTGTGAATCAAGGGGAATAGACACCCGGTTAAGAAAACAGGGTGGATTGCATCAAAGCGCTACGAACCACTGATCAGACCCCTGCCCCCCAGCTATACCCTGATCTGAGGGACCTCAAACCTGAAGGTGCAGTAAGCGAGGTGGTTAATCTAAGCCCACCGATGAAGCTGGGCCAGCCCTTGCACTCTTCGCGGACCGAGGCCTATCCAGTCAGGGTGCAGCAATTTGAAGGTCCTCCCAATGCACAGGGGGAACGGACTTTAGGGGAACGGGTAGTTTGGCATGTCCCCTTCACCCCCGGCAGAGATCCGCACTATTCTGGCTGAGCTCCCGGACTATCGAGTCAATCCGAGAGGATTTGCTCGAATGTTTGGACAAAAACCAGTTCAGCTATGGTATGAGCGGGTCAGATTGTGCGCAGATCCTGCGGGCAAAGGTGGGCATGGAAGTGGCCAGTACAGTGATTGCAGGGTGCTCTATAACCACTCATGAGGAGATGACTTCAGGGGGCAAAGAGTTCTGTACACAGCTAAAGGCAAAGCTTCCAGAAATGTATGGTGCTACCTCTACTACGGACATGATGAAGCTCACCCAGGGTCCTAATGAGGAAAGCGCCTGCTTCTGGCGCCGTCTCAAGCAGACGGCACTGGATGCGGATCTGGAAGTTGGACCTGATGCTCCAACTGAAGGGGTAAAAGGTGACCGCGACGCACATTCTGTTGCGGGCCAAATTTTTGGAAGGCATCGATACTAAAATTCGGGAAAGGCTGGTTCTGGCCCGACCCGAATATAATGAGATGTCTATCCCTGCTATCCTTTCCACTCTTGCGGCAATAGAGAGGGAAATGGATAGAAGAAAACAGGACAAGGCCAAAGTTCTTATGTCCCAGACCCCACACGAAAAACCAAGGGATCTGGGTCACAGGAAGGATAGGCCCCCACCCAGGTGCTTCCAGTGCCACCAAACGGGGCACATGAGGAGGAGCTGTCCCCAATTACCTAAGGTCGGTGGCAGTTCATTCCTGATGAGTCCTCCGCCCCTGTGACCACATGGTAAGTAACTCCTATGAATTCTCATAGGAAGTTGACAAATCGGTGTCGGCCCAGATCCATCTTTTTCTAGAGGAATTAAAATATCCCCTCCCTTGCCTCACCGACACCAGTGCAGCAAGAACGGTCTTGCGAAAACAGGAAATCCAAGGCAAGGTACCCCTCTCAGGGGAAAGCCCTCCTAACCCCTACTAACCTCACTATCAAACGATGCACTATTCTTAACCCAGCTTCTCTTCTTCCTGTGTTGGAAGATGAGAAGGGGGGGGGGGGGACAGCAACGACAGTGCTGAATTTTGCAACCCGACTAACAACACTAACACCTCTTCTGCTAACATGTCTTCTTTGTCCACTACTAACCTCTCTTCCAAAGGACACGACTGCATTTCTTTGGTGGAACTGGAGTCAGCGGCGATCAGCCCGGTGAATGAAGCGCCACTACCGGAAGCGAAAAATCTTTTTGTCGATGGGTCCAGGTACTACACCCAAGACGGTAAGCCACACACTGGTTGCTCTTTGAACGCACATATGTCAGCTCAGGAAGCTGAGCTGTGGGCACTGGCCAGGGCATGTGAGTTGCGTGGCCCGTTACGTGTGCCAACGCTAGTACCACGGCGAAGAAAATCCTGTCTGAGGTTGTGTGCCGCTGGGGTCTACCTGAAACCATCGAGTCCGATAGAGGGGTCACACTTCACTGAGCAGATCTTTACAGAGGTATGTAAAGCCCTTCACATCAACATGGGCTACACACCCCGTATCACCCCGAGAGTAGCGGTAAGGTTGAACGTCTCAACGGAATCCTTAAAAACAGGATCTCCAAATCATGGCCGATACCCAAAAAACCTTGGCCTGAGTGTCTCCCCATTGCCCTCTATTCCATCCGGAATGCCCCTTGGCTGTCACCCTACGAGGTGTTGTTTGGGGGACCTCCAAAAACAGGGTTGTACTTTCCTCAACAGTTGTCATCTTTTTGCATTCACAGCTTACAGGTTACGTGCAATCTCTGCAACGGGAGCTGCAGAAGATACACCACCGGGTTCGTAAATCGCTCCCGATCCAAATGCAATAACAGGTGTTCTTTCTATTGAGCCAGGTGATTGGGTCGTCCTTAAGAAACATCAAAGAACCGAAATCGAGCCACGGTTCACCGGACCATACCAAGTCCAGCTGACGACACCTACCTCACTCAAGCTCGAGGGACGAGACAACTGGGTGCACGCAAGCCACTGCAAGAAGCTTTTCAGCTACACCAGAGAATGAGGGGTGTCATTTTCCTTTTTCTATTTGTTTGTATGTCTTACATGTGTGCGAACGGAGGAAAAGACGGCAGATACCCCAACCTTTTATTTAAAATGCATCTGCGTTTAGCCAGAACCGCCAACAAAACCAACTGTTGGGTATGCTCTAAGCCCCCACCCAGTCATCACATGTCCGCAATGGCCGCTGTTCATGCCCTATATGACATCCGCGTCGGCATGAAAAAGCAAGGGACCCCTGGTCAGCCCCCACGTAGACATTTGTCGGTAGAACTTAATGACACATTTTTAGCAGGTAACATCAGTTTTAGCACCAATATTAGCTCTAGCTCCTGTAGGACCCTCGTCAGTCCATTATGGGTAACTGGACAGCTAGGCAGCCCTCAGGTGTGCTTTAACATCAGCTTTGGCACAGGTAACAAGTTTGTTGGGACTACCACCTGTGAGGGAGGTATAACTGTCAATCTGACTAACCAGACTTCCCTTCTGAGTAACCACACTGACCGACCAGACCACGTTTGTTGGAAGGACGGATGTGATGTGCAGACTGAGGGAGCAATCCCCCAGTCTGTGCAACTGTTGCTCAGTGCCAGAGGCCGAACGAGGAACTCCTCCTGCTCTGCTCTGACAGGTCCATACTATTTCTGTGTGGTTCGGCAGCCTATAGAACATTTCCCCAGAACGCGAAAGGTTCGTGTGTCCTCATAAAGCTAGTCCCCAGCATCCTATGTAGTGATGGATCATGAAGAGTTGATGGTCCACAAGAAGGTAAGGATGGCAGGGAGAGTTCGCAGGGAGCTGTTCTCTGAGGGCGACCAAGCATGGGCTTGGTTCCCCTCATGGACAGGTTGGGGAATAGAACTTATGAAGCGCCTGAACAATTTTTCTGTCATCGTGGATAGTATGTTTAACGAGACCGTAGAGGCTGTCAGAGAAATTGCCCAAGAACAACGGCAGATGGGAATTTTAGTGCTTCAGGAGAAGATGGCCCTTGATTACCTTTTAGCCGCCAAAGGGGGGTTCTGTGAGTTCATCGGAGAGGATTGTTGTACTTGGATAGAAGACACCGATGACAAGGTCCAGGCCCATATGGACAAAGTTAGTGAACTACAGGGAAACGCTAGAGCTATAGCTAGTGAGGGTTGGAATCCGTTCAAGGGTTTGGGAGGATTGGGAGATTCCTGTTCTCCATCGGATCTTGGTTGAAGGAAGTGGGAGTGTATGTCCTGATGCTTCTCTTTTTCATCTGCCTTTTATATGCCGCGGTGAGATGTTCCTGTTGCCTCATCGACCGTGTAAGCCAAGCTCGGGCAGACGACCACATCTCCATGCCCGCTCCTGGGATCCCACTCCAACCACTGATCGGAGGAAGACCTCACCAACCAACCACCTTCTCTACAGATTACGTCCTGGCTTCCCTCTAATTTATCTCCCTGAAGACCACATTCTCCAAGACCTCCAAGCAAGCTTCAAGCCTCATCATGGTTTGTGTCTGCGATTTGGAAAACTGTCTGGGTCGAGACCAGCCTTGTGTGGCCCCGTCTGCAGGGGCAATTTGAGAATCTGTTGCTGGATCTCCCCAGACCACCGTGGGATCACAAGCCTTATTCATACCACAAGTCTGTTTGTGGTTTTTGCAAGAGTCTTCCTGTAGTGAAGGTTCCAACGCTCTTGAGGATCATTGCTTCAATCAAGCCTGTTTGCGTCGAGTCTGCGTCGGGTCTTGTTGTTTCAGGTACCCCGTGGAGCTTTATTCTCAGGGACAACTACAGGAACTCTTTGAGGTTTTGAGACTACACCCATCAAGCTGAAGAAGATCAAGAAGGGACACGAGGAGAATATGATAAAACAGGAGGGAATGTCATGGAATTTTGTATTGTTGGTCGAACTTTAAATGTGTCATATATTCGTGTTATTATTCATATGTCTCTCGTGTGGCTTAATTAAAGCTCTGAAGGCTGCAATTGGGCCATGCGCATGTACAATGTATGTATTACAGTACTCAGCTCGGTAATGGATGAGATGGCAGATCTGCGCTTATAGACCGGCGTGTATACCACCACGGCATCGATGCGAATGCCGCTGGCAGTAGACCGCGGGCCTGTATCCACATATCAGCAGCATAGTACCACATGGACTCCGTGCCGCAAGGCGCCAAGCGGTACGAACTCCGCGTGTAGGCTTATGCATATCTTACAACCCATTACCAATCTGAACTGTATCCGGATGGATGTGTTTTAATAAAGATCGTATCGGACCCATCCAGGTACAGACTGATATTTCTAGGGAATGCTTGTACAGAGAATGAACATACTGCTAGGAGCTGGGAAATATGCTCTCCATAGAGGGCTCATGGGGAAGGGGAGGAAGTCTGCTGACCTCAGAAGGCTCATGGGGGGAAGGGGAGGGAGGAAGTCTGCTGACCTCAGAAGGCTCATGGGGGAGGACCAGTGATAGATAATAGAAAAGACTATGCTCCAATCGGAATGTACATCCTGTGTATAGGCACTCCCCATTGCATTGTTCGGTGGGAGGGGATTGACTTTATTCATGTGGGGGGCATGTGTGTGCTTGTAATAATAAAACCGAGGGCTGAGTCTGAAGCCGGCCCTTATGTGAATTCAACCATCAACCTGAAGGTGTCGTGTGATCATTTCCAGGTATAGGGAGCTCCAATCACCCACATTTCAACAGAAGCTAAAGTAGTTGGATGGGCAGGAATCGTGTAGTTTAGCTGCAGTCGTGGTAAGCGAGATTCGCACAGCTTTATGGGGGATTTCTGCGCATCCAACTGCGAGTACTCACGGTAAGGAGAAATTCGTTAAAGCGAATTTCCAAGACATATACCACCACCCTCCTCCCACTGCCTGTATATACAATTTCCCCTTCTCTGCTGCCTGTATATAATCCCCCCTACTTTACTGCCTGTATATAATAACCCCCCCTTATTTACTGCCTGTATTGGAACATATGTGGTTGTATTCTGGATTACACAAAGTGCTCTCTATATTGAACCTTTTTCTTGTTCTCTTTGTAACTCAATAAATACAGATTTTTTTTTTTTAATCTGCGTGTTCTGTAGTTTGTGGGGAAAACAAATTGGCAAATAAAAATCTCCTCTAGTGTATAGAATTGTGACACAAGTCATATTGTAATTGAATGTTATTAGAAATGACCTTTCCTGTTCAGTCATCAGCGCTGTGATCTTCTGTAATATACAACATGGCAGCCTGGAGGTGTTCTACACACAGATGGTGTACAGAGCGCCCCCAGAAATGTCATTTCCTGCTTCTGTGATTGGTTGACTGATTTCCCAGAAGTCTGCACTAAGATACAAGTCGGATATTGGGCATCCTCTGCAACAAAAATGTCATTTTTGGTGAGATACTCAAAAAACTTCATAAAAACTTCCATGCAGAGTGAAACGTTTGTGATGAAATTGTGATCGTGTCTACACACATATCCTCAGTGCGTCATTGAAATCACGTGACTTACCCTGAGTGATTTCAGTGACGCAACGCGTTGGTACGCAGTGACGCAGCTTCCGGCACGTGGTGACGCACATCCGGCGTGGACGCCATCTTAGGACACCCAATTTCCCTTTGGCATGCAGTACACCCAAGCATGAGGTTTATATGCGATTTTGTGATGTTATACAAGTGAGTGGGCATTTGTTATTTAACCTCTTGCCGTCCGTCTGCTGTTTATAAACGGCAGGGCGGTGGCACTCCAGGGGCGGGTTGCCGTTCATAAACGGCACCCGCCTTTTCTAGCTGGGCATAGCGGGACATAGCGGGCACCGGATCGCGGTGCTGCGCGCTCCCAAGGAGTGCGCAGCACCGCGATCCGGTGCCCGCTATGTCCTCCGGACACAGTGAAACACCGATCGTCGGACGGGACCTCTGTACGAGGTCCCGATCATGTGATAACTGATAGGCCAATCAGTGATCACATGCAAAGTAGTGACATCATTGCTGCTTACTACTGTGTGTGAAATCTGTGAATGATCACAGAGGTCTCATGGGTACAAGGCTATTCACAACAGCCTTGTACCATGTGACAAGGTGTGACCAATCACAGCTCACTCAGTATTTCTCAATGGCTGCAAGAATGCAGACAGAGAGAAAGAGAAAGAGAAATGATTGCTTTTACAGCCTATATGGGTGTAAAAGCAGCAATCACTGTAAAAAAAAAAAAATCATCATCACCCCCCCACAAGTAGTACAGTGTCACAAATAATAATATAAAAAAAAATAAAAATGTAAAAAAAAAAAATTTAAAAAATTATAATTTTTGGTTTTAAACTAATTTGGCTTATTTTTTTATTTTACTAAAAATATAACGGAATAAATTTTGGTCAAGATTTATGATGAAAGATTATTTATTTGCAAAATTTTACAAGAAAAACACTTTTTAAAAAAATTTTTTGGACATTTTCATTTACATAGCAAAAAAAAATAAAAATCCCAGCGGTGAATAAATACCACCAAAATAAAGCTTTATCTGTCTCAAAAAAATGGTAAAAAAATTCATATGAGTACAGTATTGCATGACTGCGCAATTGTCATTTAAAGTGTGATAGCGCTGAAACCTGAAAATTGCCCTGGACAGGAAGGGGGTAAAAGTGTCCGGACAGGAAGGGGGTAAAAATAAAGTCTTTATTACTCTAATTACTACACTATGGAGGGTCTTTTGTCTCTCACCATGGGGGGTATGGGAGAGTATGTTATATAGCAGATGTACATGTCGTGGGGGGGCCTGGAGAACCGTGTTACCTACCAGAGAGGGGACCACAGGTGGGATTACTTCTGATACCAGCTATTGCCAGATAAGGATCCTGGAGTGATCCTGAAAGCGAGGTGGCCCAGTGGCTCACTAAAAGGAGGTGAGGGGGCAATTTAGCCACTGAGGATATGTGTGTAGGCACCATCACAATTTTCACAAACTTTTCACTCTGCATGGGAGTTTTTTTGAAGCACAATTAATTTGGAAGATTTATGGACTATTAGAGACTTTATCTGTTACATATATATTTATTTATATACCTTTTTTACAGTTTTTATTTATGATTGCATTTTGTATTTAATAATTAGTTTGGTCACTGTATGGTATTTATATATTTTGCACAAGTCCCTTTGTGTGTTATTTCCCCATTCTTAGGAGTTTCATGATATACCTACTTAAGTAGGAGGTGTTGGGGGGTTTATTGTTTACCAATCATTTGTGTGGTATTGATGACACCTTATAGAGGCCGTGTAGATGACCTCAGGATGCACTTTGTGAGCACTTTAGTTAGTATGTACACCATATACATCTATATTGATCTTATCACTAATTATTGTTTTGTGTGTGACAATCGCATGATTTATTGATTTGAATATTATTTATGGTGTTTTTTTTAGTGCTGCACTATTTTTATTATTTGATTACACTGACTGTTAAGGTATCAGTTTAGAGTGTTGGCTGCTTTATTATTTACATATCACTTCCTTTAAGCACAGGAGGAATTTTCCAGTTGATTGACAATTATGAAATCCCTCCCATTACATTCACTCTGCACATGGACACAGACAAACAAACAGCTATAGCGGGTAAAATAACTATTGAACACGTCACCATTTTTCTCTGTAAATATATTTCTAAAGGTGCTCATGACATGAAATTTTCCCCACATGTCGGTAACAACCCATGCACTCCATACAGATCAGCAGTTTTTGAAATACTCAGACCAGCCCGCCTGCTACCAACAACCATGCCACATTCAAAGTCACCTAAATCCCCTTTATTCCCCATTCTGATGCTCAGTTTGACTTCAGCAAGTCGTCTTCACCACGTCTAGATGCCTAAATGCATTGACTTGCTGCCATGTGATTGGCTGATTAGCAATTTGTGTTACCACCAAGCAATTGAGTAGGTGTACCTAATAAAGTGTCCGGTGAGTGTATATTGTTATTATACAGGATTTATATAGCCCAACAGTTTGCTCAGCACTTTACAATATAAAGGGAGACAATACAGCAACAATACAGTTCAATACAAGAGGGTTAGGAGGGCGTATGTGAACTTTTATATGCACTTTTTGCTTGTGCTGTAGTCCTCATAAAAAGGGGGTAGTATCCAGACCCCCCCACCCCGATACACACCGGCTTTCATGGAATTTATTCTTTATTAAAATACCACTTTGGACTTTCTGACCATTGGTGTAATCCTCCTACTCCTTCTTGCATAGTCTGAGAACTAAGGGGGGGGGGGGGGGGTATTGTAAAAAAGGTTAGCTGCCTGGCTGTCTAGTTCAGCCTCTTAATCCAGTGTATTCTGAAGGGCCAAGAACAGCCAGAGAAGTCATATTCCTTATCTGCTTACTGCCAGGTAAGTAGTATCTTCAGCCCAAGGCCTCTTTCACATAGGCAGCCACGAAAGGGGGCTGTGGCAAAAACGGGCAATTAAGCCGTGGTTTTCATGGCCATCTAAAATCTATCATACAGCCATAGGGAGATTGTACAAATGTGTGGTCGCTGCGAGACTTTGCATCACAGCCGCAGCAAACTTAACTCGGCTTGTGGAGCTGACAGGTGGCACCTCCAGTCAAACTCACCCGTTCGAGTCAGTGAAGCCGCACCAATAGGGGATGTATAAAAAATGAAATGTGGGTGAATATACAAATTCCAATATATCTCTATGAAAGGAGATTCCAAAATGACCATAAATAAAATGGCTGGTGAACACCCGGCTGACCATCAAACCCATACAAAACAAGTAATATTCATTTTAGTGTATATTTTTCCTAACAATTTGTGTTTAATAAAAGCTGCACAAATATCATGCGACATAAAAAAAAATTGTCACAGCCACCACTTTATTCTCCAGGGCCTCTGCTTTTAGAAAAAGTATATAATGAATGAGAGTTTTCTAGCAAAAAATACTGATATTTACACGTATGTGAAAAATTAAAAAAATTGCCCAGAGCAGCAAGTAATTAAAGGAAGGGATTGCTTTCCCCCACCGAGCCGAGATCTGACAACTACAGCTGGGGTGCCGATATGCAAGAGATAATAAATCAAAATCATGTAACATGTTCCCAGAGCTGCAGCATCGCCAGACCAGACCCCCCCCCCCCCCAATTATTATCTGCCAAATTTGAAAAAAAGCATGGCTGTGTGGGGGCCCCACCCACACGGCCGGGTCATTCATTCACAGACTTCCATGAATGAATGAACTGCAAGTCCTGGCAGCCTTAGTGGCTGTTGGTTTGTAGTTTTCAATGAACTGCCATGACACTATGGAGCGCCCTGGCAGTTCATTGAAGCTTCCTGCCAGAATATCTGCTTGGCCTTATATGCAGTACACCCCTTACATCCAGCACCCCTGTACATCCCGTACATCCAGTACATCCCGAACACCCTGTACATCCCGTACATCCCGTACAACACCCTGCACATCCCGTACACCCCTTGAATCCAGTACATCCCGTGCATCCCATACGGCAAGCAGATATTCTGACAGGTCTGCAGACCTGCATGGCATCAGCCATCTACTGATCCCTGGTGCAATGCTTTCCAGGCTCCTTTGGACATAAATAATGCACATTTTTTTTTACCTGCAAAAATATCTGCCTCTGCCTCCATCAAGTATCCTTCATTCGCAAGTTTGACATTTGGAAGGTATGTGTCATAAAGGGCCCCTTCGATGGAAGTAAAGGGCCCCGGTATCGGTGGCAAGAGCCTTGGCCAGAGTTCAGGGAGGCCCTTCAAGGTTTCTTGCACCAGGGCCCTAAATGTTCTAGTCATGCCTCTGACTAGAGGATTTTTTTTTTAAGTGTAGGACTATCCTAAACAACACTAAACCCAAGTCCTACATTTTAGAAAATTATAGATAAAAAAAAAAATTGATATAGAATCAATGTATCCTAAAGCCTATATCATCGCACATCATGAATATAGTATTTAGAATAGTTGATTATATTGGAGCTGCTACTATACACTAATGAGTAGTTTCATATTCTCCTCTGATAAGGTGTCTAAATAAGGCAATCAGTGTAGTTTGGGTCATCCTGTGTTCAGTTGTCAGAAGGTGTTGCTATGTAAATCTATGCCAACCAGTGGGAGACTGTGTGGCTCTATAAGAGCTAGCTTAATCCACTGCTAATCACACCCTCGGACGAAGTCGTGACGAAACGTGTTAGGAGGTGATCCAGCAGTGAAGTCATCATGTATGCCGTTGTCACGTGTCTGATCCACATGACTGCAATCGCGTCATCTGTTGCAGGCAGGTGAGACGCCACTGTGTGTGTTGGAAGCCGTGTACTAAGCGCTGCAGGCTGGGAACGATTTTTAAATTAAAAAAGGCTTTATATTTGCTTAATGTGAGTGCAGTTTTAAAGGGGAATTTGTTGGAATAAAATTTCTGAAACGTTTTTACACTATAGAGAGTGTTTTTGTCAGGAATGGACTGGCCAGCAATAGTGGGACTCACCTGCCTTATGAGCTGCAGTACCAGGGCTGGCCAGCGGGTGCTCCCAGCAATAAGAGACTCAACCTTGCAGCCAGTCAAACACCTGGAACTAATTATACTGGTGTATTTAAGGGATGGCCAGACCTGCAGACTCTGCCTTGGTGTGTGTTTTTTTTCCTGGGCCCTGTATCCTGTAAACCTGCATTCCTGTTCCTGTTCCTGTCTTGTTGCTGACCCTGCTTGATTCTGACCTCTGCTGACTTCTCCTGTTCTGATCCCTGGCTTGTGACCCTGACCATCCCTCTGCCTGACCCTCTGTACCACGCTGCCCGCTACCTGCTGAACCTGGCCTGTGACCCCGACCATTCTCCGCTTGCTCCCCCTGTACCTACCTGCCCGATTGATATTGACCCGGCCTGCCTGACGACGCTTGCATTGTATGTACTGTCATCTGTGGGTGGTTGGTTTGGTTTGTTTGCACTGTGTTATGTTTTAGTATTGCACTGCGTTTATGTTTGTATTGTTAGTGTTAATAAATTATATTGTTTATAACATATCTGAAGTCTGCGTTTCCCTGCGTCAGTCACATACCTCTGGTCACACCCGGGAGTCCTGACAGTTGTCTATTTCTTCACATGTGGCTCATGCTCAATATGATGGAGATTACTGAGAACATCTGATGAATGATTACTAACGATATGCTGCTGATTTATCTCACATCCATTGATATATAAGATATGCTGGTTTATCACCAGTATCTGGTGAGTTTGCACTTTGATGGGGTGTTGAGCACTGGATCATTCACATTGGTGGAGGATTGATTATGTGTGAAAGAAAGATTCCATATCTTCATTGAAGGAAGATCATATGATATGTACAGTATATGGACTTTATTTGATGGACTTTGTTATTATTATTATACAGGATTTATAGAGCGCCAAGAGTTTGCTCAGCGTTTTAGGATCAGTTATTTGATTTTCACTATATAATTTTTTATATAATTTTTGTGTCACACAATTTCATTTTATTTTGTGGTTGTGATTTTTCTAGACATTTATTTGATTTCATTCATTCCCTATTTATTTATTTATTTTAGTTGCAATTTTTAAGAGCGCTGTTATTGTGGTCTTTCTCACACATATATATACATAAATGCCTACATTTGTTTTTAAATTGGGGATTTCGTAATTCCTTCCCGCCCGGCCTATTGTACAATGACAGCCGAGCGGGAAACCCTATTGTATAATGACGGCCGATGCGGGAACCCTATTGTACAATGACGGCCGAGCGGGAACCCTATTGTAAAATGACGGCCCTATTGAGCGGGAACCCTATTGTACAATGACGGCCGAGGGGAACCCTATTGTACAATGACGACGGCCGAGCGGGAACCCTATTGTACAATGACGGGCCGTGCGGGAACCCTATTGTTGAATGACGGCCGAGCGGGAACCCTATTGTAGAATGACGGCCGAGCGGGAACCCTATTGTAGAATGACGGCCGAGCGGGAACCCTATTGTAGAATGACGGCCGAGCGGGAACCCTATTGTAGAATGACGGCCGAGCGGGAACCCTGTTGTAGAATGACGGCCGAGCGGGAACCCTGTTGTAGAATGACGGCCAAGCGGGAACCCTATTGTACAATGACGGCCGAGCGGGAACCCTATTGTACAATGACGGCCCGAGCGGGAACCCTATTGTACAATGACGGCCGAGCGGGAACCCTATTGTACAATGACGGCCAAGCGGGAACCCTATTGTACAATGACGGCCGGGATGCGGGAACCCTATTGTAGAATGACGGCCGTGCGGGGAACCCTATTGTAGAATGACGGCTATTATTGTAAATGACGGCCGAGCGGGAACCCTATTGTAGAATGACGGCCGAGCGGGAACCCTATTGTAGAATGACGGCCGAGCGGGAACCCTATTGTAGAATGACGGCCAAGCGGGAACCCTATTGTAGAATGACGGCCGAGCGGGAACCCTATTGTAGAATGACGGGAACCCATTGTAGAACGGGAAACCCTATTGTAGAATGACGGCCGAGCGGGAACCCTGTTGTAGAATGATGGGCCGAGCGGGAACCCTGTTGTACAATGACGGAGCGGCCGAATGACGGCCGCGGGAACCCTGTTGTACAATGACGGCCGAGAGGGAACCCTATTGTAGAATGACGGCCGAGCGGGAACCCTATTGTAGAATGACGGCCGAGCAGAGCGGGAAATGACGGCCGAGCGGGGAACCTTGTAGAATGACGGCCGAGCGGGAACCCCATTGTAGAATGACGGCCGTGCGGGAACCCTATTGTAGATGAAACGCCGTGGCCGTAGCGGGAACCCTATTGTACCGTGCGGGAACCCTATTGTAGAATGACGGCCGAGCGGGGGAACCCTATTGTACAATGACGGCCGAGCGGGAACCCTGTTGTAGAATGACGGCCGAGCGGGGAACCCTATTGTACAATGACGGCCGAGCGGGTGGCCGTTACCCTATTGTACAATGACGGCCTCGAGCGGGATCCCTATTGTACAATGACGGCCGAGCGGGAACCCTATTGTACAATGAGCGGCGGCCGAGAGGGAACCCTATTGTAGAATGACGGCCGAGCAGGAAACCCTATTATTGTAGAATGACGGCCCGAGCGGGAACCCCAATTGTAGAACGACGGACCGAGACGGCGGGGGAACCCTGTTGTAGAATGACGGCCCGAGCGGGAACCCTATTGTAGAATGACGGACGAGCGGGAACCCTATTGTTGTAGAATGACGGCCGAGCGGGAACCCTATTGTAGAATGGCGGCCGAGCGGGAACCCTGTTGTAGAATGATGGCCGAGCGGGAACCCTGTTGTACAATGACGGAGCGGTGAACCTGTTGTACAATGATGAGCGGGAACCCTGTTGTACAATGACGGTCGAGCGGGAACCCTGTTGTACAATGACGGCCGAGAGGGAACCCTATTGTAGAATGAACCGGCCGAGCAGGAACCTTATTGTAGAATCACGGCCGAGCGGGAAACCTTGTTGTAGAATGACGGCCGAGCGGGAAACCCTATTGTAGAATGACGGCCGTGCGGGAACCCTATTGTAGAATGACGGCCGTGCGGGAACCCTATTGTAGAATGACGGCCGGCCGAGCAGGAACCCTATTGTAGAATGACGGCCGAACGGGAAACCCTGTTGTAGAATGACGGCCGAGCGGGAACCCTGTTGTACAATGACGGCCGAGCGGGAACCCTGTTGTACAATGACGGCCGAGCGGGAACCCTATTGTAGAATGACGGTGTCCGAGCGGGAACCCTATTGTAGAATGACGGCCGAGCGGAACCCTTATTGTAGAATGACGGCCGAGCGGGAACCTTGTTGTAGAATGACGGCCGAGCGGGAACCCTATTGTAGAATGACGGCCGTGCGGGAACCCTATTGTAGAATGACGGCCGAGCGGGAACCCTATTGTAGAATGACGGTCGAGCGGGAACCCTGTTGTACAATGACGGTCGAGCGGGATCCCTGTTGTACAATGACGTGGCCGAGAGGGAAACCTATTGTAGAATGACGGCCGAGCAGGAACGTTATTGTAGAATGACGGCCGAGCGGGAACCTTGTTGTAGAATGACGGCCGAGCGGGAACCCCATTGTAGAATGACGGCCGTGCGGGAACCCTATTGTAGAATGACGGCCGAGCGGGAACCCTATTGTAGAATGACGGCCGAGCGGGAACCCTATTGTAGAATGGCGGCCGAGCGGGAACCCTGTTGTAGAATGACGGCCGACCGATGCGGGAACCGAGCGGGAACCCTGTTGTGTAGAATGACGGCCGAGCGGGAACCCTGCTGTAGAATGACGGCCGAGCGGGGAACCCTATTGTAGAATGACGGCCGAGCGGGAATCCTGTTGTACAATGACGTCCGAGCGGGAACCCTGTTGTACAATGACGGCCGAGCGGGGGAACCCTGTTGTACAATGGTGGCCGAGAGGGAACCCTGTTGTACAATGACGGTAAAGCGGGATCCCTGTTGTATAATGACGGCTGAGCAGGGGAACCCTATTGTACAATGATGGCCGAGTGGGAACCCTATTGTAAAATGACAACCATTGCTGTGGTGTTCAGACAGGGTAGTGGTAGTCAAGCAAAGTAAAGTACCCAAGAAAGCATGGGATCGGTTCCGTTACACCTATTGTACAATGACAGTCAAGCGGGAACCCTATTGTAGAATGACGGTCGTGCTGGAACCCTATTGTAGAATGAGGGCAAAGTGGGATCTCTATTGTACAATGACCGGCCGCGAGGGATACAATAAAATGGCCGAGCGGGAACCCTATTGTAGAATGAGGGCCGAGCGGGAACCCTATTGTAGAATGACAGCCGTGCGGGGACCCTGTTGTAAAATGACGGCCGAGCGGGATCCCTATTGTACAATGACGGGCAGCGGGAACCCTGTTGTAGAATGACGGCCGAGCGGGAACCCTATTGTAAAATGATGGCCGAGCGGGAACCCTATTGTAGAATGGCGGCTGAGCGGAAAACCCTATTGTAGAATGACGGCCGAGCGGGAACCCTATTGTAGAATGACGGCCGAGCGGGAACCCTATTGTAGAATTACGGCCGAGAGGGAACCCTATTGTACAGTGACGGTCATGCGTGAACCCTATTGTACAGTAAGGGCCGAGCGGGATCCCTATTGTACAATGACGGCCGAGTGGGATCCCTATTGTACAATGATGGCCATTGCTGTGGTGTCTGTTGTCGGTATTCGGATAGGGAAGCGGTAGTCTAACGGAAGTACCCAAGCGCAACCTGGGGTCGGTTCCATTACACCTATTGTACAATGATGGCCAAGCGGGAACCCTGTTATACAATGACGGGCCGGCCGAGCGGTAACCCAATTGTACAATGACGGCCGAGCGGGATCCCTATTGTACTGTGACGGCCGAGCGGGATCCCTATTGTACAACAACGGCCGAGCGAGATCCCTATTGTACAATGACGGCTTAGCGGGATCCCTATTGTACAATGATGGCCGTGCGGGAACCCTATTGTACAATGAAGGCAGAGCGGGATCCCTTTTGTAGAATGACGTCCAAGCGGGATCCCTGTTGTACAATGAGGGCCGTGCGGTAACCCTGTTGTACAATGACGGCCGTGCGGGAACCCTGTTGTACAGTGACGGCCGAGCGGGATCCCTATTGTACAATGACGGCCGTGCGGGAACCCTATTGTATAATGACGGCCGTGCGGGAACCTATTGTACAATGACGGCCGTGCGGGAACCCTATTGTACAATGACGGCCGTGCGGGGAACCCTATTGTACAATGGCGGCCGTGCGGGAACCCTATTGTACAATGACGGACAGTCGAGCGGGAACCCTATTGTACAATGACGGCCGTGCGGGAACCCTATTGTACAATGGCGGCCGTGCGTGGGAACCCTATTGTACAATGGCGGGCCGTGCGGGAACCCTATTGTACAATGACAGGTCGAGCGGGTCCCTATTGTACAATGACGGCGGCGAGCGAGATCCCTATTGTACAATGACGGCAAAGTGGGATCCCTACTGTACAATAATCGCCGAGCGGGAACCCTATTGTACAATGACAGCCATTGCTCTGGTGTTCAGACAGGGTAGTGGTAGTCAAGGAAAGCCTGGGGTTTGTTCCGTTACACCTATTGTACAATGACTGCTGTGCGGGAACCGTATTGTAGAATGATGGCCGAGCGGGAACCCTATTGTAGAATGACGGCCGAGCGGGAACCTTATTGTACAATGACAGCCGAGCGGGAACCTTGTTGGAGAATGACGGCCGAGCGAGAACCCTATTGTACAGTGACGACCGTGCGGTAACCCTATTGTACAGTGACGGTCGTGCGGGATCCCTATTGTACAGTGATGGTCGTGCGGGATCCCTATTGTACAGTGAGGGCCGAGCGGGATCCCTACTGTACAATGACGGCCATTGCTGTGTTGTCTGTTGTCGGTGTTTGGATAGGGAAGCGGTAGTCTAACGGAAGTACCGAAGCGCAGCCTGACGGGTCGGTTCCATTACACCTATTGTACAATGACGGCCGAGCGGGATCCCTATTGTACAATGACGGCCGAGCGGGATCCCTATTGTACAGTGACGTACGTGCAGGAACCCTCTATTGTACAATGACGGCCAAGAAAGATCCCTATTGTACAATGACGGCCGAGCGGGATCCCTATTGTACAATGACGGCCGAGCGGGAACCCTATTGTAGAATGACGGCCGAGCGGGAACCCTATTGTAGAATGACGGCCGAGCGGGAACCCTGTTGTAGAATGTCAGCCAAGCGGGAACCCTGTTGTAGCATGACGGCCGAGCGGGAACCCTGTTGTACAATGACGGTAAAGCGGGATCCCTATTGTACAATGACGGTAAAGCGGGATCCCTATTGTACAATGACTGCCGAGCGGGAGCACTATTGTACAATGACGGCCATACGGGATCCCTATTGTACAATGACGGCCATACGGGATCCCTATTTTACAATGACGGCAAAGTGGGATCCCTATTGTACAATTACGGCCGAGTGGGAACCCTATTGTAAAAAGACAACCATTGCTGTGGTGTTTAGACAGGGTAGTGGTAGTCAAGCAAAGAAAAAGTACCCAAGAAAGCATGGGATCGGTTCCGTTACACCTATTGTACAATGACAGTAAAGCGCAAACCCTATTGTAGAATGACGGTCGTGCTTGAACCCTATTGTAGAATGAGGGCCGTGCGGGAAGCCTATTGTACAATGACGGCCGAGCGGGAACCCTAATGTAGAATAAGGGCCGTGCGGGATCCCTATTGTAGAATGACAGCCGTGCGGGAACCCTATTGTAGAATGACGGCCGAGCGGGAACCCTATTGTAGAATGACGGCCGAGCGGGAACCCTATTGTAGAATTACGGCCGAGCGGGAACCCTATTGTAGGCCGTGCGGGACCCTATTGTAGAATGATGGCCGTGCGGGAACCCTATTGTAGAATGACGGCCGTGCGGGAACCCTATTGTAGAATGACGGCCGAGCGGGAACCCTATTGTAGAATGACGGCCGAGCGGGAACCGTATTGTAGAATGACGGCCGAGCGGAACCCTATTGTAGAATGACGGCCGAGCGGGAACCCTATTGTAGAATGTAGCCGAAACCCTATTGTACGGTGACGGCCGAGCGGGAACCCTATTGTAGAATGACGGCCGAGCGCGGGAACCCTATTGTAGAATGACGGCCGAGCGGGAACCCTATTGTACAGTGACGGCCGTGCGGGAACCCTATTGTACAGTGAGGGCCGAGTGGGATCCCTATTGTACAATGACGGCCCGAGCGAGATCCCTATTGTACAATGACGGCAAAAGGGGATCCCTATTGTACAATAACTGCCGAGCGGGAACCCTATTGTACAATAACAGCAAAGTGGGGATCCCTATTGTACAATAACTGCCGAGCGAGATCCCTATTGTATAATGACGGCAAAGTGGGATCCCTATTGTACAATAACTGCCGAGCGGGATCCCTATTGTACAATGACAGCCATTGCTGTGGTGTTCAGACAGGGTAGCGGTAGTCAAGCAAAGCAAAGTACCCAAGCAAAGCCTGGGGTTTGTTCCAATACACCTATTGTACAATGACGGCCGAGCGGGAACCCTATTGTAGAATGACTGCCGTGCGGAAACCTTATTGTAGAATGACGGCCGTGCGGGATCCCTATTGTAGAATGATGGTCTTGCGGGAACCTTATTGTAGAATGACGGCCGAGCGGGAACCCCATTGTAGAATGACGGCCGTGCGGGAACCCTATTGTACAGTGACGGCCGTGCGGGATCCCTATTGTACAGTGAGGGCCGAGCGGGATCCCTACTATACAATGATGGCCATTGCTGTGTTGTCTGTTGTCGGTGTGTTCGGATAGGGAAGCGGTAGTCTAACAGAAGTACCCCAGCGCAGCTTGGGGTCGGTTCCATTACACCTATTGTACAATGACGGCCGTGCGGCGGGAACACTGTTATTATACAATGACGGCCGAGCGGGATCCCTAATGTACAGTGACGGCCGAGCGGGATCCCTATTGTACAATGTCAGTCGAGCGGGATCCCTATTGTACAATGACAACCGTAAGCGGGAACCCTATTGTACAATGACGGCCGTTGCGGGAACCCTATTGTACAATGACGTCCGAGCAGGATCCCTGTTGTACAATGACGGCCGTGCGGGATCCATATTGTACAGTGACGGCTGAGCTTGATCCCTATTGTAGAATGACGGCCATGCGGGAACCCTATTGTACAGTGACAGACGAGCGGGATCCCTATTGTACAGTGACGGCCGAGTGAGATCCCTATTGTACAATGACGGCCGAGCAGGATCCCTATTGTACAATGACGGCCCCGAGCGGGATCCTTATTGTACAATGATGGCTGAGCGGGATCCCTATTGTACAATGATGGCCGAGCGGGATCCCTATTGTACAATGATGGCCGAGCGGGATCCCTATTGTACAATGACAGCTGAGCGGGATCATTATTGTGCAATGACTGCCGAGCGGGATCTCTATTGTGCAATGATGGCCGAGCGGGATCCCTATTGTACAGCGGCGGGAACCCTATTGTACAATGTCAGAAGAGCGGGATCCCTATTGTACAATGTCGTCCGAGCAGGATCCCTGTTGACAATGAGGGCCGTGCGGGAACCCTTTTGTACAATGACGGCCGTGCGGGAACCCTATTGTACAGTGACGGTCGTGAGGGAACCCTATTGTACAATGACGGCCGAGCAGGATCCCCATTGTACAATGATGGCCGAGCGGGATCCCTATTGTATAATGATGGCCGAGCGGGATCCCTATTGTACAATGATGGCCGAGCGGGATCCCTATTGTACAATGATGGCCGAGCGGGATCCCTATTGTACAATAATGGCCGAGCGGGATCCCTATTGTACAATGACAGCTGAGCGGGATCATTATTGCGCAATGACTGCCGAGCGGATCTCTATTGTGCAATGACAGCCGAGCGGGATCCCTATTGTACAGTGACGTACGTGCGGGAACCCTATTGTACAATGTCAGAAGAGCGGGATCCCTATTGTACAATGTCGTCCCAGCAGGATCCCTGTTGACAATGAGGGCCATGCGGGAACCCTATTGTACAGTGACGGCCGTGCAGGAACCCTATTGTACAGTGACGGCCGAGCGGGATCCCTATTGTAGAATGACGACAAAGCGGGATCCCTATTGTAGAATGACGGTAAAACGGGATCCCTATTGTAGAATGACGGCCAAGCGGGATCCCTATTGTAAAGTGACGGCCGAGCGGGATCCCTATTGTAGAATGACGGCCGAGCGGGATCCCTATTGTAGAATGACGGCTGAGCGGGATCCCTATTGTACAATGACAGCAAAGTGGGATCCCTATTGTACAATGACGACCGTGCGGGAACCCTATTGTACAATGACGACCGTGCGGGAACCCTATTGTACAGTGATGGCAAAGCGGGATCCCTATTGTAGAATGACCAAAGTAGGAAATATTGTACGAATGACGGATCCATATTGTAGAATGGCGGCCGTGCAGGAACCCTGTTGTAGAATGACAGCCGAGCGGATCCCTATTGTAGAATGGCGGCCGAGCGGGAACCCCGTTGTACAATGACGGCCGAGCGGAAACCCCGTTTTACAATGACGGCCGAGCGGGAACCCTGTTGTAGAATGACAGCCGAGCTGGAACCCCCTGTTGTACAATGACGGCCGAGCTGGAACCCTATTATCCTGGGAGGACGTCATATGATACCCTCCAAGAATTGGGCCGCCATTTGTTAATTAAAATTTTTTAAACAATTCTAAAAAAAAAACTGTCACTAGTCAGTGTCCCTGATCACCACCTTGCCAGTCATATGATGACACTGTACTGCACTGGTGAATTATTACAAAAAACTTCAGAAAACTTGCCATGCCTCTTACTAAATACGTCAGACTGTCTTCTTTCTGAAAAGTGGTCAATTTTGGGGGTATTTATACTGTTCTGGTGTTTTTGGGCCTCAAGAAATTAGGTCAGCCGTCAGTACATCAGACTGATCAATTTTTAGATAGATATATACCATAGTTTGAGGACTCTTCATTCAAAGTGCAGAGCAATATTCATTCAAAGTGCATCAGCACTGAAAGGTGAAAACTGTCCCGGGCAGGAAGGGGGTAAAGGTGCCCGGTAGGCAAGTGACTAATAATATAATTGCTAAGTCCTGGCTTTGTTTTCCTCCTGGGGGATCCGGCCTCCAGTAGTGATTCTTCCTTCTTCCTTCCTATCTGAACCTCTAGATTGCACCTCTCCTGCGACCCGCACCGGGATGGCAATCCTAGGTCCTGGCATGGAGCCTCTGCCCCAGCCGATTCCACCTTCCCCTGGAGCTCTCCAACTTCCTCCCAGCATCCCTGCACATCCTATGCAGGTAATAGGTCCCTCTAAATCTTGCAGCTATTTTTTCTTGAAATCTTTTTTTTAAGTCTAGGAGGATTCCTCTATAAAGTCCTATGTGGGTTCTGTTACTAGAGGATTCCTGTTTTTAAGGCAAGGAATATTCCTCCTAACACTAACCCGAAGTCCTGGCTTTGTTTTGCTCCTGGGGGATCCTGCCTCCAGTAGTGATTCTTCCTTCTTCCCTCCTGTCTGTCCCTCTGGTTTGCACCAATCCTGCGACCCGCACAGGATGGCAATCCTCGGTCCTGGCATGGAGGATTCTTACTAATACTAAAGATAATCCTATCACAAGATGATTGTTTTAGTCTCGGAGGATTCTTATTATTACTAAAGTCCTGTGTGGGATCTATTATTAGAGGATTCTTCTGTCTGAATAGAACTAACATTGGGAGCGAGCACTAAGCTCCTCCCTCCTCTATAATCTCCTCCTCTTACGCCGTACAACATCCATATAAACACTTACTGCATTTCCAAGCCGTTTTTCCAAATTCCGCGAATCCCTGAAAACAATGGAGAAACCATTGGCCGACTCTACGAATCCTCAGACAGATATTCTCTCTGGCCTCCTCGCACGCTGCCATGATTTCATCCAACTTGTTGGTAATACGATAAAATCTCTTCCAGGCGTTCATGATGACGTCCTCTTCAGTCCAAAGATTGAAACTCCAATCTCAGAGAAATCTGAAACCACGTCCTCTCCTGTGCACCGCTCAAATGAAATGACTGACTGCTGTGCTGACTTCTATTCATAGACTCTGCTCACTGTGACATCACTTCCTCTGTCATGACCATATATGGGCATACAAGCCCCGCCCACTTTAAAAAAAAAAACCTTTCAAATCCACACTGGTCACATGACCATATATGGACATACAAGCTCCGCCCATTCCCCCCAGACACCAATACGGTGCCTCTAACACCAGGATTGTCGGGATGATGATAAGATATATAAATCCCAAAACTAAAATGATTCTCAGTCACTCCACCCTGACAACATTTACAAACATTGATAACGTCCCATACATGTGTCACATACAAAAATATGAATCCAGAAAATAGATCTGTGATATGATGCCGGGTGACAGGTCCTCTTTGTACAGACATTGGGATCTATTACCTCCTATGCCCCTCCCCCCAGCACAGAATAGATGAGAACCTGAACTATAGCTGGGGGAGGGACATGTACTGAGCTTCTATTCCGCTCAGCCAATCACAGTGCGGTGGTGAATTTATCAACACACGAGAGGCTGTGCATGGTGACCAATCAGCTTCTCTATTCACCTGATGTAGTTAAGCTTTGAGCACGGAAGAATGAAGCTGATTGGTGGACGATTACATGTGTTTCTGTGTTGATGATTTCCTTTCGCACAATCTGGGCACCGCCTAGAAGGCGGGTCTGCCAGAGAGTACAACAGCAAGCAATCAGAGACAGGAGGAGGGGCCAGAGGTAAACATAGTCTGGCTTCCCGTTAGTCCGGACAACCAGCCGAGGCATACAGAGGGCGGGAGGAGATGGAACGGAAGAAGACTGGAGCCGTGCGGGAGAGCGCCACCCCCTTCATAGACTTCCCGGAGAGCCTCCTCCCCCCCCCTGTATATATATTATCACTGAGTCTGGACACTGCCGTGTATACACCCCCCCTCTGTATATACACCACACCCCTCCCCCCTCCTCTGTATATACACCACACCCCTCCTCTGTATATACACCACACCCCTCCTCTGTATATACACCACACCCCTCCCCCCTCCTCTATATATACACCTCACCCCTCCTCTGTATATACAGCACACCCCCCCCCTCCTCCTGTATATACACCACACCCCTCCCCCCTCCTCTGTATATACACCACACCCCTCCCCCCTCCTCTTTATATACACCACACTCCTCCCTCCTCCTCTATAGATACACCCGTCCCCCCTCTGCCTGCGTATACCACCCCTCCCTCCTTCTCTGCTGCCTGTATATACCACCCCCCCCCCTTCTATGCTGCCTGTATATACCACCCCCTCCCTTCTCTGCTGCCTGTGTATACCCCCCCCTCTATTGCCTGTGTATACCACCCCCCCTTCTCTACTGCCTGTGTATACCCCCCCTTTCTCTACTGCCTGTGTATACCCCCCCCCCCCTCCTTACTTCCTGTGTATACCACCCCCCCCTCTACTGCCTGTGTATACCACCCACCTTTCTCTACTGCCTTGTATACCCCCCCCCCCCCCTTACTTCCTGTGTATACCACCCACCTTTCTCTACTGCCTGTGTATACCACCCCCCCCTTCTCTACTGCCTGTGTATACCCCCCTCCCCCGTCCCTTCTCTACTACCTGTGTATACCAACCCCCCCCCCCCTTCTTTACTGCCTGTGTATACTATCCCCCCCTTCTCTACAGCCTGTGTATACCACCCCCCCTTTCTCTACTGCCTGTGTATACCACCCCCCCTTCTCTACTGCCTGTGTATACCACCCCCCCTTCTCTACTGCCTGTGTATACCACCCCCCCCTTTTCTACTGCCTGTGTATACCACCCCTTCTCTACTGCCTGTGTATACCCCCCCCCTTTTCTACTGCCTGTGTATACCACCCCTTCTCTACTGCCTGTGTATACCACCCCCTGCTTGTATACTCTACTGTGCCTGTGTATACCACCCCCCCTTCTCTACTGCCTGTGTATACCACCCCCCTTTTCTACTGCCTGTGTATACCACCCCTTCTCTACTGCCTGTGTATACCACCCCCCCTTCTCTACTGCCTGTGTATACCACCCCCCTTTCTCTACTGCCTGTGTATACCACCCACCTTTCTCTACTGCCTGTGTATACCACCCCCTTCTCTACTTCCTGTGTATACCACCCACCTTTCTCTACTGCCTTTGTATACCACCCACCCCCCCCCTTCTCTACTGCCTGTGTATACCCCCCTCCCCGTCCCTCCTCTACTACCTGTGTATACCACCCTTCTTTACTGCCTGTGTATACCCCCCCCTTCTTTACTGCCTGTGTATACTATCCCCCCCCTTCTCTACTGCCTGTGTATACCACCCCCCCTTCTCTACTGCCTGTGTATACCACCCCCCCCCTTCTCTACTGCCTGTGTATACCCCCCCCCCTTCTCTACTACTGCCTGTGTATACCACCCCCCTTCTCTACTGCCTGTGTATACCACCCCCCCCTTCTCTACTGCCTGTGTATACCACCCCCCTTCTTCTACTGCCTGTGTATACCACCCCCCTTTCTACTGCCTGTGTATACCACCCCCCCTTCTCTACTGCCTGTGTATACCACCCCCCCCCTTCTCTACTACTGCCTGTGTATACCACCCCCCCCCTTCTCTACTGCCTGTGTATACCACCCCCCTTTCTTCTACTGCCTGTGTATACCACCCCCCCTTCTCTACTGCCTGTGTATACCACCCCCCCTTCTCTACTGCCTGTGTATACCCCCCCCCCCTTCTTCTCTACTGCCTGTGTATACCACCCCCCCTTCTTCTCTCTACTGCCTGTGTATACCACCCCCCCTTCTTCTCTACAGCCTGTGTATACCACCCCCCTTCTTCTCTACAGCCTGTGTATACCACCTCCCTTCTTCTCTGCTGCCTGTGTATACCACCCCCCCCTTCTTCTCTGCTGCCTGTGTATACCACCCCCCTTCTTCTCTGCTGCCTGTGTGTATACCACCCCCCTTCTTCTCTGCTGCCTGTGTATACCACCCCCCCCCTTCTTCTCTGCTGCCTGTGTATATCACCCCCTTCTTCTCTGCTGCCTGTGTATACCACCCCCCTTTCTTCTTCTCTGCTGCCTCTGCTGCTTGTGTATTCCCCCCCCCCTTCTCTACTGCTTGTGTATACCACCCCCCCTCCCTTCTCTTCTTGCTGTGTTTACCACCACCCCCCTTCTCTACTGCTTGTGTATTCCCCCCCCCCCTTCTTCTCTACTGCTTGTGTATACCCACCCCCCCTCTTCTCTTCTACCACCCCCTTCTTGCTGTGTTTACCACCCCCCCCTTCTCTACTGCCTGTGTATTCCCCCCTTCCCCCCCTTCTCTACTGCCTGTGTGTATTCCCCCCCCCCCCCCCTACTTCTCTACTGCCTGTGTATACCACCCCTCCTCCCTTACTTACTGCCTGTGTATTCCACCCTCCCCCCTTCTCTACTGCCTGTGTATACCACCCCCCCCTTCTCTACTGCCTGTGTATACCACCCCCCCCCTTCTCTACTACTTCTCTTACTACTGCCTGTTTACTACCCCCCCCCCTAATTACTGCCTGTGTATTCCACCCCCCCTCCCTTCTCTACTGCTTGTATATACCTCCCCTTTCTCTGCCTGTATATACCCCCCCCCCTCCCTTCTCTACTACCTGTGTATATACCCCCCCCCCTTCTCTGCCTGTATATATACCACAACCCCTACTGCTCTAGTTGTTTTGTAACTCAATAAATACAGATTTTTCTCAAATAAACTGCGTGTTCTGTAGTTCCTGTCATGTGTGCACCCGGTATTTATTTTGTTATATAAAACATTAATTTAACAACAACATAAACATTTAAAAGGTAACTCCATTTTCATGGGGAAAAAAATGGCAAATAAAAATCTCCTATAGTGTATAGAATTGTGACACAAGTCATATTGTAATTGAATGTTATTCAGCCTGGAGGTGTTCTACACACAGATGGTGTACAGAGCGCCCCCCCCACAAATGTCATTTCCTGCTTGTGTGATTGGTTGGCTGATTTCCCAGAAGTCTGCACTAAGATACAAGTCGGATATTGGGCATCCTCTGCAACAAAAATGTCATTTTTGTTGAAATACTGCCAAAGGGAAATCACATCTAAAAGGGATGCAGACCCTGCCACTTTCCTCACTAGAACCCTCCAGGTGCAGCAGCTGATTGACAATTATGAAATCCCTCCCATTACATTCACTTTTTCCCCACATGTCGGTAACAACCCATGCACTCCATACAGATCAGCAGTTTTTGAAATACTCAGACCAGCCCGCCTGCTACCAACAACCATGCCACATTCAAAGTCACCTAAATCCCCTTTATTCCCCCATTCTGATGCTCGGTTCGAACTTCAGCAAGTCGTCTTCACCACGTCTAGATGCCTAAATGCATTGACTTGCTGCCATGTGATTGGCTGATTAGCAATTTGTGTTACCAAGCAATTGAACGGCTGTACCTAATAAAGTGGCCAGTGAGTGTATATATACTGGAATTTTGTTTGTACCACTAATGGCAGTGATCAGCGACTTATAGGGGGACTGTGACGTGCACTCACACTAACCTAAGCTGGGTGGGAGCTGACACTAATACAGTGATCAGTGCTACTAATCTACATGGTCACTGTTCTAATGACAGTGGCTGGGAAGGGGTTGACATTTAGGAGCAATCAAGGGGTTAAATGTGTACCGTACTGTGTGCTAGTTTTACTAATCAATGTGCTGAATTTTACTTTGCTTTGCAAGGAGATAAAAACCGGCACATTGCTTCTGTCTGTAGAGAGCTCTGTGTTGTTTACCAACACAGGGCTCTCTTCTGTCATTCGCTGAGCTGATCAGCAGGTCCCGGTTATATATCGTTGGTTTGGACCCGCTGATCAGCTTGTTCTAGGTATGTGCGCAGACCAGGAAACAAAGCCACAATGTACAGGTACGTTTACGGAGCCTGTACGAGCCGACCTGACACCGTATATGTACTGCGGAGGGTCGGCAAGCGATTAAACGTTCTCCTGCATATAATTCTATGTCTTAACAATGCGGTTGACGTTTTGATTTTAAAAAAATCGGTCAGATAAAACGGGGGTCTCCAAACTTTCTAAACATAGAACCAGTTTACTGTCCATCAGACTTTCGGGGGGCCAGACTGTGGCCATTGAGAGTGAAAATTGTCCTGGCATCAGTGGCAGTAAACAATGCAGCTTTGGTATTATGGGGAGGAATTGTAAAACTCCATTGGTGTCAGTGGGAGGAATAGTGCCCCATCATTGGTGTCAGTGGGAGGAATAGTGCCCCATCATTGGTGTCAGTGGGATGAATAGTGCCCAATTATTGGTGTTAGTGGGAGGAATAGTGCCCCATCATTGGTATCAGTGGGAGGAATAGTGTTCCATCATTGGTATCAGTGGGAGGAATAGTGCCCCATCATTGGTGTCAGTGGGAGGAATAGTGCCCCATCATTGGTGTCAGTGGGAGGAATAGTGCCCCATCATTGGTGTCAGTGGGAGGAATAGTGCCCCATCATTGGTATCAGTGGGAGGAATAGTGCCCCATTATTGTCAGTGGGAGAATAGTGCCCCATCATTGGTATCAGTGGGAGGAATAGTGTCCCATCATTGGTATCAGTGGGAGGAATAGTGCCCCATCATTGGTATCAGTGGGGGAATAGTGCCCCATCATTGGTGTCAGTGGGAGGAATAGTGCCCCATCATTAGTATCAGTGGGAGGAATAGTGTCCCATCATTTGTATCAGTGGGAGGAATAGTGCCCCATCATTGGTATCAGTGGGAGGAATAGTGTCCCATCATTAGTATCAGTGGGGGGAATAGTGCCCCATCATTGGTGTCAGTGGGAGGAATAGTGCCCCATCATTGGTGTCAGTGGCAGGAATAGTGCCCCATCATTGGGTGTGTCAGTGGCAGGAATAGTGTCCCCTCATTGGTGTCAGTGGCAGGAATAGTGTACCATCTTTGGTGACAGCTTGAGGGAGTAGTTTCCTATTGGTGTCATTGGGGGGGAAATTGTGCCCCATCATTGGTGTCAGTGGCAGGAATGGTACCCCATCATTGTTGTCAGTGGGGGGAAAATAGTGCCCTATTGTTGATGCCAGTGGTAATTATGTCCCATTGTTGGTGGGAGGAAAGGAACAGTGTCTTGTATCAGTGGGAGTAAAACTGCCCCAAGGGCCGGATAAAGGCAAGTAAAGGGCCACATGCAGCCCCCGGGTTTGGAGACCACTGATATAAAGCATTGTTCATTATCCATTCTCCTCTGCTGCTTATCAGGACACGTTGAACCCTCTGATATGACCCAGCTACTGTACATAATAAAACCATCCTGTACAAAGCGAAAGGTGAAGGAATACACAGCACCATATTGTGTTCAATTGTCACATAACAACTTTCTTTGAAGAAGGGAGAATTGTGATTGCTGGTTGCCTTTTTAACCGCCTCCCACCCGCCATATAGTGTAATGACGGGCGCAAGGTGGTTCTCTCGTTCTGATAGGACGTCATATGCCGTCGTCCCATTCTAACTGCCCATGCGCGGCTCCGGGAGCACGTAGCGCGGCGATCGGCGGTGCACTGTGTCCCTCGGACACAGCGGATCACCGATCAACGGAAAGAGCTGAAGATGTCGGCTCGGTCATGTGATCAGCTGTGTCCAATCACAGCTGATCACATGTAAATAGGGAAATGCTGGTTATCGGCATTTCTCTCCTCACGAGCTGTCACGCTGACAGAGGAGAGCAGAGCCGGCAAACGGCATCCTTCAGAGGGGACATGTGCACTGATGATCAGTGTAGCCCCAGCAGTGCCAGCTGTCAGTGCTCATCCATGCCACCTGCCAGTGCAACATTTTTAGTGCCTACCAGTGCACATCAGTGCCCATCTGAGCCGCCTATCAGTGCCACCCTTCAGTGCTCTCTATCAGTTCCACCTAATAGTGCCATATATGAGTGCTGTCTTTCAGTGCCCATCAGTGATGCCTGTCAGTTTCCATCAGTGCCCATCACTGCAGCCTCATTAGCGCACGTCAGTGAAGGAGAAAAATCACTTATTTACAAAATTTTATAACAAAAACTAAGAAAACGTTTTTTTCTTCAACATTTTCAGTGGTTTTTGGTTTAAGAAAAAATAAAAGACCCAGAAGTGATTAAATACGACCAAAATAAAGCTCTGTCACAAAAAAATGATATAATTTTCATATGGGTACAGTGTTGCATGACCGCGCAATTGTCATTCAAAGTGTGACAGTGCTGAAAGCTGGAAATGGGCCTGGGCAGGAAGGGGGTATAAGTGCCCTGTAGGCAAGGGGTTAAAGGTCTCATGCACACTGATAAATGTGAGTTTAGGAGCTTTTGGCTTTTTTTTTTTTTTTTTTTTATGCCAATACCCCTGAACTCATCTCAGTGAAAGCCAATAGGGTGTATTTACTATAGCTGGTTCACTCAGCATCTTGTGCACTTCTGCATGAAAACCAACCAACTTCCAGGTTTTATTGCTAAAGCTCAACTGAACAAGCTGAAGTTAGAAGCTGATTGGCTCCCATGCACAGGTGCACCAGATTCTGAGTGCTCCAGCTTTAGTAAATCTCCCCCCATGTGTCCATGCACACGTACGCTTTCCTCAGAGTTTAACAGCAGTTTAACGTCCCTCTCCTGAACGCAGCAGAATCACATTCAGCCCGGGTTCACACTGAAGCGGTGTGGAATTTGCAGCGTTTTCAGTGCGAATTCCGCCCGCATCACAATCGCACCCCGTTCATAAGAACCGATGTGGGTGTCTGTTATGTTAACACCCCGACATCAGGTGTGATATGCAGAATCGGAAGTGTACAATCCAAACGCACACGTTCCTGCGTTAAAATTGGCGGTGTGTATAAGTGGGTGCTGCAGCGACCGTTGGCTGGAACCGAACAAAATCAGCGAGGAAAAATGTCACCAGCATTACATTACATTACATCGAGTTTATATAGCGCCAAAGGGTTTGCTCAGCGCTGTACAATAGAAGGGGGGGACAATACATGAAACATTACAGCAACTACAAACAGCACACGAGGGGTTAGAGGGCCCTACTCTTTCGAGCTTACAATCTAGGAGGGAGGGGGTAGTGGTACAGGAGGAAGTGGCTGTGGGGGATGGAGTGGTAGGAGGAATAAAGGAGAGCGGCAGTTAGGTGAGGGTGGGGTAGGCTTCCCTGAAGAGGTTTGTTTTCAGGGTGCGCCTGAAGGTGAGGAGGGAAGGTGACAGTCTGATGGATGGGGTAGTGAGTTCCAGAGGATGGGGGAGGACCTGGAGAATTCTTGCAGATGTGCGTGGGAGGAGCACACCGAGGATCACCAATATGGGTCCAAAAGTTTTAATGAACGATCACATAGTTTCAGCAAGGCAACGTTTCGGAGTCTCGCAGGACCCCTTCATCAGGCATGTGACCAAACTGTATGCAGAATCTGGTCACATACGTGTGAATACCCATGCGAACCGATTCTAGTGTGGACCAAAAAAGGGTCCTGCACGTTTTTGGTGCGGGTACAGTGCGAATAGAGCCACATATAATGTATAGCTCCAATCGCACCGCATACAAACCACATGGGATTTACCCCACCGCTGTAGTATGAGCCTACAGTGGAAAGGGGGGAGGGGGGTGGCCTGTACAGGAACTGATCCTCTCCATTTCCCCCTTCAACCGCTGAAAGCTGGCTTCTCCTCCTCTCCCTCCCACCAGTATTCAGTAGCTGCAGAAAATGTTCAACCTGTTATTCAAAAAAACAATTTTGAAATTCTGAACCATTTCATTGCAGCCCGCGCCTGGTTACCAAATCACTTAAGAGACTCTCGCTCTTCGAAAGGTTGAGCACCCCTGGACTTCACGTTCCGGCATCTCACTGCTTCTGGGCAGGGCTGTAGGTTCTTGTCACATGATTCCATTTTAGGCAAACTCCCTGTCCTTGCTCTCAAGGGCAGTGTTCAGAACCGAAAGATGTATGATCTTTCAAAGGTATTTAAAAAAAGGGGGACACAGGTGTGTATACAGTTGAACAAGGTGAATGTCGTAAGACAGCTACATTTGCTTGGAAAGTTTGCAGTGTCCCCTGAACCAGCAAAGGGGACATGACAGTTAATACTGCTACAGGGCAGCATGAGTGCACAAAACCACATATGATTTTGCTGTTCCGGGTAGGGGGCACACGCGCCCTGCCATTCACGGCCCCGGCTGTCAATCACAGGGCCCAGTAGTTCTCCGCCGGCACCCGGCGATCTCCGACGGGGAGAGACTTGTATGTAAACACGTCATGTATGATTGTGCTGTTCTGGCTAGGGGGCACACGCGCCCTGCCACAGTTAGCCCTTTGATTGCCCCTCATGTTAACCCCTTCCTGCCCAGTGCCATTAGTACACTGCTTTTTATTAGCTGATCACTGTATTGTTGTCACTGGGGATGTCAGTGACACCAAGTCGGTTCCCCCCAGTGTCAGAATGTCCGCCGCAGTCCCACTATAAGTCTCTGATTGCCGCTATTACTAGTAAAAAAAAAAAAAAAAGAATTCCAGTATATTTACCATCATTTGTAAATGCTATAACTTTCACATAAACCAAGTAATTTACACGGATTGGGATTTTCTTTTTAGCAAAGTCATGTTGCAGAATACTTTTTGGCCTGAATTTATGACAACATTTTTGGACATATTTAATAGCAAAAAGTAAATTGCTGTCTCTGACTGCTGGTTTCATCGGAGTGAGATTTAGGCTAGGTTCACATCTGTGCAGGTGGTGCCGCTGCGGATCCGCACGAAAATCCATACAGCCACACCACCCGCACAGAGGAATGCGGACCCGCGGGCGGGTGCCATTAGTTCTAATGGCACGCCGCCCGCACTGGAAATCGTAACCGCACTGGCAACTGACAGTGCGGGCTGCATTTTCAGAAGAAGTGCAGGGACTTCTTCCCCTATGTGTCCCGGGCCACGGGAGTCCATTCAAATGAATGGGCTCTCGTGCCCGTGCAAAACACTGCCCGCACGGCCGCATATATGTGAGCCAGGGGTTAGTGATGTCGGTACGGTGCTGCTCACCGTTCTCCTGCTCTGCCTGGTTCACACGTGTGCGTTTTTTTAATGTGTTTTGCAGACACACACACAATCCATTTTAACATGGATCTCTATAAGACAAGTTCACATTTATGCGTTTTCAGCCGCTGCATTTTTGGACATGGTCAGGGACTTTTTTTCCCTCAGCAGATTGCTTTTTTGGTGCAAAAAACTTCAGTGGAACCGCACCAAAAACACAACTGCTGAGGTCAGAGAGACGCAAGCAGTACGCAGAGTCCTTGAAATGGACTTTACATGAAGTGCACTTGGCGATCTGCAGAGACTTCCATGGCAGAGGGAGGAGGTGGGAGTCCATGTTTCCTGTGCCAGTTGCTTTGTTTAAAAGGATGGAAGGTTACAGCAACTTAAGTATTATTAACCACTTCACCCCCTTCTAGTCCAGGACTAGTGATGGGCCGAACACCCAGCTGTTCGGTTCGCAGTTGAACATTTGAACCTACCAAATGTTTGACCGTGAACTCCGCACAGGCAATTCACTAAGCGGTATTTTACCGTTTCGGATTATGTGGTAAAATACCGCACAGGTACTGAAATCCGGCATGAGTTATATTAACCACTTCCAGTCCGGACACTTTTACACCCCCTTCCTGTCCAGGCCAACTTTCAGCTTTCAGTGCTATCACACTTTGAATGACAATTGCGCGGTCATGCAACACTGTACCCATATGAATTTTTTAGCAGTTTTTTGAGACAGATAAAGCTTTATTTTGGTGGTATTTATTCACCACTGGGATTTTTACTTCTTTGCTATGTGAATTAAAAAGTCCAAAAATTTTGAAAAAAAGTGTTTTTTTCTTATAAAATTTTGCAATTACATAGTATTTCATCATAAATCTTGGCCAAAATTTATTCCGTTATATTTTTAGTAAAAAAAAAAATAACCCAAATTAGTTTAACCAAAAATTATAATTTTTAAACATTAAATTTAAAAAAAAAATGTATTTATTTTTTTTTCACATACTGTCACCCTAGCAGTACAGTGTCACCATGGTGACACTTTACTACTTATGGGGGGTGATGAAGATTTTTTTTTTTTTTTTACACTGATTGCTTTTACACCCATAAAGGATGTAAAAGCAATCATTTCTCCTTCTCTCTGGCTGCATTCTTGCATCCATTGAGTACTACTGCGTGAGCTGTGATTGGTCAAAGCTTGTCACATGGTACAAGGCTGTTGTGCATAGCGTTGTACCATGTGACCTCTGTGATCATTCACAGATTTCACACGTAGTAAGCAATGATGTCACAAGTGACATCTTGCTCAGTACTCTGCATGTGATCACTGATTGGCCAATCAGTGATCACATGATCGGGACCTCGTACAGTGGTCCCGTCCGACGATCGGTGTTCCACTGTGTCCAGAGGACACGTGCAGGGAGACCCTGCACTGCCACCGTTTATATACAACGGCCGGAAGGGAGGTGGTTAAGCCATGCAGTATTTTAGTAGTGAAGACATTCTTTCATGTTTCAGCTGTCAGCGGGGAAGTGTAAACTATTTTGAGAAAAATTGCCGGCATCAAAAATGTCGTGGATCCCCCCCCCCCATCCATACCAAGCCCTTCGGGTCTGGTATGGATTTTGAGGGGAATTTTATTTAAAAATGGCATGGGGGTCTCCTCAATAAACATACCAGACCCTTATCCGAGCATGCAGCCCGGCAGATCAGAAAAGTGGGGGGATGAGCAAGCACCACCCCCCTCCAGGCCTCATGCCCTCAACACGGGGGGTGCTTTGGGGCAGGGGTGCTCCCCCCCCAGGCCCCTTGTCCCCATGTTGATGTGGACAAGGGCCTCTTCCTCACAAATATGGCCAGTGGTTGTGGGGGTCTGCAGGTGGGGGTGCTTATCGGAATCTGGAAACCCCCTTTAACAAGGGAGCCCCCAGATCCCGCCCCCCATGTGAATGAGTATGGGCTACATGATACCACCCATCACAAAAGAAAAAGTGTGGTGGAAAAATGACAGGTGACAGTCTTTGATAAGTCCTTTATTAAAAATAAAAACATGTCCCCGAAGTAGATCCAACATCAATCACGATGTCTGCCAATCCGAAAAATGAAAAAAAAAAAAACCCGCTATGCTCTCGACACTAGCTCCCGCAGTCTGACAGCTGCACTAGGATAATATTTCCTAAATACTCACCACCGCCCCCCCCCCCCTGTGACATCATCATGAGCTGTGATTGGCCAAAGCATCTGACCTGACCTGTGGTGCATTGCTTTGGCCTATCAAAATGCACTGTCAGGGTGCAGTGCATTGTGCAAGTCCTCCCCTCGTCAGAACACGATAGCACTTCAGGAGGGGTTCAGTCTGTTGATGGGGGAACTGAGGAATTTTCTTTGGAAGGAAAGAAAATCAAATAATTTATGGCTTGCCTTATCTTCACTTCCTGTCCCAGAGAACCTCCTGTTTCTGTAACCATTCTAAAATTTTGGATTTTGCATCACTTTCTATGCTGGAGAAAATGGTCATCGGAAAAAATAGAGAAGGCATGCCCCTCCAGTGGGGACCCAGACCGCAATAAAAATTTCAGAGAGTTTCTTGGAATACAATATTCATGTCTTTTTGTACAACTACTATATGTGTTCAGTAGAGATAAATTCCTCAACCAGTAGATGGCAGTGTTTATAAGTCGGAAGCTGCCTCTATGATAAACGCGATGTCTTTTCTCTATAATAAAGCTCCTGTTTCCTGTTTGCAGAGAAATGCACATGTGGACTTTGCACTGTCTGTTCTGTAGGGCTACAGTATATCCAGAAATCTCTACCAGGGTTTCATCCCTTCTCTGCTCTATTTGAAACTAAACAAAAGTTCTGGATTTACATGCAACTTAAGCGGAACTAAAAAAAATAATTGCTAAGAGGTAGAGTATATTTTCGGCAGGAGAGTCTTTGCGTACCAAGAAACGCCACCTCCAGCACAAATATTATTATAAAAGGTCTTAAAAGGCTTACACTTCATTAAAGCTGAACTCCAGACAGCAAAACATTCACTGAAATATATTTTCCTCAACAGCAGGGGTGTATTTACGACAAGGCAGTTGCCTAGGGCGGCATTTTTCAGGGGGGCAGCACTGCCCCCTGTAAGAAGGGACAATTGCGGCAATGGGACCAGGTGGGAGCCAAGAAAGGCTTGATTGTATACTCAGAGCCCGACTTTCGTTCCCGTGGATGTCCAGAGCTGTATAGGTGAGTGATTTCTCCCTGGGGGCGGGGGGGGGGGAGGGAAGGGGTGTTGTTGGGCAAAATGTCAGGTGGGGGTGTTCGATTTTTGTTTTGCCTAGGGCAGCACAAAACCTAAATACATCACTGCTCAACAGCCACAAAGAATATCAATCCACCTTGTGAGGACTTTCCAAAGTCAGATATTACCTTGTAAAAGTAGCAGTGACATCATCACTGTACTGTGTATAGCCTGTGCATAGTGCAGTGGGAGGGACCCAGCAAACTCCACCAGGATTTCCAACTGTTGGACGGTTTTAAAAATCGGCCAATTTACCAACTGTTAGTAAATGTCCATTATGGACAGCAGCTGATTGTAGAAAGTAGGAGCATGCGCTGTTCCAAAGCTGGCCAAGCTCAGGCAGGGCTCAGGTGGGCTCACACTGTGGGGGCCGGGTCTCTGGAGCGGAAGCATCACTGGCCACTGAGACTGTCACTAGAGATTCTGAAAGACTGGTGGTCTGGAGGAAAAGAAGTGGTGTGGTCAGTAACACCTACATCCAGGCCACACAAAGTATGTGGGGTGGTCACTGATGTAAGGAGGGTGTGAATAAACTAAGGTAAGGGGGGGGGACACTGATGCAAAGGTTCCCCTTTATATTAGTAAACCCCCCCCCCTTATTATAAGGGTATTCACTCTGCGGAAGGTGGTCTGTGGTCACCCCCCCCCCCCCCCCCAACATCAGAGTTCTCAGTGTTCCCCCTTAAATCAGTGTCCTCAGAGTTCCCCTTTACATAAGAGTCTGCAGGATTCCCCCTTACAGTACAAGAGTGAACTTTGCGGACCCTGATGTAAAGGGGAACTCTGATGTAAAGGGCGAAGCTGATGTAAAGGGGAACTCTGATGTAAAGGGCAACGCTGCAGACGCTGATGTAAGTGGGAACTCTGATGTAAAGGAGACCAGAGACCACCTTACATCAAAGTTTCCCTTTACACCAGAGTCTGCAGTGTTCCCTCCTACAGCAGAGTCCACAGTGTTCCCCTAGGTTCACACTATTGTGGGCCGTGTTTGCTTGGGCAGGGCAGCTCTTTCATTTGAATGGACTGCTGTGTCTGTGTATCCTGCAGAAAAAAAAAACGCCCTTTTTGAAAAAACTTGGTCGCAGGGTAAATTTTTAACCATGTGGTTCCCACAAACGTGCTACAGGCTAAGATGCATGGGGGTGCCATTCAGAATACATAGCAGCCCCATGCATCTCATAAGAGCAGTGCGCTTTGGCTGCAAGTGGTTGCGGGTGCGGGAACAGGTGCGATTCCTGTGCCCACAACCATCCCGCAGACTGCAGGCAAGTGTGAACCTAGCCTTACATCCGGGTCTGCAGAGTTCTTCCTTGCACTGTAAAGGGGAACCCATCAGACTCTGATCTAAGGGGGAACTCTGTGCTGGGTTATAGTAACCTGACCTTCATGTAAAAGGAGAAATATGTTTTTTGCCTTTGTTATATCTTAAGCCCATTAGTAATCACACTATATCTGTAGCCTAAATATTGATATGTGCAGTGTAATCGGTCATTTTGGTCAGCTTTTTGAACTTTCAGTAAACATTTGGCTCTATCAGTAAATGTGTTGTGTCAGTAAATTTCACTTCAGAAGGATGGCAACCCTAGGCTCCACCACTACAGGCTGCCTGCAAACAACTACAGGAGGGGGCGGAGACAAGACCAGTCACCCCTGCACAAGGAGAGAGAGCAGCAGTGAGCGGTCTTTATTACAGGAAGTCTCACACTTGATGTCTGCACAGATCTGGAAGAAATACACAAAGTTCACCGAGATCCAAGAAGAATACACAGGAGGAACGGATTTAGACAATTTTTGCTTATTATATATAGACAAAAAGGTGCAGCGCTAGTGAAAGTATCAACATTCATTCAGTATATAGAATAGAAAACAAAAAAGAAGACATAAGGTCATAAGATCGATCATAAAAGTTCGATGTTCAATCCAATGTCCATAAACATGCAAAAGGGGTACGGTGTGTCAATTCTACCCGGTCTCCTCTGCAGATCAGGGTGAGTGATCCAAGTGTGAGCAGGGAATATATTAATTAAATGCGCACTCACCAGAAGTGCGTCAAAAATACGCATGAAAGCAGTTTCCTCTCTTCAGATGCATCTAGGTTCTCCACACTCTCTGGTGAAGCCGCGTTCCCTAGTTCTCATTGGTCATCCCTCCTGGTCAGGTTGCATGGTACATAAGGCACTCATACATCTCTGGAGTCCCTCTTTAACCTTGGTGCGCAAAAAGGGGTAAGATGTCCAGGTGCTGTAGCCCCTGACGCTTTTCGTGCTATGCACGTTCTCAAAGGGTCAAGGCTTACAGCAGGGACATCCTTTTGCTGCTATTTATAAATTGTAATGGCAATCGCGCTTGTTGCGCCCGCGTTTTGCCGGCAACCGGCGCATGCGCAGTACGCCGGCGCCATTTTGCCGTGGATCGCGGCTATTATCAATGTCCCTCTTGTGTCTCAAAATCGGAGCATAGCGCCGCCATTTTGTTGGAGGGAAAAGGCAGATAGTATACTGCTTTGACACATTAGCAGCAGATCCTGTTATGGCAAGGAAATTTAAGTATATAGCCACAGAGCATTTGTCCTTCATAGAAATGAAGATGATGGGCAACAGGTGGCTAAAAGGGGAAGGGGGAAATGGTCAAAAAGATATCCTTATGAAAAACCAATATACCCTTGTCCAAGTGTAATTACCAGTCATATGCATATATGCAATGTGCCATGCCCACCCTTTTACACATATATGTCAACTATATGACATAGTTACATATCAAATATGTGTAAATATACAGGAACAAACTTGCTTAGATGAACACTTCATCATGGAATTTATATACCCGTGGTTTGACATCAATGTTATGGATGTCTAGTTCTGCGCAAACTGTATATTAATAAAAGCAAAACATAAATAGCAATCATCTTAAAACACTAGAGTGATTAATAATGCGTAATCATACGGTCAGTAAAAATACAATATAATATATAGAAAAAACAATATGATATATATAAAAAAAAATATTGTGGTCAGTAAAATTGCACGTAAGTATAAAATCAATATGTGGTGGAAACTTCAGGTAAACATATGCATCAGAAATTGAAATATTAAATTAAAAATATTCCCTAAAATTGCGATGACGAGAAACGTGAAATATAAAACCATAATAAGACCAAATTCGATAAAAACAAAAATATTAAAAAATCAATATGACTAAATTCGATGTGAGAACAAGATCCCCACAAATAGAATTCGATGTAATAGAGAATCCAATCTCTAAAACATCATAGGATATGTTTGTATATAACTGCTTGATATATATGTCTAAATGGATTTCCATATAAAATAACATTCAATTTTAAACATCATAGGATGTGTATAAAAGTGTATAAAAGTTTGTCAATTAGACAATAACCTATAAAAAGCGTATGGCTCAACCAAAGTATATCAAAATGTTATATATTGAAACATATAATAAGAAATATGTGGAACATGTGTTCAAGCATCTGCAACTATGGGTTTAAGGGGCAACAAGCTATTATCTATAAAGCAATTTAGAAATCAGCAAAAGGATTCCCTGCTGTAAGCCATTCCCTTGTAAACATAGCCAAAACGTCATCAGATCTACATCCTGGATTCAATTTACACCTTTTTTTGCGCACCAAGGTTAAGGAGGGACTCCAGTGATGTATTAACGACCCTTATACCCATAAATACCAGGATGACCATGGATCTGATTACGGGCTGAGAGTTTGTAAACCTAGATGCGATAAGGAAACTGCTTTCATACCCCTTTTTTATATTATTGATGTGTTCCCTTAATCGATCCTTTAAACGTCACAGTTGTTCACTCCCCTATGTACAGAGGAGGTTGCATGGACATTGCATGTTTATGGACATTAGATTGAACATCGAACTTTTATGATCGATCTTATGACCTTATGTCTTCTTTTTTGTTTTCTATTCTATATACTGAATGAATGTTGATACTTTCACTAGCGCTGCACCTTTTTGTCTATATATTATCTTGGAAGGTTATGTTGGTTGCCTTTTTGGTGTTCTAGCAGCTTTTTTATTATATCTTTATCACAGTAAGCGCTCGCTATACTACTTGTCTCTAATTTTTGCTTATTGCAGAGTTTAGCTTTAACCACTTCCAGTCCGAACACTTTCACCCCCTTCCTGCCCAGGCCAATTTTCAGCTTTCATCGCTGTCACACTTTGAATTACAATTGCGCGGTCATGCAACACTGTACCCATATGAATTTTTTAGCATTTTTTTTAAACAGATAAAACTTTATTTTGGTGGTATTTATTCACCACTGGGATTTTTATTTTTTTGCTATATAAATGAAAAAGTCCAAATATTTCTTCATAAATCTTGGCCAAAATGTATTCAGCTATCTTTATAGTAAAAAAAAAAAAAAAAAAACAAAATTAGTTTATAACCAAAAATTATTTTTTCATTTTTGACATTTTTTTTTTATTTTTAATTTTTTTTTTATTAACATATTGTCACCGTAGCAGTACTGTATCACCATAGTGACACTGTACTACTTGTGGGGGGTGATGAAAATTTTTTTTTTTTTTACACGGATTGCTTTTACACCCATAAAGGCAGCCATTGAGAAATACTGTGTGAGCTGTGATTGGTCACAGCTTGTCACATGGTACAAGGCTGTTGTGAATAGCCTTGTACCATGTGATCCCTGTGATCATTCACAGATTTCATTAGTAGTAAGCAATGATGTCAGAAGTGACATCTTGCTTATTACTATTCATGTGATCACTGATTGGCCAATCAGTGATCACATGATCGGGACCTCACACAGAAGTCCTGTACAGGGATCGGTGATCCTGTCCAGTGATCCTAGGGAGTGCGCACAGGCAGGGAAGCTGGAGGAAGTTTAGAAACGGCCACCCGCTCCTGCACTGCTCCCATCCGGCCGTTTTTATACATGGGCCGGATGGGAAGTGGTTAAAGGATAAGTTTACCTTTTGTAACATGTTACATGTTAGGCTGCTTTCACACTCATCTGCTTTTGGTGCGTTCTTCAGTTAGAAAAAGTGGAAAAAAACTGCATCTTTTTACATCCTGTGTAGCTCTTCACACTGGTCCATTGCGCTTCAGTTGTGGTTAAAAAAATCCTGCTTGCTGTATTTTTGGTGAATGTTTGGCCTGGTAAAAAAAAACACACCAAAAATGCATCCCTCCATTGAAATGAATGGAAAATGCAAAGTACCTGTGGGAAGTTCTCAAGGAATTTCTGGGGGGGGTTTTAACTATCACCTCTCCTCCCTGGTCATCCTTCATCCATGGATTTTGATACAGCTACGATTCTGGTGGTGGTGGTGCACTGAAAAATATTTGCATGTGGAGCACGGGGGTGTAAATCGCTGCTGTGCGGATATCCTGGAAGGCTGGATTACCTATATTTTATGTCACAATATGGACATTTATTTATGTACACTATAACATTACCACAGTTTAGTACATATTTTTGATATTGTATATATGTCTTCATTTATTTTGCAACAGAGTTTATCGAATATGGGACGTTATTATCCCAGCGCAACACTGATTGGTTTTTCTCTATTTGCCCTGTGACGGGTATGAGAGTGCATTGCTGCTGGTTCACATTTATATACACTGCTCAGAAAATTAAAGGAACACTTTTAGAACACATCAGATCTCAATGTGGAAAAATATGCTGGATATCTATACTGATATGGATGGGGTAATGTGTTAGGAACATAAGGATGTCCCAATGTTTGATGAAAATGATCGACCTACACAGGACTGAATTCAAAGGCACCCTGAAAATCAAAGTAAAGAAATGCAGCAGGCGAGTCCATTTTGCTGAAATGTCATTGCAGCAACTCAGAATGGTCCTCAGTAGTTTGTATGGCCCCCTGTGCTTGTATGCATGCCTGACAACGTCGGGTGGAGGCTCCTAATGAGATGACAGATGGTGTCCTGGGGGATTTCCTCCCAGATCTGGACCAGGGCATCACTGAGCTCCTGGACAGTCTGAGGTGCAACCTGGCGGCGGGATGGACCGAAACATGATATCCCAGAGGTGTTCTATTGGATTTAGGTCAGGCGAGTGTGAGGGACATTCAATGGTATCAATTCTTTCATCCTCCAGGAACTGCCTGCATACTCTCGCCACATGAGGCCGGACATTGTCGTGCATCAGGAGGAACCCAGGACCCACTGCACCAGCGTAGGGTCTGACATTGGGTCCAAGGATTTCATCCCGATACCTAATGGCAGTCAGGGTGCCATTGTCTAGCCTGTAGAGGTCTGTGTGTCCCTCCATGGATATGCCTCCCCAGACCATCATTGACCCACCACCAAAACGGTCATGCTGAACGATGTTACAAGCAGCATAACCTTCTCCAAGGCTTCTCCAGACCCTTTCACGTCTGTCACATGTTGTCAGGGATCCCCTCGATCCCCGCCGCGATGGTCCCGGCGCAGGCGCACTGCACCGCCCTGTGCAGGGACACGGGCACTAGTTCCGGGCCGGTCGCGGCGTTCGAGTTCGCGCATGCGCAGTAGAAGCCACGGCCGCCCGCTGGGCACCAATGGCAGCGCAGGGCGGGATATTAAATGTCCTGAGCTGTCATTTCAGTGCCTTCTGGTCTTACCTGTATCCTGTGATTCTGAACCTGTGCCTAAGTAAGTTATTGACCCGGATTGCTCTTGACCTCCTCACATTTGGCTCGCCGGCTCCTGGGCCTTCCGCATCACTCCCTATGGCAGAACCCCGAGTACCCTTACCCAAGCGCTTCCACGGGGATCGCACACGCTTCCGGTCATTCCGTGACTCCTGTCTGCTCTATTTTGAACTGCAACCACGGACTTTTTTGACGGAATCGGTGAAAGTGGGGTTTGTTATCTCCCTGTTGCAGGGTGAACCCAAGACTGGGCCCCACCGACTAAGGGGAAATAATGACCCCCATCTGGTTACGGTTGACAATTTTTTTAATGCTATGGCCATCTTATATGATGACCCACAACGGGCGGCCTCGGCCGAGGCCACATTATACGCACTCCGACAAGGTCGGCGAGCGGCTGAAGAATACGCCTCTGACTTTAGGCGTTGGATGAGAGACACTCGCTGGAACAAGTTTGCGCTTTTGCACCAGTTCCGTATGGGCCTATCTGAGGCTCTGAAAGACGACCTCGCCCGGGTGGAGGTGCCCGAGACATTAGAGGACTTGATTGCACTCACCATTAAAATTGACCGTAGGCTAGGGAGCGCAGATTGGAGAGGTCTGGTCAGGGTCGCGGAAATACCTGGGGGTCATTCCAAGGATCCAGTCAAAATACTAGGCCAAACATTCAGAAACCTGCCGTCTGAAGATGCTCCCGAACCCATGCAGCTAGGCCTGGCACGGCCTAAACTACCGCCAGAGGAACGCCAGCGCAGACGCTCCCAGAACCTGTGTCTCTACTGCGGTGAAGCTGGTCACATGGTACGTTCCTGCCCGCAGAAAACTGAGTAAGTTCACCTCATCTTCTTTATTCATTGGCAATATGAATCCGTCCCAATACTTAGTTGTCCCCTCTCCTTTCAGCTTTCAGAAAGGACCGTGGAGGTGACGGCCATAGTTGATTCGGGGGCATGCAGCTGTTTTGTGGATATCAATTTTGCTCACTGGCAGGGTATCCCCCTCCATCCAAAGGAGAAGGGGTTTCACATCTTTTTGGCTGATGGTTCCGGATAAAGTCAGGGGTGGTTAACCAGGAGACCCCTTCCATTGTGACTTCCATTGCCGGTCAACACCGGGTGAGCTCCTCCGCCTGGATGCTATTGCATCACCCCTTTTCCAGTCATTCTGGGGCTCCCATGGTTGCGGGCCCATAACCCCCAGATTGACTGGGAGACTGGGGTTATCTCGTTCCCTTCCCCATACTGTCGGGAACTGTGCCGAACTTCGGGCCCGGAGGTCCCCAGGTCCTCCTGTGCTCTGAAGGGGATGCCAGCCTAAAACAAGTGATTCCTGCAGCCTATCATTAATTTCTTGATGTGTTCAGTGAACGGGGAGCAGATACGCTACCCCCCCCACCGCCCATATGACTGTCCTGTTGATCTGTTACCCGGTTCTGAAATTCCCTTCGGGCAAATTTTTCCCCTTTCTGAACTAGAATTAGGGGCCCTGAAGGATTATATTGAGGACAGTCTCCCGGAAGGGATTCATCCGTCCCTCCACTTCCCCAGCAGGTGCAGGGATCTTTTTTGTAGAAAAGAAAGACAACACCTTGAGGCCATGTATCGACTATCGGGAATGGAATAGGGTCACAATCAAGAATCGTTACCCATTACCACTGGTACCAGAATTATTCCAGAGCTTAAAGGCTGCAGTAGTATTTACCAAGCTGGACTTAAGGGGAGCCTACAACTTGGTTCGCATAAGGGAGGGGGATGAGTGGAATACGGCCTTCCGCACCCGTTTCGGCCATTTCGAATACCTGGTCATGCCTTTCGGGTTGTGCAATGCGCCGGCCACCTTCCAGCACTTTGTAAATGACATCTTTAGGGACTTCCTGGACATCTTTGTCATCGTCTACTTAGACGACATTTTGATTTTCTCATCCTCCCTGGGGGAGCACAGGGTACATGTAACAAAGGTTTTGGGGCGGTTGCGGCAGCATGGGTTGTACGCTAAAGCAGAGAAATGTTGCTTTGAACAGGCTAGCGTTACATTTCTGGGCCTGATCATCTCCACCACGGGGGTCGCAATGGACCCTCAGAAGGTCTCTGCGATTCTAGATTGGCCTGAACCCACGGACAGGAAAAGCGTCCAACGTTTTATCGGGTTCGCAAACTTCTACCGGAAGTTCATCAAGAACTTCTCGGGTCTGGTTTCCCCCATCACTCAGTTAACCAAGCTTGGGACGCGATTCAGATGGACGCCTAAGGCACAGGAAGCTTTTGAAGCGTTAAAGAAGTTATTTACCTCGGCACCCATTCTGGGTCATCCTGATGCCTCCCTGCCCTACTTCTTAGAAGTAGATGCGTCGGAGAACGCGGTTGGCTCCATTCTTTCCCAGCGAAAGGGCGCCAAGGAATTACTTCACCCAGTAGCATTCTTCTCATGGAAACTTACCCCTGCGGAGAAGAACTACGACATTGGGGATCGGGAACTACTGGCTATCAGAGACCGCATTAGAAGAATGGAGGTACCTGCTGGAAGGTGCCTCACACCCCATTCTGAGATATTCACGGACCACAAGAACCTGGAATATCTGAGGACCGCCAAACGTTTGCACCCACGACAAGCAAGATGGACATTGTTTTTCTCGAGGTTCCAGTTCCACATCACATACAGGCCAGGATCACAAAAAAAGAAGCCAGATGCGTTGTCACGCATGTACGAGGACGCCAAGGAGATCCCAGTACCTGACACTATTCTGCTGCAGGTAACTTCTTGGCCCTCCAGACGAACCTTCGCTCTGAGATAATGAGAGCATCCACAGCCATGTCTACCTCCGATGGGGCGCCCCTCCAGAACAAGGGGGGACTCCTATGTAGGGAGGACCGGGTTGTGGTGCCGGAGGAAGCCCGAACCCTAGTCTTGGAACATTGCCATGACCACCCGATGGCAGGACATTTTGGCCCGGTCAAGACCCTGGAACTTCTCCGACGTTCCTTCTGGTGGCCAGACATGGCCAAGGATTGTAAGAGTTACATGGGCTCCTGTGTCACCTGCCAGCGGAACAAGCCTTCAAGAAATAAGGCGTGGGGCCTGCTACGTCCATTACCCATCCCTGAACGGCCCTGGCAGAAGATCTCTATGGACTTCATAGTCGAGCTTCCACCTTCGCTGGACCACACAGCAATTCTCGTGGTCGTGGACGTTTCCAAGATGGCCCATTTCATTCCTCTACGGAAGACTCCATCGGCAGCCGAGACGGCGCAAGTCTTTATTCGAGAGGTTGTTAGACTGCATGGGGTCCCCGAAGACATCGTCTCGGACCGAGGGGGGTGCAGTTTACCTCGAGATTTTGGAGGGCATTGTGCAAAGCCCTGGATATCAAGCTATCCCTTTCCTCGGCATTTCACCCTCAGACCAATGGTCAGACCGAAAGGACCAATCAGACCCTAGAGCAATACTTGCGATGCTACGCGTCATTCTCTCAGGACGACTGGGTGCCACTTCTTCCTTTGGCGGAATTCGCGTATAACAACGCTTGCCATTCAGCAACAGGGCAGTCCCGTTCTTCTCCAACTATGGGTTTCACCCTGTCTTCCTCCCGGATTTAGTCCCGGAATGCCCAATTCCAGCAACACAGGATACACTAACCTTTTTTCGCGTCAAACAATAAAAAACTACAAGAAGCCGTCAGTCAGGCCCAAGAAGATTACAAGAGGGCTTTTAATAGGAAGCGAAGGGGGATCTGGTGTTGCGGCCCGGGAGAAGGTTTGGCTGGCTACAGCTAACCTGAAGATGCTCTGCCCGTCAAAGAAGTTGGGACCTAAATTTATAGGGCCTTTTTGCATTAAGCGGATGGTCAATGAAGTGGCCTATGAACTTGTTCTCCCTGAGACACTCAAGATCCACCCTGTCTTCCACGTGTCCCTGCTGAAGCCAGTAGTCCCTGATGCCTTCCCGGAACGGGAATCCAGGCCCCCGGAGGCCATAACAGTCGAGGAGGAAGAAGAATTCGAGGTGGAGACAATCCTGAAGTGCCGACGAAGGGGGGGCCAGACCCAATTTCTCATCAAGTGGAAGGGCTATGGCCCTGAGGACAATTCATGGGAACCAGCCCATAATGTCCATGCACCCAGACTTGTCCGGAGGGTTTCTTTGTGATCACCCGTGGTGGAGAGATCGGGTGGGCATCCGGAGGTTGCCCGTAGGGGGGGCAATGTCAGGGATCCCCTCGATCCCCGCCGCGATGGTCCCGGCGCAGGCGCACTGCACCGCCCTGTGCAGGGACACGGGCACTAGTTCCGGGCCGGCCGCGGCGTTCGAGTTCGCGCATGCGCAGTAGAAGCCGCGGGCCGCCCGCTGGGCACCAATGGCAGCGCAGGGCGGGATATTTAAATGTCCCTGAGCTGTCATTTCAGTGCCTTCTGGTCTTACCTGTATCCTGTGATTCTGAACCTGTGCCTAAGTAAGTTATTGACCCGGATTGCTCTTGACCTGCTGATTTCTCCTGCCCAGACCCTTGCTTTGCCTGACCTCTCTTCCTGAATGCCCCTCATTAGATCTGACCTACTGTTGCTGACCTGGCGTGTGACCCGACCATTCTCTGCCCGCTCCCTTGTACCTTACCGCCTGCTACGTTACCAACTCGGCCTGTCTGACTTCGCACTTGCTCAGCCATCCATCCATCCCATCGGGGTCATCCGACCTCCTCACATTTGGCTCTCCCTGGTTGGAGCCCCTGGCGAACACCCCTACCACTGACAGGTGTGCTCAGTAGTGGCGACCTGGTCCCGGGGTACTACAAGTCCATCCCCACCATCAGGGGCCCTGGTGAACAAGTACCCTGGGGCTTAGACTCCGCGCTCTGGGCACGCCTGACCAGTGGAGTGCTAGTGGTGCCGCCCGGCGGTCCCTCACAGGAGGCCAGTGGAGGGATTGGCAGAGAGGGATGGAGGACACTGAGTGGAGGCCAGTGGAGGGATTGGCAGGGAGCGGTGGATGACACCGAGTGGAGGCCAGTGGAGGGATTGGCAGAGAGGGGTGGAGGACACCAGTGGAGGCCAGTGGAGGGATTGGCAGTGAGGGATGGAGGACACCGAGTGGAGGCCAGTGGAGGGATTGGCAGAGAGGGATGGAGGACACCGAGTGGAGGCCAGTGGAGGGATTGGCAGAGGGGGTGGAGGACACCGAGTGGAGGCCAGTGGAGGGATTGGCAGAGAGGGTGGAGGACACCGAGTGGAGGCCAGTGGAGGGATTGGCAGAGAGGGATGGAGGACACCGAGTGGAGGCCAGTGGAGGGAGTGGCAGAGAGGGATGGAGGACACCGAGTGGAGGCCAGTGGAGGGATTGGCAGAGAGGGATGGAGGACACCGAGTGGAGGCCAGTGGAGGGATTGGCAGAGAGGGGTGGAGGACACCGAGTGGAGGCCAGTGGAGGGATTGGCAGAGAGGGGTGGAGGACACCGAATGGAGGCCAGTGGAGGGATTGGCAGAGAGGGATGGCAGATACAGAATGGTTAGTAAGGTGGATGAGTCTGGCAGCAGCATTCATGATAGACTGGAGGGGGGATATTCTGGGTGGGTGGAAGGAAGAAAGGGAGGGGAGGGTGGAAGGAAGGAAGGGAGGGGTGGAAGGAAGGAAGGAAGAGAAGGAAATGGAAGGAAGAAAGGGAGGGGTGGGTGGAAGGAAGAAAGGGAGGGGTGGGTGGAAGGAAGGGAGGTCGGACTCAAATGCTCCGTCAGAAGCATCAGAGCCGTCAGCTGCTCTGTGTTCAATTCCCCACCCACACCTCCTCTGAAGCTGCACGAACTGGAGTGTAGGAGGGCACAGGGGAGGCAAAGCAGATCCACCCTCTTCTCCTATTGGTGCAGAGGATGGGGGGAGGGGCTGGGCACAGAGGAGCACACGGAGGGGGGGGGGCTCAGAAAGAAAACGTAACGTTCAGGAATGATCGGTGCAGCAGTGGGGGCAGTGACAAGCAGCGATCTCCTGTATGGCTTTCAATGAAGCAGCTGGAAGCCTATTCTCCTCCTCTCCCTCCTGCGGCTTCCAGCTGCTTCATTGAAAGCCACACAGGAGATTGCTGCTGGTCACAGCCCCCACTGCCACCCCTCCCACACACCCCTAGTCCCGGCACTGCTCACCCCCACCTTATTTCCACTTGCCCAATGCGAGCGGGTGAGTGGAAATTTCGAGGTCTGCTATAGGTGTATTCATGTACCTCAAGAAGCCTGACTGGAATACTCCCAGGACGTTGCTAGGATGTTGCTAAGTGAGGCCTAGTCATTACTGCTCAACCCCACCATCACAGGAGTGAGCCATTTCTCTGAATCAAAGCCTCTCACGTGTGCTCTCTCCCCCTGATGCAGTATCTCTGAGCTCAGCTCAGCTGGTGGAGGTGAACAGTAATGACTAGGACTCACCTAGCAATGCCCCGGGAGTATTCCAGTTAGCAGCTGTAAAAATGTCCAGTGTGCATGAGGGCTTAATATCCCCTGTGTGAACTGCAGGTTCTCTTCAAGCTGTGACAGTGCGTGAGGAAAGGACTGCCGATAACTGGCAAGCCTGATTGGACACAGCTGATCGCATGGTAAAGGGCTGCTGGGATTTGTCCAAATGACACAGCGATCACAGAGCGCACCAAGTGTGCACCCCAGGGGGAGGGAGGGAGGGGGTTTGTAATTCTCAGAGAAGATCTAATAATCTTTTTTTTTCAGCCGATGGCCAGCTTCCTAAGGAAAGTGGTCCTAGCGGCTCATTAGCCACTTGATCGCTTTCCATAGCAGTGGGAGGAAGGAGATGCGCCCCCCCCCACTTCCACTGTTCGCCGCTGTTTCTCAGGCTTAAGGTTAAAACTGCCGCACCTGAGAGACATTCAGTGCGGCCGGCTGCTGATAGAGGCAATAAGAGACTCTCTCGTCTCCGATCGCCTCTGGTCATGGAGGAGCGGAACGACGTCATAACGTAACTTCCTGTCTGGATGTAAACAATTGTTTTTTTTCTTTTTTTAAAACAAAAGATCACAATTTTCTTTTGCTTTGAAAAGTAAAGAAGAGATCTGGGGTCTTTTTTGACCCTAGATCTTTCCTTAAAGAGGACCGGTCATGTCTATTTATATTACAAGGGATGTTTATATTCCTTGTAATAGGAATAGAAGTGATCGAAATAAATAAATAAATGAGACAGTGTAAAAAGAAAAAAGAAAAGAAAAAGAAAAAAAATGTAAAGCACCCATCCCTTCTTGCTCGAGCACACAAGTGAACACATACGTAAATCGCACGCATATGTAAACGGTGTTCGCAGCACACATGTGAGGCATCGCCGCAAACTTTAGAGCAAGAGCAATAATTCTAGTGCTGGACCTCCTCTGTAACTCTAAATAGGAAATCTGTAAAAAATTTTAAAGGGTCACCTATGGAGATTTTTAAGTACCGTAGCTTGTCACCATTCCACGAGCGTGCACAATTTTAAAGCATTACATGTTAGGCATCAATTAGTGATCTTTTGCTTTGAAAGGTAAAGAAGAGAGATTTGGGGTCTTTTTGACCCCAGATCTTTTTTTAAAGAGGACTGGTCATGCCTATTTATATTACAAGGGATGTTTACTTTCCTTGTAGTAGGAATAGAAGTGATCAAAATAAATTAATTAATTAATAAATAAAGAGACAGTGTAAAAATAAAAAACAAAATAAATTCTAGTGCTAGACCTCCTCTGTAACTTTAAATCAGTAATCTGTAAAAAATGTTAATTGGTCACCTATGCGGATTTTTAAGTACCGTAGTTTGTCCCCATTCCACGAGCGTGCGCAATTTTAAAGCATGACATGTTGGGTATCTATTTACTCACCTTAACATCCTCTTTCATATTTTACAAACAAAAATTGGTGTTTATATTGTGTTTTTTTTTTTTTATGAGTCATTTATATGTATTTTTTTCCAAAAAAACTGCGTTCAAAAAACCGCTGTGCAAATACCATGTGACAAAAGTTGAAACGATTGCAATTTCATTGTCTAGGGCATTTGCTTTAAAAATATATAACGTTTGGGTGTTATAAGTAATTTTCTAGCAAAAAAATACTGATTTAAACTTGTAAACAAAACATCCCAGAAAATGCTTGGCCTTGAAGTGGTTAATTACTACTTTTATGACTTTCTCACCACTATTATTTATTCTCCCAATTTTTTTTATAGAAAATAAAGGAATTCTTACTTTCTGGTCAGCAGTGTTCATGGACTTCAAACACCAGTGCGGGCTCTGCCAAGATATGAACGCCAAGTTCTCAGCGGCAAACGCCAGGGCCCACAACAGCAGGAGAACAACACCGTGACCCCTGCTCCTCTCTCGCTCCAGGGCCCTCGTCCGCTCCAAGTGAAGGAGCCAAATACTGAAGGCCCAGGCGCCTGCATAGAGACAGCCGTGTACAATCATGTACCCATACAGGTCACCGCCACCCGCGGCCTGCCAGATCAGACCTCCCAGAGCCTGTAGGATCAGCACCACGGACAGCGCCAGCTGCAGGCGGTACAGGCGAGACTTGGGGATGTACTTGGGCTCCATCGTCCGGCTGTGTGTGACATAGCAGGCCGACTGCACCGTTCCCAGGAGGATAGAAAAGCTGAGCAACACTGACGGGACCAGAGTGAAATAAAAGCATGGCGAGAGGCCGCTGTCCAGCCAAGCCTGGGACACACTGCCATTTTGCTCGCAGTAGCTCTGCAGCATCACCATTCTGTCAAATCACAGTACTGCACCTGTGGGGGGGAAAAAAAGACAGCATTAGTACATTCTGTAAAATAGGTTTTTACTTACAACAGAATTCAGGAATCAGTCAGTCTGGGAGTGAGCAGAAGGTGTCATGGCTGAATCTAAGAATTTACAATTTTAACCACTTGCCCTCCAGAGGACCCCCCCCCCCCCCCCGCCTGACCAGGCCATTTATTGTGATATGGCGTTGTGTTACTTTGACAATTGCGCGGTCATGCAACGCAGCACCCAAATGAAATTTAGGCCCCCCCCCCCCACAAATAGAGCTTTCTTTTGGTGGTATTTGATTGCCTGTATAGTTTTTATTTTTTATTTCCTTCCCCCACCAATACAGCTTTCTTTGGGTGGTATTTGATCGCTTGTGTGGTTTTCACTTTTTTGCGCTATAAATAAAAACATTTGGAAAAAAAAAACAACCTATATGCTTGACTTTTTGCTAATAAACATGTCCAGTAAAAAAATGTAAAAATTAACCGCTTGCCGCCCTGCCACTGTGTATATACGTGTGCAGGGCGGCAGTGGAGCGCAAAACCACGTTTTAAAACGGGTTCCGCGCTCTCGACACCTTCGCCGGCAGTGATTTCTGGCTGAAATCGGATGATCGGTCCCTGTCCTATCCTGTCCTGTGTTGATATTTACACAGGACAGGATATGATGTCATTCTTCTCTGCCTGGACACAATCCGTTCCAGACAGAGAAGAAGAGACATTTAAACATGAGTAAAACAGCACACTGACAGTTAGAACACAGTCTAGGACACATTTAACCCCCTGATTGCCCCCCCAGTTAACCCCTTCACTGCCCTGTCACCAGTGTCACTGATCAGTGAAGCGATTTTTACTGATCACTGTATCAGTGTCGCTGGCGACTTCCGATAGTGTTAGCGCCCCTCCCAGATAGCGCCAGATTGCCCGCTAATACACCAGTAGTCCCGTCTAACCCCTTGATCGCCCCCCCCCCCCCCTCCACCCTGAGTTGACCCCTTCACTGCCCTGTCACCAGTGTCACTGATCAGTGAACCAATTTTTACTGATCACTATATCAGTGTCGCTGGCGACTTCCAATAGTGTTAGCTCCCCTCCCAGATAGCGCCAGTTTACCCGCCAGTACATCAGTAATCCCATTTAACCCCTTGATCGCCCCCTCCCACCCCCCCAGTTAACCCCTTCACTGCCCTGTCACCAGTTGTCATTGATTACAGTGAACAGATTTTTACTGATCACTGTATTAGTGTCACTGGTGACTTCCGATAGTGTTAGCGCCCCTCCCAGATAGCGCCAGTTTGCCGCTAGTAAACAAATAATCACATTTGACCCCTTGATTGCCAAGAACACGCTTACTTGCACGCTAAACCTTCATTGCTAGTATAGTGTCTGATTGGATCAAATATCTTTGATCAGATCAGCGCTATACCAGCATTCACATTACTTTAGTATCCCCAAAAACGCAGTGTTAGCGGGATCAGCCCCAACACCTGCCAGCACCTGCGTTTAGCCCCTACGCCCCCCCCCCTTCTCCCCCAGCAAGTGCAGTGTCAGTAGATAACTGTCACTTGATACATATTACACACAAAACCGCAGTGTTCACAGAATCAGGCCTGATATCTGTTAGCACTTGTCGGTAAATTTTTTGTAGTGGTTCAAGCAGTCCCTGACAGCCAGGCGCTCTTTTTCCCATGAGTCGCACTAGGTACCTGTAAATTTAGTGGTCAAAATGTCTAAGCAAAGGTACTCTAGTGAAGAGGCCTATAGGATTCTGAGCATGTCAAGTGAGAGCGAAGGGGAAGACTCACTGGCAGAACCAGGCTCAGAATACGAACCTATAGACAGCAGCGGCACCCTGACAGGTAGCTCAGACGACGAGAAAGTGGTCCCTGCTAAGGTCAGGCGTACCCGATCCCATTCACAGGTTGCTGAGGTGGTACAAATGCATGATGACTCTCATATGCAGCAGAGTGCCAGTACTATTGCCGCAGTATCTTTTGGTGAACTGGCGAGCACCAGCGGCCTAGTACGTCCTGGTCGTAGGCATACCAGCACTGCAGTATCACTTGGTGACGTGGCGAGTCCCATAAGTGCAGTACAAGCTGGTGCGGTGGCGAGCACAAGTAGTGTCCCGCGGCCACCAAGAATTCGCAGACAGGCCCGTAGAGCCCCTAGTGTCCTTCCGGATGTGCTTGCAAATCCCGATTGGCAGCCCACAAATTCTGCAGCACCCGTACTTCCCCCATTCACTGCTCAACCGGAATTCAGGTGGAAACAGCAAATTTAAATACTCCCCTTAATTTTTTTGAGCTGTTTTTCACAGAAGATCTTTATGCATTGATTGTGGATCAAAGCAATTTATATGCACGACAATTTATCGCCGCCAACCCAAATTCATACCTTGCCAGACCATTCGCATGGAAACCCATTACGGTTTCCGAATTTAAAGTTTTTTTGGGCCTAACCCTCAACATGGGCATTAATGATAAAACTCAATTGCGGTTGTATTGGTCCACCGACCCTCTTGTTCACATGCCCGTGTTCTCTGCTGCCATGGCCAGGCATAGATATGAGACGATAAGGCGTTTTATGCACTTCTACGACAACTCACTCAGTCGTCCTCGGGGTGACCCTGAATTTGACCGGCTCCACAAAATTCGGCCCCTCGTAAATCACTTTAACCAAAAATTTGCAGATGTGTATACTCCCCAGAAAAAACATCTGCATCGATGAGTCCCTCATTCAATATTCTGGCCGCCTTGTAATCAAACAATATCTCCCCAGCAAGCGTGCCAGATATGGGATCAAGATGTATAAGACCTGTGAGAGGGCAACAGGCTATACATGTAAGTTTCGGATTTTCGAGGGAAAAGATAGTCACTTGGAGCCCCCAGGATGCCCAGACTACATGGGGAGCAGTGGCAAGATAGTTTGGGACTTGGCGTCATCCTATTTCCATATGGGGTACCACTTATACGTGGACAATTTTTATTCAAGCGTGCCACTATTTAGACATTTGTTCAATTTGGGAATTTGCGCATGTGGCACTGTGCGATCTAATCGCCGGGGCTTCCCCCAACGGCTTGTAAATACCCGTCTTAAAAAGGGGGAAAAAGCCTGCTTGAAAAATGAAGAATTGCTCGCAGTGAAGTGGAAGGACAAACGGGATGTTTACCTCCTGTCTTCCATTCACGCAGATACGACCGTCCAAATTACCACGGCAGCTGGTGTTGTTGAGAAGCCCCTCTGTGTCCACGATTATAACCTTAACATGGGAGGGGTGGACTTCAACGACCAGATGTTGAAGCCGTACTTAGTTTCCCAAAAATCCAAACGCTGGTACATAAAAGTGTCAGTTTATTTATTTCAATTGGCTGTATATAACGCTTTTGTTCTCTATAAAGCTACTGGACATAGTGGATCATACCTAAATTTCCAGTTAGAGAACATCAGGGCCCTTTTGTATCCAGAAGGTGCTGCACCCCAAATCCCTCTCCCAGGTGCAGTTAGCCGTCTGCATGAGAGACATTTTCCCGATACCATTCCTGGTACCCCAACCCAAAGAAGACCCCAAAAAAGATGTGTCTGCACAAACGTGGAATTAGGCGTGACAGCCGCTATTGTTGTCCCTCCTGTCCTGGCCAACCTGGCCTCTGCATCAAGCCCTGCTTCCGCCTCTACCATACACTAGTGAACTATTAGTATAGGGTACAGCACGGCACAGTTCAGGGCACATTTACACAAGGTCTCGAAAGATGTTAGGTAGTCAGGAAACTGGCTATCGCATTTGGAGAGACCCTACCAGCTGTTTAAATGTTTGAAGTTTGGAAAAAAAAAAATTAAAAAAAAAAAAAAAAAAATAAATAAAAGTACAAATACCCCCCAAAAAAAAAAAAAAAAATGTAAAAACCAAAAATAGTTATATTTTTTTTTTGTTGTCATTTTTGTGATTGTTCGACTTTCACTGGTTTATTGTTGTTTTATTGTTAACCATTTCTGTTTGCAGGAATGCTTTCAGCTGCAGCGCTGACCTGTTTATTCTGACAGCAACAGGAACTTGCTCTCAGAATAGACATAAGTCAGCGTGGGAAGTGCTGTTGGATGAGATTTTTTCATCCGCAGTTATAAAAAACAGAATATATGCCAAAGCATGGGGGCCTGGGGTGGCCAGTGGGTGGATGGCCCTATGCTTCGGCATATATATTTTATATTTGTTGGCACATTTCATGTGTGCCCACCATTAGAAGTGGGTGGATTGAGGGAGGTTTCTAATGGTGGGCATACCACCACACACATTTCCTTATAAAGTTGTTTTATTGAGTTTGTTTTATTGTTAACTATTGTTGATTTTTTTGCAGGAACGTCAAACTGCAGCACTGACCTGTTTATTCTGACAGCAACAGGGTCTTGCTTTCAGAATAGACATTAGTAGGTGTGTGCAGTGCTGTCGGATGAGATTTTTCATCCGCAGTTAAAAAAAAAGAGAATATATGCCAAAGCATGGGGGCCTGGGGTGGCCAGTGGGTGGATGGCCCCCATGCTTCGGCATATATATTTTTATATTTGTTGGCACATTTCATATGTGCCCACCATTAGAAGTGGGTGGATTGAGGGAGGTTTCTAATGGTGGGCATACCACACACTTTTTCTGGCAGAGATTTTCTTCTCTTTTTTTTCATTCAGCCCACAGGCTGCATAAAGAAAAAAATAACATAGCATATACACCCAACAAGGACCAGTGGCGTACTGGTACATTACTGGACTTTTGAATGGTTATACCAGGGTGATGCCTGCAGCTGCAGGCATCATCCTGGTATCATTTTTTTCAGCCGGCAATGGGCTTTCATGTAAAATTACATGAAAATTACAAAATTTCATGTTAATTAGCTGCAGAATTGCCTTTACAAGCAGCGGGAGAAAATGCCCCCCCCCCCTCCGTGAGATAGCATTAAAAGTGATTAAAAAAAAAAAATTAAAGGACCCTCGCCCATCCGCGCACGCGCACACCTTGCGTTTGTGAGCGTTGACCCTTTGCCAGTATGGAAACAGCAATTGCACCATGCATGTGAGGTATCGCCACGAACGTCAGATCAAGGGCAGTAATTATAGCTCTAGACCTCCTCTGTAAATCTAAAATGGTAGCTTGTAAAGGCTTTTAAAGCGTTGCCTATAAATATTAAAAATGTATGCAGTTTGTCGCCATTGCACAGGGCATGCGTAATTTTAAAGCATGTCATGTTTGGTATCTATTTACTCAGCATAGCATCATCTTTTATATCATACCAAATAATTGGCCAATATATTGTGTTTTTGTGCATTAAAATTAAAAAAAGTGTATATTTTTCAAACAAATTGCGTTTGAAAAATCGCTGTGTAAGTAATATGTGAGATAAAAAATTGCACCACCCACCATTTTATTTACTAGGGTGTCTGCTCTAAAAAAATATATAATGTTTGGGGGTTCACTTTAATTTCCTAGCAAAAATACAGATTTTTTAATGTGAACAAAAAGTGTCAGAAAAGGCTTGGTCTTCAGGTGGTTAGAAGAGTGAGTGATGTGTGGCATAAACCTCTAATGCTGGGCATAAAATTCCCCCACCCCTCAAAAATGACCCCTTTTTGGAAAGTAGACACCCCAAACTATTTGCTGAGAGGCATGTTGAATCAATAGAAGAATTAATTTTTTTACCAAAAGTTTTTGGAAAATGAAGAAAGAAAATAAAAATATATTTTTTTCTTTTCTTTTTTATATTTCGAAACCTTGTGAGAAAAAATGAGATCTGCAAAATACTTACCATGCCTCTTTTTAAATTCCTTGGAGTGTCTACTTTCCAAAAAGGGGTCATTTGGGGGGGGGGGGGTGTTTGGTGCTATCCTGGCATTACAGGGCCTCCGAAACTGTGATAGGTAGTGGGGAAGTGAAATGAAGAAGTTACGCACCTTCAGGCTTTCAAAGTGCTCATTGGATTTCAGGCTCCTGTATGTGGCTAGGCTCCCAAAAAGTGTCACACGTGTGGTATCCTCATACTCGGTAGAAGTAGCAGAATGTATTTTGGGGTATAATTCCACATATACCCATGGCTTGTGCAAGAAATAAATCATTTAAATGACAATTTTGTGTAAAAAAAAAAAAAAAAAAAAAGTTTTCCAGAAACTTGTGGAAAAAAAATAAATCTTCCATGGACACAATGGGGTTTATTTACTAAAGCTGGAGAGTCCAAAATCAGACTCCCTTCTGCATAGAAACCAATCAGCCTCTAACCTCAGCTTGTTCAATGAAGCTTTGGCAATGAAAAACCTGGAAGCTGATTGGTTTCTATGCAGAAGGGAGACTGATTTTGGACTCTCCAACTTTAGTAAATAAACCCCAATATGTCTCTCAGTAGATAGCTTAGGGTGTGTGCTTTCCGAAAAGGGGTCATTTGGGGGTGTTTGTTCTATCCTGGTATTTTAGCACCTCAAGAGATGTGATGGGCGGTCAGAAAAGTAAAAGCTGTGTAAATTTCAAATTATCTATACCATAGTTTGTAGACGCTATAACTTTCACACAAAGCAATCAATATACACTTATTGGGATTTTTTTTTTACCAAAAACATGTAGCAGAATACATTTTGGCTTAAATTTATGACTAACTTTGAGTTTTCGATATATTTTTTATAGCTGAAAGTAGAAAATATTGTTTTTTTTTTTAAATTTTTCGTGTTTTTTTTTTGTTTATAGCGCAGAAAATAAAAAGCACACAGGTGATCAAATACCACCAAAAGAAAGCTCTATTTGTGTGAAAAAAAAGGACGTAAATTTCGTTTGGGTACAGCATTGCATGACCGCGCAATTGTCATTTGAATTAGTGCAGCGCCAAACAGCAAAAAAAGGCCTGGTCATTAAGGGGGGTAAATCCTCTGGGGCTCAAGAGGTTAAATAACAAACGCCCACTCACTTGTATAACATCACAAAATATAAACCTCATGCTTGGGTGTACTGCATGGCTTAGGGAAATTGGGTGTCCTAAGATGGCGTACACGGGATGTGCGTCACCACGTGCCGGAATCTGCGTCACTGCGTACCAACGCGTTGCGTCACTGAAATCACTCAGGGTAAGTCACGTGATTTCAATTACGCACTGAGGATGTGTGTGTAGAACCATCACAATTTTCACAAAGTTTTCACTCTGCATGGAAGTTTTTATGAAGTTTTTTGAGTATCTCACCAAAATGAAATTTTTGTTGCCGAGCATGCCCAATATCCGACTTGTATCTTAGTGCAGACTTCTGGGAAATCAGTCAACCAATCACACAAGCAGGAAATGACATTTGTGGGGGGCGCTCTGTACACCATCTGTGTGTAGAACACCTCCAGGCTGCCATGTTGTATATTACAGAAGATCACAGCGCTGATGACTGAACAGGAAAGGTCATTTCTAATAACATTCAATTACAATATGACTTGTGTCACAATTCTATACACTACAGGAGATTTTTATTTGCCATTTTTTTCCACATGAAACTCGTTGTTGAAATGTTTTATATCACAAAATAAATACCGGGTGCAGACATGACAGGAACTACAGAACACGCAGATTAAAAAAAAAAAAAAAAAAATCTGTATTTATTGAGTTACAAAGAGAACAAGAAAAAAAAGGTTCAATATAGAGAGCACTTCGTGTAATCCAGAATACAACCACATATGTTCCAATACAGGCAGTAAATAAGGGGGGGGGGGATTATATACAGGCAGTAAATAAGGGGGGTGGTAAATACAGGCAGAAGAGAAGAGGGGGGTTATATACAGGCAGTAAAGTAAGGGGGGTTATATACAGGCAGTAAAGAAGGGGGGTGGTAAATATAGGCAGAAAGTTATATACAGGCAGTAAAGGGGGGGGGTATATACAGGCAGCAGAGAAGGGGAAGTTGTATATACAGGCAGTGGGGAGGGTGGTGGGTATATACAGGCAGTAGAGAATGGGGGGTATTCACAAGCAGTGGGGAAAGGGAGGTATAGATTGGCAGTAAAGAAGGGGGGGGTTATATAGAGGCTCAGTGTATACTATAAATGCAGAGTGAGGGATAAAGTGGTCAGTTTTTTAAGGGGGGGGAGGTAATATTTCGGTATATATGAGCGGTGGGAATGTATAAAGGAAGTGTGAGGTGTATATACAGGATCAGTGCTCAGTATACAGTGGGGGAGGGGTGTGGTGTGGTATATATAGAGGAGGGGGGAAGGGTGGTGTATATACAGAGGAGGGGGGGGGTTGTTGTGTATATACAGAGGGAGGGGGGAGGGGTGTGGTGTATATACAGAGGTAGAGGAGGGGGGGAGGGTGTGGTGTATATACAGAGGAGGGGGGGTGATATACAGAGGAGGGGGGGGTGGTGTTGTATATACAGAGGAGGGGGGGGGGGTGGTGTATATACAGAGGGGGGGGGGGTGTGGTGTATATACAGAGGAGGGGGGGGGGGTGTGTGTTATACAGAGGAGGGGGGGGGGGGGGTGGTGTATATACAGAGGAGGGGGGTGGTGTGTATGTGGGGGGGGTGTATATATACAGAGGAGGGGGGGGTGGTGTATATACAGAGGAGGGGGAGGGGTGTAGGTGTATATACAGAGGAGGGGGGGTGGTGTGTATATACAGGGGGGGGAGGGGTGTTGGTGTATATACAGTGGGGGGGAGTTGTGTATGTAGGGGGGTGGAGGGGTGTGTATATACAGAGGAGGGGGAGGGGTGTATATACAGAGGAGGGGGGGTGGGGTGGTGTATATACAGAGGAGGGGGGGGGGTTGTGGGTGTATATACAGAGGAGGGGTGGTGTATATACAGAGGAGGGGGGAGGTGTATATATATACAGAGGGGAGGGGGGAGGTGTATATACAGAGGAGGAGGGGGGGTGTATATACAGAGGAGGGGGAGGGGTGAGGTGTATATACAGAGGAGGGGGGAGGTGTTTTATATACAGAGGAGGGGGGGGGTGTAATATACAGAGGAGGGGGGGTGTATATACAGAGGGGGTGTGGTGTATATATATACAGAGGAGGGGGGAGGGTGTATATATACAGAGGAGGGGGTGTATATACAGGGGGGGGGGAGTGGGTGTAATATACAGAGGGGGGGGGGGGGGGTGGTGTATATATCAGAGGGGGTAGGGGGGTGAGGTGTATTACAGAGGAGCAGGGTGGGGGGGTGGTGTATATATACAGGGGGGGGGGGTATATACAGAGGGGGGGGAGGTGTGAATATACAGAGGAGGGGGTTTATACACAGCAGTTCCGGGCTCAGTGATAATATGTATACAGGGAGGGGGAGGAGGAGACTCACCGGGAAGTCTATGAAGGGATTGGCCGGGGGGGGGGCTCTCTCCTCCCCCGCTGGGCTCCGGCCTTCCTCCGTTCCATCTCCTCCCCCGCCCTCTGTATGCCTCGGCTGGTTGTCCGGACTACTGAGAAGTCGTTTGGGGGGAGGAGCCGGACTATGTTTACCTCTGGGCCCCTCCTCCTGTCTCTGATTGGTTGCGGTCATGCTCCTCCGGCAGACCCGCCTTCTAGGCGGTGCCCAGATTGTGCGAAATGAAATTATGAAGGCAGAAACATCTGTAACTGTCCACCAATCAGCTTCATTCTTCCGTGCTCAAAGCTTAACTAAATCAGGTGAATAGAGAAGCTGATTGGTCGCCATGCACAGCCTCTCCTGTGTTTTGATAAATTCACCACTGTGATTGGCTGAGCAGAATAGAAGCTCAGTACATGTCCCTCCCCCAGCTTTAGTTCAGGTTCTCATCTATTCTGTGCTGGGGGGAGGGGCATAGGAAGGTAATAGATCCCAATGTCTGTATAAAGAGGACCTGTCACCCGGCATCATATCACAGATCTATTTTCTGGATTCATATATTTTGTATGTGACACATGTATGGGACGTTATCAATGTTTGTAAATGTTGTCAGGGTGGAGTGACTGAGAATCATTTCAGTTTTGGGTTTTATATATTTTATCATCATCCCGACAATCCTGGTGTTAGAGGCACCGTATTGGTGTTCTGGGGGGAATGGGCGGAGCTTGTATGTCCATATATGGTCATGTGACCAGGGTGGATTTGAAAGGTTTTTTTAAAAAGTGGGCGGGGCTTGTATGCCCATATATGGTCATGACAGAGGAAGTGATGTCACAGTGAGCAGAGTCTATGTAAATAGAAGTCAGCACAGCAGTCAGTCATTTCATTTGAGCGGTGCACAGGAGAGGACGTGCTTTCAGATTTCTCTGAGATTGGAGTTTCAATCTTTGGACTGAAGAGGACGTCATCATGAACGCCTGGAAGAGAGATTTTATCGTTTTACCAACAAGTTGGATGAAATCATGGCAGCGTGCGAGGAGGCCAGAGAGAATATCTGTCTGAGGATTCGTAGAGTCGGCCAATGGTTTCTCCATTGTTTTCAGGGATTCGCGAATTTGGAAAAACGGCTTGGAAATGCAGTAAGTGTTTATATGGGATGTTGTACGGCGTAAGAGGAGGAGATTATAGGAGGAGGGAGGAGCTTAGTGTTCGCTCCCAATGTTAGTTCTATTCAGACAGAAGAATCCTCTAATAATAGATCCCACACAGGACTTTAGTAATAATAAGAATCCTCCGAGACTAAAAACAATCATCTTGTGATAGGATTATCTTTAGTATTAGTAAGAATCCTCCATGCCAGGACCGAGGATTGCCATCCTGTGCGGGTCGCAGGATTGGTGCAAACCAGAGGGACAGACAGGAGGGAAGAAGGAAGAATCACTACTGGAGGCAGGATCCCCCAGGAGCAAAACAAAGCCAGGACTTCGGGTTAGTCATATGACGTCCTCCTTGATAAAAAACAGGATTCTCACTAGCCATCAACCCACATAGGACTTTATAGGGGAATCATTGTACAATGAAAAAAAGATTTCAAGTGTGTCTGATTGTCGGGACCTATTACGGGCATAGGGATGTGCAGGGATGCTAACGGGGAGGAACACCTAGAGAGCTCCAGGGGAAGGTGGGAACTCCATTACACCTATTGTAGAATGCTCCAAGCCAGGACCTAGGATTGCAATGACGGTGCGAGGGGATCCCTATTGTAGAATGACGGCCGATCTAGAGGATCCCTATTGTAGCAATGAAGGAAGAATCCCTATTGTACAATGACCCCGGGAACCCCTATGGAAAACAAAGCCAGGAGGGAGTCATATGACGTCCTATTGAGTTGTCAGGATAATAGGATTCTCACTCAGCGGGATCCCTATTGTACAATGAGGGTTTTGAGGAGATCCCTATTGTACAATGAAGGCCATTGCTGAGCGGGAACCCTATTGTACAATGACGGCTATTGCGGAGGTAGGGATCCCTATTGTACAAGTACCCCAGGCAGCCGTGCGGGAACCCTATTGTACAATGACGGCCGAGCGGGAACCCTATTGTACAATGACGGCCGAGCGGGATCCCTATTGTACAATGACGGTCGAGCGCAGGATCCCTATTGTACAATAACGGCCGAGCGGGATCCCTATTGTACAATGACAGCCATTGGGAACCGGTTGTACAATGACGGCCGAGCGGTAGTCCCTAGTAAATGTACAAAGACCCAATTGTACAGCAAAGTCGTGGGGATCCCTATTGTACAATGACGGTCGAATGACTGTACAATGACGGGAGGATCCCTGTTGTACAGGGAAGCCCTATTGTACAATGACAGCCATTGCTGGTGAACCTATGTTGTGTTGTACAATGTGGTAGTCAGGAACCAACAGTTGTACCCAAGAACGGTTTGTTCCGTTAGCGGGAACCTATTGTACAATGACGGCCGAGCGGGATCCCTATTGTACAATGACGGCCGAGCGGGAACCCTGTTGTACAGTGACGGTCCGTGCGAGCGGGGGATCCCTATTGTACAAGTGACGGCCGAGCAAGGGATCCCTATTGTACAATGACAGCCATTGCTGTGTTGTCTGTTGTCGGTGTTCGGATAGGGTAGTGGTAGTCTAACAGAAGTACCCAAGCGCAGCCTGGATTGGTTCCATTATATATTGTACAATGACGGTATTGTTGTACAATGACGGCCGTGCGGGAACCCTATTGTAGAATGACGGCAAAGCGGAATCCCTATTGTAGAATGACAGAAAAAGCGGGAATCCCTATTGTAGAATGACGCGCCTATTGAGTGACGGGATCCCTATTGTACAATGACGGCTATTGTACAATGGGATCCCTATTGTACAGTGGCCGTTCGGGAACCCTATTGTACAATGACGGCCGTGCAGGATCCCTATTGTACAATGATGGCCGTGCGGGAACCCCTATTGTACAATGACGGCCGTGCGGGAACCCTTTTGTACAATGACGGCCGTTCGGGAACCCTATTTGTACAATGAACGGCCGTTCGGGAACCCTTTTGTACAATGACGGCCGTCTCTTAAATTACAACTAAAATAAATAAATAAATGAAATAAATAAATGTCTAGAAAAACCCAGAACCACAAAATAAAATGAAAATTTGTAAAACAAAAATTATATAAAAAATTATATAGTGAAAATCAAATAACTGATCCTAAAGCGCTGAGCAAACTGTTGGCGCTCTATAAATCCTATATAATAATTAATAACAAAGTCCATCAAATAAAAGTCCATATACTGTACATATCATATGATCTTCCTTCAATGAAGATATGGAATCTTTTCTTTCACACATAATCAATCCTCCACCAATGTGAATGATCCAGTGCTCAACACCCCAACAAAGTGCAAACTCACCAGATACGGGTGATAAACCAGCATATCTTATATATCAATGGATGTGAGATAAATCAGCAGCATATCGTTAGTAATCATTCATCAGATGGTTCTCAGTAACATCTCCATCATATTGAGCATGAGCCACATGGTGAACAAATAGAAAACACTCTCTATATAGTGTAAAAACGTTTCAGAAATTTTATTCCAACAAATTCCCCTTTAAAAACTGCACTCACAACTTAAGCAAATATAAAGCCTTTTAATTTAAAAAATCGTTCCCAGCCTGCAGCGCTTAGTACACGGCTTCCCAACACACACAGTGACGTCTCACCTGCCTGCAGCAGATGACGCGATTGCAGTCATGTGGATCAGACACGTGATAATGGCGCACGTGGATGACTTCATCTGCTCAATCACCCCATAACGCGTTTCGTCACACGACTTCATCCGAGGGTGTGATTAGCAGTGGGATTAAGCTAGCTTTTATAGAGCCACACAGTCTCCCATTGGTTGGCATAGATTTGCATAGCAACACCATCTGACAATTGAACACAGGATGACCCAAACTACACTGATTGCCTTATTTAGACACCTTTATCAGAGGAGAATATTGAAAACTACTCATTAGTGTATAGTAGACAGCTCCAATATAATCAACTATTCTTAAATACTATATTCATGATGTGTGATGATATAGGCTTTAGGATACATTGATTCTATAGCAATTTTTTAGTTTAGTGTTGTTTAGGATAGTCATGCACTTAATAAAAAAAATCCTCCAGTCAGTCAAGCGCATGACTAGAACATTTAGGGCCCCGGTGCAAGAAACCTTGAAGGGCCTCCCTGACCTCTGGCCAGGGCTCTTGCCACCAATAACGGGGGCCCTTTACTTCCATTGAAGGGGCCCTTTATTACACATACCTTCCAAATGGCAAACTTGCAAATGAAGGACACTTGAGGGCGGCAGAGGCAGATATTTTGCAGGAAAAAAAATGTGCATTATTTATGTCCAAAGGAGCCTGGAAAGCATTGCACCAGAAATCAATAAAAGATGGCTGATGCCTTGCAGGTCCTGCAGTCCTGTCAGAATATCTGCTTGCTGTATGGGATGCACGGGGTATACGGGATGTAAGGGGTGTACGGGATGTAAGGGGTGTACGGATGTACTGGATGTACGGGATGTACGGGGGTGTACTCTGGATGCAAGGGGTGTACGGGATGTAAAGGGGTGTACGGGATGTAAGGGGTGTACGGGATGTACTGGATGTACGGGATGTACGGGATGTTACTGGGATGTACGGGATGTTCGGGATGTACTGGATGTACGGGAGATGTTCGGGATGTAACCGGATAGCCAGTAGCGTAAGTAACAAACGGCTTCAAGCGCCTCAGGATTATGCACAGCAACAAAAGTGGGAAGCCAAGGGTACCAGGACAGCGACAACCAAAATGAAATGTTCCAGGGCTGCAGCCTCCTCAGACAGGGAAATCAGCCACTGGATATAGAGAAATCAGGTGGGGCTGGCGCACACACCTAGTGCATTATCCAAGGTTTATTGTAGGAATTATAAATATTATAAAACATACTCACAGACGAAGCATGTATCTAAAAGGCATAGAAAAATGACAGTGGCCACAACGGCGGGCAAGGTGTTCTCACTGTCAGTGCTCGGGGTCAAATGACTGACGGGGACGAATCCCTTTCCTCAGAGTTGATGTATGGACCAACCTGTATGGAGGTCAAGTAGTAAATAACCAGGGCTAGATGCCTTGGGAGCAAAGCTCCACCTCCTCTACTTGTTATAAGATGAGGGGTTGGAGGGGGTTATTTAAAGTGCAATCTTTTGTAGTTTTTATAAACGCATATACATACATATATTACACATGCATTATAACATATACACACACACAGTAATTTTTAATAATCTTTTATTTGTTTCTTAGTGCATGTATATATCTTTGTATATGTGTATATGCATTGTGTATATATGTATGTATATGCGTTTATAAAAACTACAAAAGATTGCACTTTAAATAACCCCCTCCAGAACCCCTCATCTGTATAACAAGTAGAGGAGGTGGAGCTTTGCTCCCAAGGCATCTAGCCCTGGTTATTTACTACTTGACCTCCATACAGGTTGGTCATCAACTCTGAGGAAAGGGATTAGTCCCCGAAACGCGTCAGCCATTTGACCGCACTGACAGTGAGAAAACACCTTGCCTGTCGCTGTGGCCATCGTCATTTTTCTATGCTTTTTAGATACATGCTTCGTCTGTGAGTATGTTTTTATGATATAATTCCACAATTTACCTTGGATAATGCACTAGGTGTGTGCGCCACCTGATTTCTCTATATCCATAGTGTACTGCATGTACGGCCAAGCAGATATTCTGGCAGGAAGCTTCAATGAAAACTGCCAGGGTGGCGCTCCATAGTGTCAAGGTAGTTTCATTAAAAACTACAAACCAACAGCCGCCGTAAGGCTGTGCCAGGGGACTTGCAGTTCATTAATTCATGGAAGTATGTGAATGAATGAAATGACCCGGCCGTGTGGGTGGAGCCCCACACAGCCATGCTGTTTTCAAAATCTGGCAGATAAATAATTGGGGGGGGGGGATGGCGATGCTGCAGCTCTGGGAACATGTGACATGATTTTGATTTTTTATCTCTTGCATATCGGCACCCCAGCTGTAGTTGTCAGATCTCGGCTCGGTGGGGGAAAGCAATCCCTTCCTTTTAATTACTTGCTGCTCTGGGCAATTTTTTTAATTTTTCACATACGTGTAAATATATCAGTATTTTTTGCTAGAAAACTCTCATTCATTATATACTTTCTGAAAGCAGAGGCCCTGGAGAATAAAGTGGTGGCTGTGACAATTTTTTTTATGTCGCATGATATTTTGTGCAGCTGTTTATTAAACACAAATTTTTTAAGAAGAAATATACACTAAAATGAATATTATTTGTTTTTGTATTGGTTTGATGTGTCAGCCAGGGGTGTTCACCAGCCATGAGATTATTTATGGTAATTTTGGAATCTCCTTTCATAGAGATATATTGGAAATTTGTATATTATTGCGACCCACATTTCATTTTTTATACATCCCCTATTGTTGGTGCGGCTTCACTGACTTCGAACGGGTGGAGTTTGACTGGAGGAGCCCACCTAGTTCAGTCTCCACAAGCGAGCCGAGTTTAAGTTTGGCTGCGGACTGTGATG
>CATNWA010021947.1:0-43868 GCA_951230385.1 Staurois parvus | reverse complement strand
TGCCTGGAGTTCGGCTCTTTAATTACAAATGTATGTAAAATTAAGTACCTTATGTACTATAGTGTTTATTATAATACATTACCCAATGGTGTGTTTAGGTTGTTTGAGATGTTGCCCCAGGCAGAGAGCCTGACATTGACCAACAACACCCCTGCCCCTTCACCCAAGAGAGCCTACCACTAACCATCGCCCCATATCCCAGCCACTCCCCTCCCCAGCAAGAGAGAGAAAGATACTCACATTCAAAGCTCTGGACATCCCCAGGAATGAGGGTCAAGAAGCCCGCAACTTATCCCACCTGGTCTCCAAGCTGCATGTGTTCCTTCTTCATCCCCTCTTCCTGGGGGGTGTTGCTGCCCCCCTGAAAAATGCCACCCTAGGCAAATGCCTTGTGGTAAATACACCCTTGTACAGGGGTGGGCAAACTTTTTGACTTGATGGCCGCAATGGGTTCATATATTGGACCCGGGGCGGGACCAAGAGTAGATGAATGATGTGTATGTGTGAATTAATATAAATTAAATTAAAATTTGTAACATTTCATCCCCCATAGTACTATTCCCCCCCAAGTAGTAAGCCAAGTCCCCCCTGTGTCAATTTACTTACCTTTGCTCCGCGCGTTCCTCTCGCCGTGTTCCCGCGCCGTTCCGGTCTTCAGGGCGGACTGTGAGAGGAGCCTAGCTCCCTCACGTTCGTCACGCTGCCCCCCCGCCTACACACATCCTGACAGCCAATCACTGGCTATCAGGATGTGAGTGCAGCGAGACTGGCCAATCATTGCATTTGAAGCGCGCTGAAATGATGCAAATGTTTGCCTGCCCTGGCTGTTTTTTTTTTTGTATCACGCTCCGCGGGCCAGATTGAAAGGTCCGCCGGGCCGTATACGGCCCGTGGGCCGTAGTTTGCCCATTCCTGCCCTTGTACATACCCAATTGTGGTCAAAGGGGGTTCTACACTTTATTGAAGTACATAAAGCATGTGCAGTATGTCCTGTCCTTCTTCCTTGTTGTCACTCCTGATGTTGCATTTGCCAGCAATTATCAGCCGTAAAAATGACAGCTGTGTTTCGTAACATGCAGAGGGACATAATTAGTCACAGAATATGCCTAGCATAAAAAAACATATAATTGTCTCAGGTCTGGGGAGCTGCAAATGGGGAGCACAGCTGACCACAGAAGTGACGGACTATATGCCGATGTGTCCCTGCATGCGTGTACATCATCGTTCACCAAACACGGAAATTTGGTATTCAGGTATTGCATTGTACACATATCCGCAGTTAAATAATGATGCAGAGAAGAATCACTTAAGAGAAGCCTTTTAGGAGAAGCCTTGTATTTTTTTAATAACTAGATGTGAAAAACAGTCCTAAAAAAGAAAAGCGACGGCGAGCTGTAGGTTTTTTTTTTGCATATTTTATATTTCTCTCATATACTGTATAACAGTATAATAAAACAACAAGAAATTTTGGCATCTGGAGCCCAAAAAACCTGTCATAACCCCTCAAAAAATGAAATCAAGTTTTTTTGGTTTTTTTTTACTCATTTTAAGAGAGTGTTTATTTGGGGGGTGTTGACACATGAAACGCGTCAGTGATCATGAAAATGTAGATGTTAACCCCCCTGGCGGTATTCCTGAGTGTAGCTCGGGGTTATTTATCAGTGCCAAAAGCGGTAATCTTGAGCTACACTCGGGAATACACTGCAGCGTTGCTCTTACCCGCTCTTCTTCTCCGATGCCGGCATCCATCTTCTGGGTTCCGTTCCCTGCGAGCGTTGGGACGTACGGGACGTACGGGGGACGGAACCGGCGGGAAATTTAAACATTTTAAAAAGTGACATTCACCAAATACACTAAAATCACATAGTATAACATTCCTGTATCAAACCATTTCACATACATTTTGTCCCGAGTGCTTTGTCCGGCGCCCTGCCTGCATTTTTACTGTTCTTTCTGCCTGGAAACATCCATGGAGTCCAAAAAGCGTCCCTTTAGGTCAAAAGCGGTTTTAGACCGGCTAGAGAACAGCGATAGTAAATCAGAACCACTTGCAGAATTGAGTGATAATGATTGGTGGGGGAAATTCGTCATCAGACGCTGAAAACGATTTTGCGACTGAACTCAGCGATGTGCGAACTTGGCGCTAGATTTCAAATTTCAGTGTTTTTGGTTTGATTATATTATTGAATTAAATTTATTATTATTATATTATTATTTTTTATGATTATTTATTATATTATAATTTATGATTTGTTATAATAATATGTTTCAAATTTTATCATACCCGGGATGTTTACTAGACTCTTGTTCGGACAGATTTCAGTGAGTTATTCCTAAAAATTACAGCCTACAATAAAAAAACGACATATTTCCATGCAAAAAAATGTACCACTTTGAGCACAGAAATATTGACATAATCATACCGCTAGGGAGGTTCAAAACATAGGACAACATTTCGGGAAAAAAAAAAGCACATTTTGTTGTGTTTTTGTACTATATGTTTTTGCATTTTGTTTGTATTCTATTTTTTTTAGATGAGACAGTTTTTTGTTTTGTGTTTTTTTTTAGATAGAGGTAAACATATTTGAAATTTCAACATTTGCACTTTAAACACAGAGACCATTCCTGGGTTAATGTCTCTTAAATTTTCAAGTTCCAATTAAATAAAATCTTCTCCAATTTACAACACCACTAAAGGTCTCCCCTGTACTTTCATTTTACTCCTATTTTTTGAGTCAATACTGTAGATCCTTGGCCCAGATGGCCCAGTCCATACCCAATCATCACAGGTAATGCTCCGTTCAGGTATGGCCATTGTTTATTTGTTCTAGGCACCTTGTAAATGTACTACAGGGCACTCAGGATGATAATAACATCCAAGCATTTTGTCTTGTATCATGGTCCACCATTAATTAGTTTAGTACTTTTTATAGGATGGAAATAAACTTACCTCTTTTGATCTCACTCAAAAGGAATTCACACCTAATCCCGTAGAAGTTTTCATTTTTGCATACACACTTGTTTCCATCATAATAAGCACCATTTTCACAGGTGACTCCTTCAAAGACATTACATAAAGCTAAGTGACATGTGAGTTTACAAATTAAATACATTTCAACAAATATCACTCTGGTACTGAGATTGATGCTGTACAATCATTTATTTCTTAAAGCGGAATAAACTGTACCTGAGCATCACGAACTGAAGACATACATAGTTACATATAGTCAGGGCTGTGGATAAGGGGGTGCCACCAGTCCTCCTGAACGGGGCCCAGGCCAGCAGGGGGGCCCAGGAAGCTGGGGGAATTTGATGTGGGCAGAGAGGATGATCAACATGGCGGGGGGGGGGACCAATTACTGGAACTGATCCCCTGTATGGCTCTCTCGGCAGCAGCTGAAAGCTGGCTTCTTTTCCTCTCCCTCCAACTGGCTGTCAGCTGCTGCCAGAGAAAACCATACCATACCAGTAATTGCCCCCCACCATGCTCATCACCCTCCCTGTGAACCATATGTTTCCTCCTGCAGCCCAGGCTCCTCTATGTGCCCCCACACCCTCAGTGCTGACGGCTTCTCTTCTCTCCTTCCCACCCACAGCTGCAATCACACAATATGAACGTTCAGGATGGAGAAAGGGGGAAGGGTCCAATGACAATGTCACATTTTCCTGAATGAACCATCTTCTTCCTTTCCTGAATGAAGCATAGTAACAAGGCTTCTCCTCTTGAGTGATTGAACGTACCGACAACTCATTGTGTTCATTCATAACTAAAGCATAGTAAAACGGTGGAGTTTTTTTTGGGGGTTTTTTTGTGTGTGGGGGGGGGAACTGTCAGGTTGGTTGTATGGGGCCCCCTGGTTTCTAACAGCAGCCCTGCATATAGTTACATAGTTGGTAAGGTTGAATAAAGTCACCAGTCCATCCAGTTCAACCCATGTGGGTGTGTGTGTGTTTATGTTAAAACTCATATCCCTGTACACTGTGTTCTCTAAGAAGCCCATCCAAGAGTTTTTTGAAACTATCAATACTTCTTGCCGCTGACACCACCGATTGTGAAAGTGAGTTCCACATCCTTACTGCTTTGACAGTGAAAAACCCCCTATGCAGTGTAAGGTTAAACCGCTTCTCCTCCATTTTCAATGAGTGGCCGTGTGTCTTCTTATACTCCCTGAGACTGAATAGTTTATTCTTTATGCCAAAGTCACCATTGAGGTATTTGTATATCGCTAGCATTCTCCTCTCAAGTGTCTCTTCTCCATGGAGAATGGGTTTATGTTTGTAGGTCCTCCAGTCCCCTTATTAAGTTTGTAGCCCTTCTCTGGACTCTCTCCAGTTCCAGCACATTTCTTACTGAGGACTGGTGACCAGAACTGGATGGCATACTCCAGATGTGGCCGAACTAGTCTTGTAAAGTGGTAGGATTATAGTTTTATCTCTCAAGTAAATTCCCTTTTTAATGCATGCTAATATTCTGCTAGCTTTGCTTGCTGGAGCTTGGTATTGCATGCAATGACTGAGTATATAATCTACTAGGACCCCTGGGATCTTTTTCTGTCCTGGACTCCCCCAGAGGTGCTCCCCCTAGCGAGTAACTTGAATTCATAATTTTAGCCCCCAAGTAAATTACTTTACATTTTTCAACATTAAACCTCATTTAACATGTATCTGCCCACCTCTTAATTTTATTGAGGTTTTATTGCAGAGTTTTTGTATCCTTCTGTTAAGTTATTGCCCTACATAGTTTTGTATCATCTGCAAACACTGAGATTGAGCCAGTTATTCCAGCCTCTCTATCATTTATGAATAAATCAAACGGAATTGGTTCCAGTACAGAGCCTTGGGGGACCCCACTTACTACTCCAGTCTAGTCTGAGTATACGCTATTTATTACTACCATTTGGACATGCTCCATAATCAGTTTTCTATCCATGTACAAACCCTATGGTCCATGCCTACAGACCTAATTTTGTAAATAAAACACCTATGGGGGACTGTATCAAATGCTTTTGCAAAATCCAAATACATCATATCCACCGGTCTTCCTTTATCTAGATGGCAACTCACATCCTTGTAGAATGTGAACAGATTGGTTTGCCAAGAACAATTCTTCATAAAGCCATGCTAATTACTACCAATGATATTGTTTTCCTCATAAATTTTTTGGATATGGTCCCTTATCATCCCCTCCAATAGTTTAAATATTATCGATGTTAGACTGACTGGCCTGTAGCTTCCAGGAATACATCTCCGCCCAATTTTTTAAATATTGGAACCACGTTGGGCCCTTCGCCAATCAACTCCTACCATTCCTGTCAGTATGCTGTCCATAAAAAAATTATGAATACCACCCTGGCTATAACCTAGTTCTTTGAGGATTCTCGGGTGTAAGCCTTCTGGTCCTGGTGATTTCTTTGCGTTACGCTTTTCAAGACGTTTGCGGACATTTGCTTCTGTTAGCCACAAAGGGTACACTCTCTGATGCATTATTAATGAGGCAATCTTGACTACTATATCCCTCTGTTTCCTCTGTAAAAACTGAGGAGAAAAAATGCATTTTGTACAGTTGCCTTCTCCTTATCATCTGTAACCAACTTCCCTTTGTCATCTTTTATGGGGCCAATATGTTCTGACCTTGCTTTTTTAATGTTAATATATTTTTAAAAAAATTGGGGGGATTTTTTTTTTTTCTCTCCTCTGCTACAGTATGTGTCTCTCCTGGTCTAATTTAGCTGCCCTGATTGCACATATTATTGCATTCCTTGTAGTGTTGGAATGCCGATGATGACCCCTCTGCCTTATATTTTTAAAATGCCATTTTTTCCTCTTTAATTTTTCTTTTTACGTTATGGTTTAGCCACCCAGGTTTAACCTTCACTCTGCCCATCGGAATTCACTGAATGATACCTTTATTTAAAATATTCCTAAAATGCTCTCATTTTTCCTCAGTGTTCAGTGTTTTAGGATTTGATTCCATTTACTATCTTGTAGTATTGTGCGCAGTTTAGAAAAGTTGGCTCTTATGAAATTTAGTGTTTTTGCCTCCTTATCCTATGAATTACGCTAAATGTAATTATCTTGTGATCATTGGTTCTCAAGCTGTCCCCTATTTCCACATCTGCAACCAGATCCATATTATCTGTAGTCAATAGATCTAGTAATGCATTATTTATAATTGGGGCATCCACTGACTGACACGTGAAGTTGTCCTGTAATAAATTTAAGAAATGACAGGCCTTAGATGAGTGAGCTGTTCCTTTTGCCCAGTCAATATCTGGATAGTTGAAGTCCCCCATTATGATAACATTGCCCTGCCTCGCTGCCATTTCTAACTGGGATAGGAGATCCAACTCCTCCTCATCCTTCAGGTTAGGGTTCCTGTAGCATACACCCACTATTATTTTCCCACTAGTTTCTTCTTTTTGAAGTTCCACCCACTGGGACTCCATCTCTTCCCTTTTCCCATTTGCAATGTTGTTCTGCACATTCACTGGCAAATCATTCTTGATATACAGACATACTCATCCTTTACCGTCTTTGTTCCTCCGATACAAGGAATAGTTGACAGCCAGTCATGTGAGCTGTCAAACCAGGTTTCTGATATTCCCATGAAGTCAAAATCCTCCTCGTGTATCAGAACTTGCAGTTCTTCCATTTTGTTAGCAAAGCTTCTGGCATTTGTATACATGCCTCTCAGTTTTATACGAGTGCATGCTATTTCCTTCTTATTTTTTCTGTGGCTATATTTTTGTTCTGCCAACCCACTTATCCAGGGTTTAGGTATTACGGTTATAGCACCCCCTGACTTTCACTCATTACTGGCTATCACTTCGTCTGGTCCCTCCCCTCCGCCATTTAGTTTAAAAGCCCCTCCAACTTTTTGGTCTTCCTTGCCCTCAACATAGATGCACCCTTCCCATTAAGGTGCAGTCCATCCCTACTTGTTAAGTTTTCTTAGCTCCTGCCTCTCTGGTGTGGCTTGAGGCACAGGTAGTATCTTTGAGAATACTACCTTGGAGGCCATTTTCTTTTCTAAGTCCCAAAAAAAGTTTTTATTAGGACATTCCACCTTCCTCTAACTTGGTCATTGGTACCAACATGTACCAAGACAGCTGGGTCCTCCCCAGCTCCACACAACAATCTGGTGATCCAATCTGTGATCAGCCAAGCGCACAGTAAACAACATGCTGTTCAGCGATCCTGGTCTTTGTGACAGATTGCCCTATCTGTCCTTCTAATAATTGAGACCACTACCTCCAGTATCTGCCTAGCCCTGCCTTTATTGTTGCCCACTTCTTACCAGAGCAGTCATTCCCCTGGAAGCTACGGGAAGAGGCCTGCTCCAGCCATGCCACCCCTGAGCTGATATCCCCAACATCATGCAGCATATTTATTGGGACATATTTAATTCATTTGAATACTCCCAGCAAACTCCTCTCTTCATCCATGTCTCCATGCCTCATCTCGTTAGGAAATCCCCCCCCCCCCTAGCATTTTTAGCTGCAGCCATTTTGAGTAAGGGCAGATGATTCATGTAGCATTTACTTCCTGGAATCCATCTGCCCTTAGCTCAGGAATGCAGAAGGAAGGTGTGCTTAGCTGAGGAATACTCTGCTTCCCCCCTCCAGATGAAAGGAAAGAATGCCCATGAAGACTCCTGGGATGTATGATATCATTTTGACCTAGGCCAGAAACCAAGAAACAACTGAAGAAATGTAAAAAAAACAAACAAAAAAAAAACAAGCAAATATAATATACCTTACTATCTATTTACTAATGCTATCAGCATAAGGATTAAGACGACCATGTCTCTTCACGTTTGATATAGCTATAAAAAGATGTACATTCTAAAAGAAATATCTTCAATATTAATATAATGCATCAATGAATAATAGTTACTGTACCCTAATTATTAATATTAAAACTGGACATCAAAGTGTAAGAGTCCACCATATCATAAAAAATGAAAAGGTGAACTAACACCGAACACCCTCTCCAGCTCCAAACCCCCCCCCGCCCCTTTTCCCACCGTACTTATATCCATGGGTGATGAGATGGTAGTATAGCAGTCCAGGGATTTAAATCCATGCTTTTTCCCCTTTTATGACGGATGAGAGTGCTTCTGTTTGGTTAAATAAGTAATTTGCCAACACTGACCAATCGGAAGCACTCTGATCAGTCGGCAAAGACCTGCAGAAAGAAGGAGGGAAAAGAGCAGAGAATTTTAAGTCCTTGGATTGCTAGACTGGCTGCGTGAGCTCTTACATCTCATCACATATGGAGGTAAGTACAGAAAGAAGTGGAGATATGGGGGAGCACAAGGTATTAGTTCACCTTTTCATTTTTTACAAAAAGGTGAACTTACACTTTCAATCCACTTAATCCTGCATGTGAAAAAATATATATCTAAAATAGATAAAAAGGCATGGTGAAACTACTTTAAAGTATGTTAACAGTAAGTTCAGACTCACCTGGCTTTGTAACTGGTGGCTTTTTGGTAGTAGAGGTTGTTGGTGGTTTAATTGTTTGAGTAGTGTCTGTGGAAAAGACTTGGCTAGTTGCTGTGTGTGTTGTTGGTGTAGACTGGGTAGATGTCTCAGTAGATTGATTAGTAGACATTATGGTGGAGGGTGGTGTAGAATACTGTGTAGTTGTATTAGAAGTGGGTCTACTCTCAGTAGAATGATTATTGGATATTAGGGTGGAGGTTGGTGTAAAAGACAGTGTAGTTATATTAGAAGTGGGTCTACTTTCAGTAGATTGATTAGTGGATAATATGGTAGAGGATTGTGTAGAGACCTGTGTAGTTGTGTTAGAAGTGGGTCTGCTTTCAATAGATTTATTAGTAGATAATATGGTAGAGGATTGTGTAGAGATTGGTGTAGTTGTATTAGAAGTGGGTCTACTTTCAGTAGATTGATTAGTAGATATTAGGATGGAGGGTGGTGTAGAAGACTGTGTAGTTGTATTAGAAGTGGGTCTACTCTCAGTAGAATGATTAGTGGATAATATGGTAGAGGATTGTGTAGAGAACTGTGTAGTTGTGTTAGAAGTGGGTCTACTTTCAGTAGATTGATTAGTGGATATTATGGTGGATGGTGGTGTAAAAGTAGGTGTAGTTATATTAGAAGTGGGTCTACTCTCAATAGAGATTGATTAGTGGATAATATGGTGGAAGATTGTGTAGAGAACTGTGTAGTTGTGTTAGAAGTGGGTCTACTTTCAGTAGATTGATTAGTGGATATTATGGTGGAAGATTGTGTAGAGAACTGTGTAGTTGTGTTAGAAGTGGGTCTGCTTTCAGTAGATTTATTAGTAGATAATATGGTAGAGGATTGTGTAGAGATTGGTGTAGTTGTATTAGAAGTGGGTCTACTTTCAGTAGATTGAATAGTAGATATTATAGTGGAGGATTGTGTAGAAGACTGTGTAGTTGTGTTAGAAGTGGGTCTACTTTCAGTAGATTGATTAATAGATAATATGGTGGGGATTGTGTAAAGGACGGTGTAGTTGTATTAGAAGTAGGTCTGCTTTCAATTGATTGATTAGTGGATATTATGGTGGAGGGTGGTGTAAAAGTAGGTGTAGTTATATTAGAAGTGGGTCTACTTTCAGTAGATTGATTAGTGGATAATATGGTGGAAGAATGTGTAGAGAACTGTGTAGTTGTGTTAGAAGTGGGTCTACTTTCAGTAGATTGATTAGTGGATATTATGGTGGAAGATTGTGTAAAGAACTGTGTAGTTGTGTGAGAAGTGGGTCTACTTTCAGTAGATTGATTAGTGGATATTATAGTGGAGGATTGTGTAGAAGACTGTGTGTAGTTGTGTTAGAAGTGGGTCTACTCTCAGTAGAATGATTAGTAGATATTAGGATGGAGGGTGGTGTAGAAGACTGTGTAGTTGTATTAGAAGTGGGTCTACTCTCAGTAGAGATTGATTAGTGGATATTATGGTGGAGGATTGTGTAGAGAACTGTATAGTTGTGTTAGAAGTGGGTCTGCTTTCAGTAGATTGATTAGTAGATAAAATGGTGGATGATTGTGTAGAGGACGGTGTAGTTGTATTAGAAGTGGGTCTGCTTTCATTTGATTGATTAGTGAATATTACGGTGGATGGTGGTGTAAAAGTAGGTGTAGTTATAGTAGAAGTGGGTCTACTTTCAGTAGATTGATTAGCAGATATTACGGTGGAGGGTGGTATGGTAAAAGTAGGATGGTGTAGTTGTATTAGAAGTGGGTCTACTTTCAGTAGATTGACTAGTAGATATTAGGATGGAGGGTGGTGTAGAAGACTGTGTAATTATATTAGAAGTGGGTCTACTCTCAGTAGAATGATTAGTGGATGTTAGGGTAGAGGATTGTGTAGAGAGCTGTATAGTTGTGTTAGAAGTGGGTCTGCTTTCAGTAGATTGATTAGTAGATATATTGGTGGAGGATTGTGTAGAGGACAGTGTAGTTGTATTAGAAGTGGGTCTGCTTTCATTTGATTGATTAGTGAATATTACGGTGGATGGTGGTGTAAAAGTAGGTGTAGTTATAGTAGAAGTGGGTCTGCTTTCAATAGATTGATTAGTGGATATTATGGTGGAGGATTGTGTAGAGAACTGTGTAGTTGTGTTAGAAGTGGGTCTGATTTCAGTAGATTTATTAGTAGATAATATGGTAGAGGATTGTGTAGAGATTGGTGTAGTTGTATTAGAAGTGGGTCTACTTTCAGTAGATTGATTAATAGATAATATGGTGGAGGATTGTGTAAAGGACGGTGTAGTTGTATTAGAAGTAGGTCTGCTTTCAGTAGATTGATTAGTGGATATTACGGTGGATGGTGGTGTAAAAGTAGGTGTAGTTATATTAGAAGTGGGTCTACTTTCAGTAGATTGATTAGCAGATATTACGGTGGAGGGTGGTATGGAGGATGGTGTAGTTGTATTAGAAGTGGGTCTACTCACTTTCAGTAGATTGGCTAGTAGATATTAGGATGGAGGGTGGTGTAGAAGACTGTGTAGTTATATTAGAAGTGGGTCTACTCTCAGTAGAATGATTAGTGGATGTTAGGGTAGAGGATTGTGTAGAGAGCTGTATAGTTGTGTTAGAAGTGGGTCTGCTTTCAGTAGATTGATTAGTAGATATATTGGTGGAGGATTGTGTAGAGGGACAGTGCAGTTGTATTAGAAGTGGGTCTGCTTTCATTTGATTGATTAGTGAATATTACGGTGGATGGTGGTGTAAAAGTAGGTGTAGTTATAGTAGAAGTGGGTCTGCTTTCAATAGATTGATTAGTGGATATTATGGTGGAGGATTGTGTAGAGAACTGTGTAGTTGTGTTAGAAGTGGGTCTGATTTCAGTAGATTTATTAGTAGATAATATGGTAGAGGATTGTGTAGAGATTGGTGTAGTTGTATTAGAAGTGGGTCTACTTTCAGTAGATTGATTAATAGATAATATGGTGGAGGATTGTGTAAAGGACGGTGTAGTTGTATTAGAAGTAGGTCTGCTTTCAGTAGATTGATTAGTGGATATTACGGTGGATGGTGGTGTAAAAGTATGTGTAGTTATATTAGAAGTGGGTCTACTTTCAGTAGATTGATTAGTGGATAATATAGTGGAAGATTGTGTAGAGAACTGTGTAGTTGTGTTAGAAGTGGGTCTACTTTCAGTAGATTGATTAGTAGATATTATAGTGGAGGATTGTGTAGAAGACTGTGTAGTTGTGTTAGAAGTAGGTCTACTTTCAGTAGATTGATTAGTAGATATTAGGATGGAGGGTGGTGTAGAAGACTGTGTAGTTGTATTAGAAGTGGGTCTACTCTCAGTAGAATGATTAGTGGATATTATGGTGGAGGATTGTGTAGAGACCTGTGTAGTTGTTTTAGAAGTGGGTCTGCTTTCAGTAGATTGATTAGTGGATATTATGGTGGAGGATTGTGTAGAGAACTGTATAGTTGTGTTAGATGTGGGTCTACTTTCAGTAGATTGATTAATAGACATTATGGTGGAGGGTGGTGTAGAAGACTGTGTAGTTGAATTAGAAGTAGGTCTACTCTCAGTAGAATGATTCGTGGATATTATGGTGGAGGATTGTGTAGAGACCTGTGTAGTTGTTTTAGAAGTGGGTCTGCTTTCAGTAGATTGATTAGTGGATATTATGGTGGAGGATTGTGTAGAGAACTGTATAGTTGTGTTAGATGTGGGTCTACTTTCAGTAGATTGATTAATAGACATTATGGTGGAGGGTGGTGTAGAAGACTGTGTAGTTGAATTAGAAGTAGGTCTACTCTCAGTAGAATGATTAGTGGATATTTATGGTGGAGGATAGTGTAGAGACCTGTGTAGTTGTATTAGAAGTGGGTCTACTTTCAGTAGATTGATTAGCAGATATTATGGTGGAGGGTGGTGTAGAGGATGGTGTAGTTGTATTAGAAGTGTGTCTACTTTCAGTAGATTGACTAGTAGATATTAGGATGGAGGGTGGTGTAGAAGACTGTGTAGTTATATTAGAAGTGGGTCTACTCTCAGTAGAATGATCAGTGGATATTATGGTGGAGGATTTGTGTAGAGACCTGTGTAGTTGTGTTAGAAGTGGGTCTGCTTTCAGTAGATTGATTAGTAGATAATATGGTGGAGGGTTGTGTAGACGACGGTGTAGTTGTATTAGAAGTGGGTCTGCTTTCATTTGATTGATTAGTGAATATTACAGTGGATGGTGGTGTAAACGTAGGTGTAGTTATAGTAGAAATGGTCTACTTTTAGTAGATTGATTAGTGGATAATATGGTGGAGGATTGTGTAGAGGACGGTGTAGTTGTATTAGAAGTGGGTCTGCTTTCAGTAGATTGATTAATAGACATTATGGTGGAGGGTGGTGTAAAAGTAGGTGTATTTATAGTAGAAGTGGGTCTACTTTCAGTTGATTGATTAGTGGATAATATGGTGGAAGATTGTGTAGAGAACTGTGTAGTTGGGTCAGAAGTGGGTCTGCTTTCAGTAGATTGATTAGCAGATATTATGGTGGAGGGTGGTGTAGAGGATGGTGTAGTTGTATTAGAAGTGTGTCTACTTTCAGTAGATTGACTAGTAGATATTAGGATGGAGGGTGGTGTAGAAGACTGTGTAGTTATATTAGAAGTGGGTCTACTCTCAGTAGAATGATTAGTGGATATTATGGAGGAGGATTGTGTAGAGACCTGTGTAGTTGTTTTTTAGAAGTGGGTCTACTTTCAGTAGATTGATTAGCAGATATTATGGTGGAGGGTGGTGTAGAGGATGGTGTAGTTGTGTTAGAAGTGGGTCTACTTTCAGTAGATTGACTAGTAGATATTAGGATGGAGGGTGGTGTAGAAGACTGTGTAGTTATATTAGAAGTGGGTCTACTCTCAGTAGAATGATAAGTGGATATTAGGGTAGAAGATTGTGTAGAGAACTGTGTAGTTGTATTAGAAGTGGGTCTGCTTTCATTTGATTGATTAGTGAATATTACGGTGGATGGTGGTGTAAAAAGGTGTAGTTATAGCAGAAGTGGGTCTACTTACAGTAGATTGATTAGTGGATAATATGGTGGAAGATTGTGTAGAGGACTGTGTAGTTGTGTCAGAAGTGGGTCTGCTTTCAGTAGATTGTTTAGTAGATAATATGGTGGAGGATTGTGTAGAGGACGGTGTAGTTGTATTAGAAGTGGGTCTGCTTTCAGTAGATTGATTAATAGACATTATGGTGGAGGGTGGTGTAAAAGTAGGTGTAGTTATAGCAGAAGTGGGTCTACTTTCAGTAGATTGATCAGTGGATAATATGGTGGAAGATTGTGTAGAGAACTGTGTAGTTGTGTCAGAAGTGGGTCTGCTTTCAGTAGATTGATTAGCAGATATTATGGTGGAGGGGGTGGTGTAGAGACCTGTGTAGTTGTTTTAGAAGTGGGTCTGCTTTCAGTAGATTGATAATAGCAGATATTATGGTGGAGGGTGGTGTAGAAGACTGTGCAGTTATATTAGAAGTGGGTCTACTCTCAGCAGAATGATTAGTGGATATTAGGGTAGAAGATTGTGTAGAGAACTGTGTAGTTGTGTTAGAAGTAGGTCTGCTTTCATTTGATTGATTAGTGAATATTACGGTGGATGGTGGTGTAAAAGTAGGTGTAGTTATAGCAGAAGTGGGTCTACTTTCAGTCGATTGATTAGTGGATAATATGGTGGAAGATTGTGTAGAGGACGGTGTAGTTGTATTAGAAGTGGGTCTGCTTTCAGTAGATTGATTAATAGACATTATGGTGGAGGGGTGTGTAAACGTAGGTGTAGTTATAGTAGAAGTGGGTCTACTTTCAGTAGATTGATTAGTGGATAATATGGTGGAAGTTTTGTGCAGAGAACTGTGTAGTTGTGTTAGAAGTGGGTCTATTTTCATTAGATTGATTAGTAGATAATATGGTGGAGGATTGTGTAGAGGACGGTGTAGTTGTATTAAAAGTGGGTCCACTTTCAGTAGATTGATTAGTAGATAATATGGTGGAGGATTGTGTAGAGAACTGTATAGTTGTGTTAGAAGTTGGTCTGCTTTCAGTAGATTGATTAACAGACATTATGGTGGAGGGTGGTGTAAAAGTAGGTGTAGTTATAGTAGAAGTGGGTCTGCTTTCAGTAGATTGATTAGTGGATAATATGGTGGAGGATTGTGTAGAGGATGGTGTAGTTGTATTAGAAGTGGGTCTGCTTTCAGTAGATTGATTAATAGACATTATGGTGGAGGGTGGTGTAAAAGTAGGTGTATTTATAGTAGAAGTGGGTCTACTTTCAGTAGATTGATTAGTGGATAATATGGTGGAAGATTGTGTAGAGAACTGTGTAGTTGTGTTAGAAGTGGGTCTGCTTTCAGTAGATTGATTAGCAGATATTATGGTGGAGGGTGCTGTAGAGGATGGTGTAGTTGTATTAGAAGTGTGTCTACTTTCAGTAGATTGACTAGTAGATATTAGGATGGAGGGTGGTGTAGAAGACTGTGTAGTTATATTAGAAGTGGGTCTACTCTCAGCAGAATGATAAGTGGATATTAGGGTTGAAGATTGTGTAGAGAACTGTGTAGTTGTGTTAGAAGTGGGTCTGCTTTCAGTAGATTGATTAATAGACATTATGGTGGATGGTGGTGGTGTAAACGTAGGTGTAGTTATAGTAGAAGTGGGTCTACTTTCAGTAGATTGATCAGTGGATAATATGGTGGAAGATTGTGTAGAGAACTGTGTAGTTGTGTTAGAAGTGGGTCTGCTTTCAGTAGATTGATTAATAGACATTATGGTGGAGGGTGGTGTAAAAGTAGGTGTAGTTATAGTAGAAGTGGGTCTACTTTCAGTAGATTGATCAGTGGATATTATGGTGGAAGATTTGTGTAGAGAACTGTGTAGTTGTGTCAGAAGTGGGTCTGCTTTCAGTAGATTGATTAGCAGATATTATGGTGGAGGGTGGTGTAGAAGACTGTGTAGTTGTGTTTAGAAGTGGGTCTGCTTTCAGTAGATTCATTAGTAGATAATATGGTGGAGGATTGTGTAGAGGACGGTGTAGTTGTGTTAGAAGTGGGTCTGCTTTCATTTGATTGATTAGTGAATATTACGGTGGAGGGGTGTGTAAACGTAGGTGTAGTTATAGCAGAAGTGGGTCTACTTTCAGTAGATTGATTAGTGGATAATATGGTGGAAGATTGTGTAGAGGATGGTGTAGTTGTATTAGAAGTGGGTCTGCTTTCAGTAGATTGATTAATAGACATTATGGTGGAGGGGTATGTAAAAGTAGGTGTAGTTATAGTAGAAGTGGGTCTACTTTCAGTAGATTGATTGGTGGATAATATGGTGGAAGATTGTGTAGAGAACTGTGTAGTTGTGTCAGAAGTGGGTCTGCTTTCAGTAGATTGATTAGTGGATATTATGGTGGAAGTTTGTGTAGAGACTTGTGTAGTTGTTTTAGAAGTGGGTCTGCTTTCAGTAGATTGATTAATAGATATTATGGTGGAGGATAGTGTAGAGGACGGTGTAGTTGTATTAGAAGTGGATCTGCTTTCAGTAGATTGATTAATAGACATTATGGTGGATGGTGGTGTAAAAGTAGGTGTAGTTTTAGTAGAAGTGGGTCTACTTTCAGTAGAATGATTAGTGGATATTATGGTGGACGTTTGTGTAGAGAACTGTGTAGTTGTATTAGAAGTGGGTCTATTTTCATTAGATTGATTAGTAGATAATATGGTGGAGGATTGTGTAGAGGACGGTGTAGTTGTATTAGAAGTGGGTCCACTTTCAGTAGATTGATTAGTAGATAATATGGTGGAGGATTGTGTAGAGAACTGTATAGTTGTGTTAGAAGTGGGTCTGCTTTCAGTAGATTGATTAGTAGATAATATAATTGAGGGTTGTGTAGATGACTGTATAGTTGTATTAGAGGTGGGTCTACTTTCAATAGATAGATTATTATATAAATATGGTAGAGGGTTGTACTGTGAATGCAGTTGTTTGTATCTCTGTTGAGGACTGGGTGAATGTGTTAGAGGTTGTATAAGTTTCAGTAGACTGCTCAGTGAAAGGAGTTGTGGGGATATGTGTTGATGATTGTATGGATATATCAGAGGTGGGTAAAGTTTTAGTAGAATGATCAGTGAATAACATTGTTTCTATCTCTGTTGTGGACTGCATGGATGTTTCAGAGGTGGGTACAGTTTCAGTAGAATGGTCAGTGAATGAGGTTGTTGGAATCTCTGTTGTGGGCTGTATGGATGTGTCAAAAGTGGGTAGAGTTTCAGTAGAATGGTCAGTGAAGGAGGTTGTGGGGATCCCTGTTGTGCACTGTATGGATATATCAGAGGTGGGTAAAGGTTCAGTAGAGAGCTCAGTAGGTGAGGTTGTTGGTATTCCTGTTGTGGACTGTATAGATGTATGAGGTGTGAGAACAGATTCAGTAGAATGCTCAGTGAAGGAGGTTGTGGGGATCCCTGTTGTGCACTGTATGTATATTTTAGAAGTGGGTAAAGTTTCAGTAGAGAAATCAGTAGGTGAGGTTGTTGGTATTCCTGTTGTGGACTGTATGGATGTATGAGGTGTGAGAACAGATTCAGCAGAATGATCAGTGAATGAGGCTGTTGGTATCTCTGGTGTGGACTGTATGGACGTTTCTGTGGTGGGTAGAGTTCCAGTAAAGTGTTCAGTGAATAAGGTTGTGGTTAGCTGTGTTGGTGACTGTACGGCTACACCAGAGGTTGTTTTACTTTCATTATAGAGTTCAGTGGATGAAATAGTTGGTGTCGCAGTTTTGAACTGTGAAGATGATTCAGTGGTTGCAGATTCTGTGCTTGAATTTGGGTCTGGTGATGATTCTTCTGATGTTGTACCACTGGTTGATGATGAACGGAATTCTGTTTCTGCAGAAATAGGGAATATTATAAATTGTGATATTAATATAGTAGCTGAGTCTGTGAGCTGTTGAAGATAGATTTTGAAGAAGTTCAGTGCCTCTAAACCTCCTTGGCGGTATGATTTTTTCCGATTTTTTGTGCTGAAAGCGGTACCATTTTTTTGCATGGAAATATGTAGTTTTTTATTGTAGGCTGTAATTTTTAGGAATAACTCACTGAAATCTGTCCGAACAAGAGTCTAGTAAACATCCCGGGTATGATAAAATTTGAAACACGAAATCATAAATTATAATCTAATAAATAATCATAAAAAATAATAATATAAATAATAATAAATTTAATTCAATAATATATTCAAACCAAAAACACTGAAATTTGAAATACAGAGGCAAATTCGCACATCGCTGAGCAAAGTCGCAAAATCGTTTTCAGTGTCTGATGACGAATTTCCCCCACGAATCATTATCACTCAATTCTGCAAGTGGTTCTGATTTACTATCGCTGCTCTAAAACCGCTTTTGACCTAAAGGGACGCTTTTTGGACGCCATGGACTTTTCTAAGTTTCCAGGCAGAAAGAACATTCAAAATGCAGGCAGGGCATATGACAAAGCAGTAGGGACAAAATATATGTGAAATGCATTGAAACAGCAATGACAGCAAAAATGAAATTTTTTAAAAATTTCAAATTTCCCGCCGGTTCCGGCGCCCGTACGTCCCGACGTCACAGGGACCGGAACACGGAAGCCGGATGCTGGCATCGGCCGGAGGAGATGGCCGGGGACGCTGCAGGGGACACATCGCGGGAGCGAAGGACAAGGTAAGCGCTGCAGGGACTCCCAGAGCAACGCCGCATGGTAAGCCCGAGTGTAGCTCAGGGTTACCGCTCTTGGTATAGAAATTTTACCCCGAGCTACACTCGGGATTACCGCTAAGGAGGGTAAGCAGAAGTCAAAAAAGGATGAGGTACCTTTTCCCTACAAGTATACATTCATCACACTAACCAGGTTTAAGTTTCTCTCAGAATTTTTTGATACTGGTAAGTCAAAAATGTTCACCTTTTCCCACAGATGCCCTCCCCATATGTCTTTCAATCTGGAGCACTTAGAACTTGTGGTGGAGAAGAGCTGCTGTAGGGGGTAACACCAGATTGAAGGTGAGTATTGCAGTGTAAGTAGATTTTGTTTTTTGGGGGATTTTGTTACTGTATAGCTGGTATTTTTAGGAAAAAAAAAACATTAGCCTGAAGTTGGACTTTACTTTATGAGTGTAAAGTTTAGGACAAAAGTTGAAGGCAGCATTTTTTTTTAATTCTGGATAGAGTAAGGGAGGGTCAAAACTCCTGCCATTTTGTTTTTTTTTTTTTTTTTGCCATCTGTGTTCTATTCTTAAGATTGCCCTTCACTTCCCGATCCATGGCAGAAACAGGAAGTGAGAAGAAATCCTTCCAAAGTGATGGAATCCCAGGGTGTCACCAGGGTCACCAGAACCAGTGTCCTCATTGGAACAGTTCCCCTTTGTTCCTGTTTTGGGGACAGATTTTCTGTTACTTTAATAATGGTAAACAGGTAAAAGTTGTGATGAACTCGTGCTGCTTTATGTGTGCTCACAAAAAATAAATTAATTAAATTAAAGAAATTTTAAAAATACGTGTATGTGTGATGTCTCAATATATGTGCTGTATGGAACTGCTGCTACCACTGATTCAGTGTACTCACACATTAATATATAGCAATACCAGAAAAAACAATGGTGTGTTGTATTTTTAAAATGATAAAACACCAAAATATGCAATGCAATTACCGTATTTTTCGCTCCATAAGACGCACTTTTTCCCCCCAAAAAAAGGGGGGAAAATGTCAGTGCGTCTTATGGAGCGAATATAAAGCGGCCGTCCAGTATTTCTGCCGCCACCATGTCAGAATAAGGGGCCGGCCGCTCAGCTGTTCTCTGCAGGGCCTTACCTGTTCCTCGCTCCAGCGCTGCACAGTCTTCCCGCTCTGGCTTCTGTGACAGCCGGGTGCCCACTGCGCATGCGCTTCGCTTTGTGAATGGTCATCGCAGTCTCTGGTCATCTGTACTGTGTCAGCAGTCTCTGGTCATCTCCTGTACTATGTCCGCAGTCTCTGGTCATCTCCTGTACTGTGTCAGCAGTCTCTGGTCATCCCCTGTACTGTGTCCGCAGTCTCCGGTCATCTCCTGTACTGTGTCCGCAGTCTCCGGTCATCCCCTGTACTGTGTCCGCAGTCTCTGGTCATCTCCTGTACTGTGTCAGCAGTCTCTGGTCATCTCCTGTACTGTGTCCGCAGTCTCTGGTCATCTCCTGTACTATGTCCGCAGTCTCCGGTCATCTCCTGTACTGTGTCTGCAGTCTTCGGTCATCTCCTGTACTGTGTCCGCAGTCTCTGGTCATCTCCTGTACTGTGTCCGCAGTCTCCGCAGTCTCTGGTCATCTCCTGTACTATGTCTGCAGTCTCTGGCCATCTCCTGTACTATATCCGCAGTCTCTGGCCATCTCCTGTACTGTGTCTGCAGTCTCTGGTCATCTCCTGTACTATATCCGCAGTCTCTGGTCTCTGGTCATCTCCTGTACTATGTCCTCAGTCTCTGGTCATCTCCTGTACTATGTCCTCAGTCTCTGGTCATCTCCTGTACTATATCCGCAGTCTCTGGTCATCTCCTGTACTATGTCCTCAGTCTCTGGTCATCTCCTGTACTGTGTCTGCAGTCCATTGGTTCAGAATTTTTTTTCCTGTTTTTCGCCTCTAAAACCTAGGTGCGTCTTATGGAGTGAAAAATACGGTACTGATTAATCTCCTAAACATATAGTAAGCCAACAGTAACATATATAATGAAAACCTTAATCATTCATGGTGATATATGAACCTGCACTAATGCTAAAACAACATATAACCATCAATGATCCAACAAGTCCAAATATTTCTATTTGGTAAGGTGCAAATAGACCACTAATCACCCTTAAAGTAATATTAAACCCAGGACCCTGCATTCACTATATCTGGTCTCCCCGGACCCTGCATTCACTATATCTGGTCTCCCCAGACCCTGCATTCACTATATCTGGTCTCCCCAGACCCTGCATTCACTACATCTGGTCTCCCCGGACCCTGCATTCACTATATCTGGTCTCCCCGGACCCTGCATTCACTATATCTGGTCTCCCCAGGACCCTGCATTCACTATATCTGGTCTCCCCGGACCCTGCAGTCACTATATCTGGTCTCCCAGGACCCTGCATTCACTATATCTGGTCTCCCAGGACCCTGCATTCACTATATCTGGTCTCCCCGGGACCCTGCATTCACTATATCTGGTCTCCCCGGACCCTGCATTCACTATATCTGGTCCCCCAGGACCCTGCATTCACTATATCTGGTCTCCCAGGACCCTGCATTCACTATATCTGGGTCTCCCAGGACTCCCCCAGGACCCTGCATTCACTATATCTGGTCTCCCCGGACCCTGCATTCACTATATCTGATCTCCCCGGACCCTGCATTCACTATATCTGGTTTCCCCGGACCCTGCATTCACTATATCTGGTCTCCACGGACCCTGCATTCACTATATCCGGTCTCCCTGGACCCTGAATTCACTATATCTGGTCTCCCAGGACCCTGCATTCACTATATCTGGTCTCCCCAGACCCTGCATTTACTATATCTGGTCTCCCCGGACCCTGCATTCACTATATCTGGTTTCCCCGGACCCTGCATTCACTATATCCGGTCTCCCCGGACCCTGCATTCACTATATCCGCTCTCCCTGGACCCTGCATTCACTATATCTGGTCTCCCCGGACCCTGCATTCACTATATCTGGTCTCACAGGACCCTGCATTCACTATATCTGGTCTCCTTGGACCCTGCATTCACTATATCCCGGTCTCCCCGGACCCTGCATTCACTATATCCGGTCTCCCCGGACCCTGCATTCACTATATCCGGTCTCCCAGGACCCTGCATTCACTACATCTGGTCTCCCCGGACCCTGCATTCACTATATCCGGTCTCCCCGGACCCTGCATTCACTACATCCGGTCTCCCCGGACTCTGCATTCACTATATCCGGTCTCCCCGGACCCTGCATTTACTATATCTGGTCTCCCCTGGACCCTGCATTCACTATATCCTCTCTGCCCGGAACCCTGCATTCACTATATCCGGTCTCCCCGGACCCTGCATTCACTATATCCGGTCTCCCCGGACCCTGCATTCACTATATCTGGTCTCCCTGGACCCTGAAACATAATTATTTTAGTAAATATAAACTGCTAAATACCTTTTCTCATCAGCAGTTAGAGCAGTCTTGTGACTTCTATCAGTGTCCAGCTGAGCACTGATTAAAGCTTGTAGGAGGAGTTTTTATTCTCTTACTGTCCTAGGAGATGCATAACCCCTGACCCGCAGTCCGGACAGTGCCGATTGGCCCTGGGCAGATCTCACGCACCCTCTCAAAGGAAAAAAAAACACTTTCTAGCCATACACAGTAAACTGAGCATGGGCAGAGTGACTCCTAGAGCTCTGTACTGTCACCAAATGGATGGGGGACAGTAGAGGAAGGGAGGATTAGAGAAGTCAGGATCAAACATCCTTTTTACACAATGCAGAGGATTAACACCTTAGGTTCCACAGGGATTTTAACAAGCATGGTTCACCTCATACTGATTTTACCGTTGTGCATTTAGTAACACTTTAATATCCGTCCTTAAGCATCATATTCAATGTCCAAATAAAAGTGTTAATTCCGTGACATAAAACATATAATTTTTCACCAAGCACTTTCATGAAGGTTCTTCAGTGCCCAAGCTGCCAACCCACCAATATATGCAATGTCCACTCACTTTAACCACCTCCCTTCCGGCCGTTGTATATAAACAGCCGGATGGTGGCAGTGCAGGGGAGGGTGGCCATTTATAAATGGCCTCCCCGCCCCTCTGTCTGTGCACGCTCCCTGGGATGACGCAGCACCGCAATGTGCGAGGTCGAGGTCGATCATGTGATCACTGATTGGCCAATCAGCGTTCACATGCAGAGTAGTAAGCAAGATGTCACTTCTGACATCATTGCTTACTACGTGTGAAATCTGTGAATGATCACAGAGGTCACATGGTACAGGGCTATTCACAACAGCCTTGTACCATGTTACAAGCTGTGACCAATCACAGCTCACACAGTAGTTCTCAATGGCTGCAAGAATGCAGCCAGAGAGAAGGAGAAATGATTGATTTTACAGCCTTTATGGGTGTAAAAGCAATCAGTGTAAAAAAAAAAAAAAAATCTTCATCACCCCTCACAAGTAGTACAGTGTCACCATGGTGACATTGTACTGCTAGGCTGACAGTATGTAAAAAAATTAAAATAAAAATAAAATAATAAATAAATAATAAAGTAAATAATAAAAAAATACAATAAAAATTAAAAAAAAAAAAAATTTTAAATTATAATTTTTAGTTATAAACTGATTTGGATTATTTTTTTTTGTTAAAAAGATAACAGAATAAATTTTGGCCAAGACTTATGATGAAATATTATTTATTTGCAAAATGTTATAAGAAAAATACTTTTTTTCAACATTTTTGGACTTTTTAATTTACATAGCAAAAAAAACAAAAAAAAACCCAAGTGGTGAATAAATACCACCAAAATAAACCTTTATCTGTCTCACAAAAATGCTAAAAAATTCATATGGGTACAGTGTTGCATGACCGCGCAATTGTCATTCAAAGTGTGATAGCGCTGAAAGCTGAAAATTGGCCTGGGCAGGAAGGGGGGGAAAAGTGTCCGGACTTGAAGTGGTTAATACTCCTATAAATTTAAAGCCTATAATTTTAATTTTTTATTTAAAACCTGTAATATTAGTTCACTTGCGCTTTAACAGAATATTCATGCAGTTTCACCTCCAGCTATTAGCAGCCGCTTCAGGCATAGAGTCCATTTGTTGAGTGACCAATCCTCACTGCCTCCACTTCAAATCATAGCTCAAAGACAGAGAAAACTCTCATAGCGCACACCGTAATGCCTAATAAACTGAACTACCTGATAAGAAAATCTAATCCTCTGGCTGCAGGTACATGAACTCAACCATGGTGATGGATCACATAACTTTTCACAAAGGGTAATGTTAACACTCAACCAGCCAATCAGCATTTCTGTTTGAATAAGGATTCTGTCCTTGGTCATTTACCTTCTTTCAAAGTGAAGCATTTTTGTTCTGATTGCCTGGATCATATTCCATTTGACAAGGCCCGACTGGGGGCATCTGTGTTCAGGTACCAGTAGCTGATGGAAGCCTGGAGGCTATGACAACTAAGTACCACAAAACTTTTATCAGTCTTATCAGGATTTCCCAACTTTTTTTTACCTTGGAGGAACCCTTGGCAAAAATTTTTAAGAGCCCGGGAAACCCCTTAAAACAAAATTTAGATCTGCAGCTCATGGAACATTGGATCTGATCAGTGAGCTGTAGATATAAAACAATTAACAAACAGCATTAAATAAAAAAAAAATCGTATCTCCTTAGGGCTCATGTACACTGCAGCTGATAAACTCACATTTAGGAGCTGTTCAGCGTTTTTTTCAGCATCCCCTGAACTCTCCCTAATGTTTTCCTATGTGTCCATGTACACATCTTCATTTACAGTAGTTTACAGGCATTTGAGTATACAGTCATTTGTTTGAATGCAGAAAACTTGCGTTCAGCGGTCGATTTTATTAGCATTTCAAACACAAATCTCTTGTAAATGCAGCTAAAAGCTGCATATAAGCGTTTGCATCTGAAATTTTGTTTTAACTCTTCCAATTCCCGATGCTGGCCAGAGACTTTTTTCATCATGAAAAATGCATGCAAAGCATTTTCAAGGTCCTCAGATGGACAAAACACTGAATACAGGATGTTCCTACCAAGCTTGTCACACATTGTAATGACCAATTCACACCTCAGACCTCTCCCACCCTTGGAAACAATAGAAATGTTAATGACCATTCACACCTCAAATTCCTCATGAAGACCCCCTGCCAGGTGGCCTTAATGACTCTCCACCAGACACCTTTCCCACCCTTGGAAATAAAAGAAATGTTAATGAGCAACTCACACCTAAGCTAATTTCAATACATACTGCTGTCTCTGCTTCTACTCTCTGTATTTCTCTGAAACAGTCTGAAATAGTTAATAATTGACCACTTTTCAGTGCATTATGGACATTTTGGAGGTTCTTCTGTGCGTATCTTTAAAAAACGCTTCTAAACGCAAATGCACATAAACGCGGTATGCAAACGCAGCTAAACAGACATTTTTTAACCTACATTTTCCAGCAGTCAGTTCTCAGCATTCAGAAGTGTCTTGTGTACATGAGGCCTTAATGTGAAACTTGGACTTTCTTTTTTCTGCACAGATGCTCAATTCTGGGTCAAACTTGAAATAGGCACACAGGAAGTTGCTTTCCTCCACATGCAGCCCAGGGAATTGTGGATGTGGTTGAGTAACTATGGTTTAGAGTAAGGGTATCAAACTTGATATCATCATGGGCCGCATCAGCATTATGGTTGCCCTCAAGGGACCAGTTGTATCTGTAAGACTAGATGTCCAGAGCACCCCATTCCCCTTACATTAGTTGTCCAGAGGCCCCCACCCTCCCATATATCACAGTGCACCCCCCTTAATTTGTGTTGCTTCTGAGGGGAGTAGCTGGGAAGCAGAACATGCAGGGTCTAGAGAAGGAATAGAGGAGGGCAGGATCTGGCCGAGGGGTTCTGTCCTCATGAGACATAGTGGGGATGAAGATGAGAAGGGGGCAGCAAGTGCAGGGGCCACATGAAATAGCCTGGTGGGCCAGATTCACCCTACAGGCCTTGTGGTTGACACGTGGTGTAAAGGATTGCTGGGGTGGTTAGTTCCAGTGTTTTTTCAGGAGCATGGACTTTGATGTGGCTCCCAAAAAATGTCTTGGCATCAGTCTACATAGCAAATGATGGACATTGTGTCCACAGTAGCATTTTCATTGGTAGAGCAGAGTAGGACTGGTCAAAATGGAATACTTTGATGCAGTTGGCCAGCTTAAAAATGTATTGCAATATGTGTGATCTAAAAATCCCTATTCTTATTGCAACATTTGCTGGAAAGAGAAATTAGTTGTGTGCAGAGGGTTCCTCCAGGATTTCCAGTGTTAATATGTGGCTACACCCCTTTAGCACCTGATGGATAAATGCATCTACAAGCTATTGGGATTTGAGCGCAGGTATCTCTTGTTATTGTTACATAGCAATTGGCACTGGCCATAGACATGAAGCTAAAAACATCATCTCTACTGTAGAGGTTAACCCCCCTGGCGGTACTCCCGAGTGTAGCTCGAGGTAACGTTTTAGTACCAAACGCAGTAACCCCGAGCTACACTCAGGTTTAGCATGCGGCGTTGCTCAGGGATTCCCTGCAGCACTTACCTTGTCCTTCGCTCCCGCGATGTGTCCCCTGCCACGTCCCTGGCCATCTCCTCCGGCCAATGCCGGCATCCGGCTTCTGTGTTCCGAACCTTGTGACGTCGGGACGTACGGGCGCCGGGGAAATTTGAAAATTTTAAAAAATTTCATTTTTCCTAAACAAATTTTACATAATAAAACATTGCTGTTTCAACCCATTTCACATACATTTTGTCCCGAGTGCTTTGTCCGGCGCCCTGCCCTGACTGTTCTTTCTGCCTGGAAACTGAGAAAAGTCCATGGCGTCCAAAAAGTGTCCCTTTAGGTCAAAAGTGGGTTTAGATCAGCTAGAGAACAGAGCGATAGTAAATTAGAACCACTTGCAGAATTGAGTGATAATGATTCGTGGGGGAAATTTGTCATCAGACACTGAAAACGATTCTGCGACTTTGCTCAGTGATGTGCGAACTTGGCGCTCTATTTCAAATTTCAGTATTTTTGGTTTGATTATATTATTGAATTAATTTTATATATTATTATATTATTTTTTGTGATTATTTATTAAATTATAATTTATGATTTCGTGTTTCAAATTTTATCATACCTGGGATGTTTACTAGACTCTTGTTGACAGATTTCAGTGACAGATTTCAGTGAGTTATTCCTAAATATTACAGGCCTACAATAAAAAAAACTACATATTTCCATGCAAAATAATGGTACCGCTTTCAGCACCAAAAATCTGAAATAATCATATCGCCAGGAGGTTAATTAATTAAAATAAAAGTGCCAAAATTGGCCTCCAAACTTCATCTTCTTCTCCAAGAAAGAACACAGCTACAAAGGATTCCTATTTACTGTTACATTTCTATGATGATACCTTTATAGATGAAGATTTTACCTGTAGTTGGAGATGTTTCTGTCACTGACGTCTCAGAAAATGCTGTGTTTGTTTCTTGCTCTGACATATCTGTAGTGAACATGACATTATTATTATACAGGGTTTTATATATATTATTATTATTATTATACAGGATTTATATATTATTATTATTATACAGGATTTATATATTATTATTATACATTATACAGATTTATATATTATTATTATTATACAGGATTTATATATTATTATTATTATTATTATTATTATTATACAGGATTTATATATTATTATTATTATTACTATTATACAGGATTTATATATTATTATTATACAGGATTTATATATTATTATTATTATACAGGATTTATATATTATTATTATTATTATTATTATTATTATTATACAGGATTTATATATTATTATTATTATTATTACTATTATACAGGATTTATATATTATTATTATTATACACGATTTAATATATTATTATTATTATACAGGATTTATATATTACATTATTATTATTATTATTATTATACAGGATTTATATATTATTATTATTATTATACAGGATTTATATATTATTATTATACAGGATTTACATATTATTATTATACAGGATTTATATATTATTATTATTATACAGGATTTACATATTATTATTATTATACAGGATTTACATATTATTATTATTATACAGGATTTATATAGCGCCAACAGTTTGCGCAGCGCTTTACAATATAAGGGAGACAGTACAATTACAATACATTTCAGTACAGAAGGAATAGGAGGGCCCAGCTCGTGGAGCTTACAATCTAAAGGAAGGGGGAGGTGATACAAAATGTGATGATCTGATGGAGGTGGCTCAAGTACAGTTCTTAGGTGGAGGTGGGGTAGGATTCCCTGAATAAGTGAGTTTTTAAAGATCGCAGACAGGGTGCGGGCTGACCGGACATACTGTGGTAGGGAGTTACAGAGAATTGGAGAGGCTCTGGAGAAGTCCTGGAGGCGAGCGTGGGAGGAGGTGATGAGGGAGCTAGAGAGGAAGATATCTTGGGAGGAGCGGAGTGGGTGATTTGGGCGATATCTGCGGATGAGGTTGGTGATGTAGCTAGGGGCAGTGTTGTGGATGGCTTTGTAAGAAATACAAAGGGGTTGATTTACTAAAACTGGAGAGTGCAAAATCTAGTGCAGCTGTGCAGGGTAGCCAATCAGCTTTTTAACTTCAGCTTGTTCAATTAGGCTTTGACATAAAAAAAAAAACCTTGACCTGCTTGGACCTTGAAGAAGGGGACATACCTCAAATTATATATATATAAATTTGGCAAAGATATTAAATGAACTCTTGCAAATGTACACAAATAAATAAATTCTAGGAAGAAGAGGTATTTTAATATACATTTCTTTAAAATATAACTTTAAAAATAAATTGCAGATTAAGTAGATAATCAACACTTTTGTATGGATGTTTTGTCTGTTCCTTTTTTCCATTTTTTCTAAAAATTATTTATGCAGTTTATCCTGATAAATATCATTTTTGTCTAGAACATTTAGTTTATTTTTCTTTTATTTATTTATTTTTTTTTGGGGGGGGGGGGACCTGGGTGTACACAACATCCTGAGGGTATATAAGATAGTTACTTTTTCCTTTCATGGGTGGATATCTCCATCTTGTCAAGCATAAGGAATGGCATTGTAAGTGAGTTTCTATGGCGTGAACCGGCCCTAATCAAAAAGTTGGATATCTAATTACACATTTTTCATCTGTCTTCAAATGTGTTCAGTGCCAGATAATATGGTGGAGAGGGCTAACCAGCATTAGCCTAACAGAGAAAGAGGTGCAGTTACCCCGAAATATTAAGATATAGTCGGGTAGATTTACTAAAGGCAAATAGACTGTGCACTTTGCAAGTGCAGTTGCTCCAGAGTTTAGTAAATGAGGTAAAACAACATTTTGCAAAGAATATCCAAACAATTGCATGAAAAATTTAAAAAAAACAGCATTTTTGCTTGCACATGATTGGATGCAGCTGCTCGGCCATGGAAACCCATTCTATGAAGCTCTCTACACACTGTTGTTGTGCTAATCTGAAGGCCACATGGAGTTTGGAGGTCTTTAGCTATTGACTCTGCAGACAGTTGGCGACTTTTGCGCACTGTGCACTTCAGCATGCACTGACCCCGCCTGTCATGTGACGTGACCTACCACTTCATGGCTGAGTTGCTGTTGTTCCCAGTTTCTTCCACTTTGTTATACTCCCACTAACAGTTGAGCGTGGAATATTTAGTAGCCAGGAAATGTCACGGATGGACTTATTGCACAGGTGACAACCTATCACGGGACCACGCTTGGAGTCACTGAGCTCCTGAGAGCGACCCATTCTTTCACCAATGTTTGTAGAAGCAGTAGAGGCTTGATTGTATACACCTGTGGCCATGGAGGTGATTGGAACACCTGAATCGAATGATTTGGAGGGCTGGCCCAATACATTTGGCAATATAGTGTATATTCAAAGCCAGAATAAAGATTTGGCAAATTTGTTTTACTGTATATCCCAAGGTCTGTACAAAAGACAAGAGGAAATCAATTGCACATGAAAGAAAGAACATTGTTATCAGTTAAGGAAGGTATTCTTTTTAGTAAAAGTGATTAAGCTTCCCCATTTAAAGAAGTAATGGCACAAATAATAAGGGGGTTAATATCAGGAATTATTCTTTCTCCTCCTCTGTTGAAAAGCTGACAATATTTGCTCAAGGGGTTTGTTTTGCTCCCTGTATACCAAAATGGCAGGAGCTCGAACTTAACCACTTGCCGTCTGCCTGCTGTTTTTTTAAATGGCAGGGCGGTGGCACTCCAGGGGCGGGTTGCCGTTCATAAACGGCACCCGCTATTTCTAGTTGTGCATGCTCCCTGGGAGCGCGCAACACCACGATCCGGTGCCTGCTGTGTCCTCCGGACACAGTGAAACACCGATTGTCGGACGGGACCTCTGTACGAGGTCCCGATCATGTGATCACTGATTGGCCAATCAGTGATCCCATGGAAAGTAGTAAGCAAGATGTCACTTGTGACATCATTGCTTACTACGTGTGAAATCTGTGAATGATCACAGAGATCACATGGTACAGGGCTATTCACAACAGTCACAGCTCACACAGTATTTCTCAATGGCTGCAAGAATGCATACAGAGAGAAAGAGAAATGATTGCTTTTACATCCTATATGGGTGTAAAAGCAATCACTGTAAAAAAAAAAAAAAGAATCTTCATCACCCCCCACAAGTAGTACAGTGTCACCATGGTGACACTGTACTGCTAGGGTGACGGTATGTAAAAATAAATAAATAAATAATATAAAAAAAATAAATTAAAAATGTAAAAAAAATTGTTTAAAAATTATAATTTTTGGTTATAAACTAATTTGGCCTATTTTTTTTTACTAAAAAGATAACGGAATAAATTTTAGCCAAGATTTATAATGAAATATTATTTATTTGCAAAATTTTATAAGAAAAACACTTTTTTTCAAAATTTTTGGACTTTTTCATTTATATAGCAAAAAAAATAAAAATCCCAGCGGTGAATAAATACCACCAAAATAAAGCTTTATCTGTCTCAAAAAAATGATAAAAAATTCATATGGGTACAGTGTTGCATGACCGCGCAATTGTCATTCAAAGTGTGATAGCGCTGAAAGCTGAAAATTGCCTGGACAGGAAGGGGGTGAAAGTGTCTGGACAGGAAGTGGTTAATATACTTTTTTAATGTTTTAACTAAGTACAGTAGCAGATGTATGGAAGTTGAAACAAGCGTTGTACAGTTGTCCTCAGATCTGTAAAGTGAGAATCATTCTTTTTATCTTTAAAAAAAATGCAAAAAAATACCAGTATTGGAGGACGTATTTGTGTCTTCTCTCATCGTTACACTGGAGGCTGTATGTATTTCTGTTGCTTCTGATTCATTTACATTTTCAGTGGATTGTGCCTCTGCACCTGTAGTATACATGACATGAAAGGAAAAAAATATAATTTTACAGAATGCACAAGAGAGAGATTTTTCATACAAAACAGGTATAATTAGGCGTAATTCAGTTCTGACTTTAACTATTATTCCCAGTGTAAGTTTTACTTCCGTTCATGTGAAAGAATCTTCCCAAATCACCAATACAGGCCTTACTTGGACATTATTATTATTATTATAATACAGTATTTATAAAGCGCCAATAGTTCGCTCAGCGCTGTACATTACAAAGGGGGACAAAACATGTGACAGAACAATACCAATACAATGCAAAACATGAGGGGATCGAGGGCCCTGCTCTTTCGAGCTTACAATCTAGGAGGGAGGGGATGGTGGCACAGGAGGAGATAGCTGTGGGGGATGGAGGTGGTAGGAAGAGTGGAGGAGGTTGACAAGTTAGCAGGGGGTAGGTGATAATCTGATGGGTTGGGGCAGGGAATTCCAGAGGATGGGTGACACCCTGGAGTCCTGGAGGCGGGCATGGGAGGGGGAGACCAGGGAACTAGAGAGAAGGAGGTCTTGTGAGGAGCGGAGTGTGCGTGTGGGCGGTACTTGGATATTAGGTCAGTGATGTCGTTCGGGGCAGTATGGTGGACGGCTTTGTACGTCAGCGTTAGGATTTTGATCCGTTGCGCAATCGGAAGCCAGTGGAGGGATTGGCAGAGGGGGGTGGTGACAGAAACGGAGCGGTTGGAAAGGTGAATGAGTCTGGCAGCCGTATTCAGGATTGACTGAAGCGGGGATAGCCAGCGGCAAGGCAGGCCAGTGAGGAGGGAGTTGCAGTAGTCGAGTTGTGATATGATGAGGGAGTGGATGAGCTGTTTAGTGGTTTCTGGGTTAGGAACGTGCGTGGGATTTTGGCAATGTTGCGGAGGTGGAGTCTGCACGAGTTTGACATGCAGTGGAGGGGATACTGGAACCCACTAGGAGGCTCATTGCATTTGTATTTGAAGCAGCTACAATCTCCATCACTAGATCTTGGAAATCACCTACGATTCCCTTCCACCTATTGAAATCCATGTTGTCTTGGATCATGGTCAATGAACACCTCTCATACCCCTAGATCAAATATCTCTCAGGTATACAACTGCTTCTTTTACTCTTGCCTGGATTTGGTCTACTTCCCTTCTTTCTCTCTCCTTTCCACTCTTTGATAACTACTTTTTGTTCTCTTTCCTTCAAGGTTTTGATACAGCCCTACGGGCCACTTGTTGTGGGGTATCATCAAATATGAGTCAACATTAGACCTATTATCAGTGTCTGGACTTGAACCTGGGACCTTGCCTATGTCTGGCTGTAACTCTTCTTATTGACTACCTGAGATGGTGGACAGTATGCTGCCGGATACATTGGACAATCCTGCCTTGTGCCTTGTCTTCTGCTGAACCTTGATTTTATGCTCTCCCTCAGAAATAGTGGTCTTTTTTATCAGGCTTAAAACTCTGCTGCAAATGTGTGAAATTTCTGTGTTTCCAATTTCAAACAAAAAGATACAAATTTTTCAGTATTCAGTGCCTGCTCAATCTTTCAAAAATTAGAGAATGGATAAAAAGAACTAAAAACTGTGCTGCAAATCTGTAAATTGTTTATGTCTTCAGCAGGGGCGGACTGACAACTCATGGGGCCTCCGGGTAATAGGGGATCTTGGGGCCCCTGTGTCCTTGCCCAAACTCAAAAAAGCCTATGAAAAAAGTACCAGGGGCATCTCATGGGGCCCACTACTGACCCCGGGCCCTTGGGCAGCGCCCGGGTTTCCAAATGGTCAGTCCGCCCCTGGTCTTCAGTCTGTTTAAAGAAGAGCACATTTGTTATTGCAAGATGTAATCTGCTTGCTCTCTCCATCAGAAATATCCTGTCAAAAGCTGTGCTGCAAATTTGCTAAACTTTTCTCTTTTCAACCTTGTATTAAAAAACACACATTTTTCATTTCCAGATGCATTATGCTGGCTCAGTCCTTTAGAAATTGTAGGCTGTCCAAATAGATTATGATGTAAATGTGTGACATTTTTCATCTTTACTCTCCAAAAAAAGAAAAAAATTATATTTTTTTTTCCAGATGCAATCTGAGTGCTCTCTCCATCTGAGATACAGTGGGGCAAAAAAGTATTTAGTCAGCCACCAATTGTGCAAGTTCTCCCACTTAAAAAGATGAGAGAGGCCCGTAATTGGCATCATAGGTAGACCTCAACTATGAGAGACAAAATGAGAAAACAAATCCAGACAATCACATTGGCTGATTTGGAAAGAATTTATTTGCAAATTATGGTGGAAAATAAGTATTTGGTCACCTACAAACAAGCAAGATTTCTGGCTCTCACAGACCTGTACTTTCTTCTTTAAGAGGCTCCTCTGTCCTGCACTCATTACCTGTATCAATGGCACCTGTTTGAACTTGTTATCAGTATAAAAGACACCTGTCCACAACCTCAAACAGTCACACTCCAAACTCCACTACGGTGAAGACCAAAGAGCTGTCGAAGGACACCAGAAACAAAATTGTAGACCTGCACCAGGCTGGGAAGACTGAATCTGCAATAGGCAAGCAGCTTGGTGTGAACAAATCAATTGTGGGAGCAATAATTAGAAAATGGAAGACATACAAGACCACTGATAATCTCCCTCAATCTGGGGCTCCACGCAAGATCTCACCCCGTGGGGTCAAAATGATCACAAGAACGGTGAGCAAAAATCCTTGCAAATAAATTCTTTCCAAATCAGCCAATGTGATTGTCTGGATTTTTTTTCTCATTTTGTCTCTCATAGTTGAGGTCTACCTATGATGCCAATTACAGGCCTCTCTCATCTGTTTAAGTGGCAAAACTTGCACAATTGGTGGCTGACTAAATACTTTTTTGCCCCACTGTAGTAGCCTATCAAAAAGAATGAAAGACTAAAGCAAATCTGTACAATTTTTCTGTGTCGAGTCTCAGGAAAAAAATGCACAAATCATGAATGCAATGAAATCATGAATTAAAGATGATCTATGAATAGAGGAGGTGGACCTTTCATTTATCCACCCATCTTCCATTCATATTCTGATGCTGTACTATGACTCTGTATGATGTATTGTATTGTAAGTCTATGTGTCATAACAATTTTTCACAAATAAAAAAGTTGTACTTTTTAAAATATTTTTGGTACTATTTAAGCCTTCAAAGTCTGAAGTCCTATGAGGTCCTTCCTTCTTCATCCTCCATTCATACAGCTTTTTTCATCCAGGGGAGCTATAATACAGTTTCTAAATAAATAAATGGAGGATAAGGCAGAATGGGCAGGAATAGACACATGACAGGCCCCTCAAATGAACCCCCTGTGGCATCAGACGATTACAGCTGAGAGAGTAGCAGGGGATCAGAGGACAAAAGATTTCAACTAAAATCCCAGCTAGCAGAACAAGGGCCATTTTGCTTTGATTTTCAGAAACATTCCATCTGATGATTTTTTTTTCCAACGGAACTTAGACATCTCCCATGCATGTTATTTGAATCATCTGTGTATTTTCAATCCTGCCCCTCAAAGTGGTAGTAAAGTCCCTTTTCCTAGCTTGTACCTACAGATAATCATTCAATCAGGCCTACTTGTAGATACAATGAATATCTCCTAAATGTGCACCATTTAGGAGATATTCATATCGGCAATACCCGATGACATCACCCGCACATGGGCAGTGACGCTCAGCAGTCAGGGCACACAGTATGCCATTGAATGCAGAGAGCGGTGCTGTGACATCATCGTGGCCCCGGCCATTCAAACAGCCAGAGCCCGGGAACCTGGAAGGAAGTGGAGTGAATAAGTGCTGGGGAGCCATGACAGCACTGCACTGGAGGGCTCCATTTGCAGGTAAGTGTGTCATAATGTACTAGTATGTTTTGCATACTAGCACATTATGGGATAGGGCGGCACAGTGGCTTAGTGGTTAGCACATCTGCCGTGCATTAAATGGGTCATGGGTTCAATTCCCGACCATTGCACCTCCTGGAGTTTGCATGTTCTCCCTGTGTTCGCGTGGGTTTACTCCCACACTCCAAAGCTATACTGGTAGGTTAATTTGCTCCTGTAAATTGTCCTAGTTTTATCCCTTGCCATGCGGGGTCTCCTGCATAGTAGGGATTGGGGAAAGACCTGGCAACCTACCCTGTAAAAATAATTGCTAAGAGAAATCATGGAAAAAGTTGCTTACGAGTGACAGTCCATGCAATCGCCAAGGGTTGGCTACGACTGGATAGATAGATAGACATTATGGGATAAACCTGCTGGGGGCCCATTTGTTACCGCTTTAAGGCCCCTCTAAATATCCTTTCCTCACCAAATGGTCATTTTAAACATTTTTTATACATTGGTACATGTTCTCCCAGGCATGTTCAGGTCCCCATTCGCCCTTTGTTTGACAATCCTTTGCCTATTAACCTTTGAAAGAGTACCAGAACTGGTTTTTAAGGTTCGGCTTCAATTGATTCAGTGTGGTTCAGATTGATGTTGGATATGTACAGTTATCTCTAATCTGCCACATAATTCCTCTAAGGTGAGTATAAGGATTTGGCAAATTCACCTATTTTTTCCAAGGGGCTGTACAGAAAGAGGACATCATTGTATATGGTAGAAGAAATTGTTTTTTTTTGTGTGATTATAGTTATATATATAAAAGAACATTAACTCAGTTCCCACCGCGCTATAGCCGAAGGATGGCTACAGCGTGTGTGTCTATTTCTGGACACGTCCATGGATGTCATTCTAGAACACGCCCCCAGGAGCACGCACTTGAAGCCGCCGGTGATCGCTGTGACTCTAAACGGACACAGCTGATCACATGGTTTGGTAAACGGCCCAATCACAGCGGCTTTTTTACCCGCGTGATCACGCTATGTCCACTAACACAGCAGATCACCGTAAATATAGTTGCCCAGGTTATCCCGCCACACTTTCTTCACACTGTCAACTGCCGAGGACCCAGCAATTGTCAGCGAAGGGGGATCTACTGAATCATCACGGGGACAGATGATCAGTGCCCTGATGATCAGTGTCCATCAGTGCCACCCAATCAGTGCAGCCCACCTGTGCCCATCGGTGCCACCCATCCAATTGCCCCAGCAGTTCCGCCTATCAGTCCACTATCAGTTTCAGTATCATCATGCTCATCCTCAGTGCTGCCTATCCATGCCACATCATCAGGATGCCCATAGTGCTGCATGCCTATCCATGCCACCTCATCAGTGCCCATCAGGTGCTGCCTATCCATGCCACCTCATCCTTGCTGCCCATCATGCTGCCTATCAGTGCAGGCCTCATCAACGCACATCAGCTGATGGGAGAAAAATGACCTTTTGCTACATTTGCTATAATTCGAAAACAAAAGAAACCTCCACTTTTTCTGTTTTTTTTGCTATTTTTTTCGTTTATAGCGCAAAAAAAATAAAAACACCCCAGTGGTGATTAAATACCACAACAGAAAGCTCTCTATCTTGTGTGAAAAAAAAATGATAAAAATTTCACTATGCTACAGTGTTGCATGACCACGCAATTGTCATTCAAGTGCAACAGCGCTTGAAAGCTGGAAACTGCCTGGGCAGGAAGGGGTAGAAGTGTCCAGTAGGCAAGGGGGTTAAGAGCAGGTAAGTTGCGGGATGGCTTACCACAAAATGTAGTCATGGAAAAATTGACAAAATTTGAAAAGAGATTGGATTGATTTTCTAATAGCATTCCACAGTTATAGATACAATAGAACAAGATCTGAGCTGCGGGTTGGATCCTACTTGTATTTGGCGTAGAAGCCCAGAACAATATTTGTTTCCGTCTCCAATGAACATAAATAGAGTAGAGGGCTTGTATAGCCTCTTCCTTGGAACAAAAACCGATTGTAAACCCAGTTTTAAAGTTAACAACGTTAGTTGAGCAATAAAATATATGTAGGTTTAAAGGAAATCGTCCAGTTTATAGGCCCGTAAAAAATGTATGTTTGAGCTGAATGCCAATTTTCTATAACCTAACATCATGCTGTGTCCGTTCTGTAAATTCCTATTTTTGGCCTGGGAATTGGGGGGGGGATCTCTCGCCATTGGAAAGCTTCTGCAAGCTGTTGGGGATAAAAGTGGCAAGTGGGGATTCCAGTTCGATATAAACTGATGTGTAGACACAGGTGAGGAACAATTTTGTATACTGTATAGAAGGTTAAAACGCAGGGCAAACTGACCATTTATGGAAACTCGGGGGGGGGGCCCCCCCCCACGGCCCGAGGGCCCGGGTCAGGTCAGTAGGGGGGCCCCCTGCAAATGCCCCTGGTACCGTTTTTCATAGGCTTCTGTTTTTGGAGTTTGGGCAAGGACACACGGGCCCATGAGCCCCTATATTGCCCCGGGGCCCATGAGATTGTCCAGTCCGCCCCTGTTTGAAAGCAGATAGAGATTTGCTGAGAGTTGCCATTCCCATGATATACAATGTCCACAGACCATATGTACAGAAAGCGACGGTGTATTCCAAAAATCCAACAGGCTGCAATAACAGCAAAATATTGAAAAGTTTTATATTTTTATGGACTTATACGCCTAATATAAGACATTGGAAGCATGGCAGTACACAAATGCACGGTAATACTTTCTAATATCATCATAAATGACCCCATTTTACATGTGCCATGTTGTGTTTACCACTGTCTTAACTAATTGCAAGAGCGAGGCAGATGGCTAGACGTGGGGAGTGCTGGGATTTTGCTAATGCCCCCCTAGATTGTTAGTTGTGCCCAGCCACAGCCAAAGCTCAGCTGTGTGGTAAGGAGGAGTTCTGCTGCCTGTGCCCAGGCTGTCCCCTGAGTAGATATCTGTCGGATGGAGGAGAGGCGCTCTGCTGAGTGGCCCTGCCAGCAGTGACCCTGTCCTCTGCCTTCCAAAATGGCGCCATGTCCGCTGCCCTGCTCAGCAGTGACCCTTGTCCTCTGCCCGGCCAAAAACTGAGCCCTTTGTGCCTTGCCCTGTCTCAACAACTGAGCCCTGTCCTCTGCCCTGCTAGCATACCCCTGTTCCTCTGACCCTGCCAAAAACTGACCTGTGTCCATCTGCACTGCCAAGCAGTGACTCCCTGTCCTCTGCCCTTGCCAGCAGTGACCTTCTGTCCTCTGTCCACTGCCCCCCCTGCCAAAACTGAGCCCTGTCCTCTCGCCCTGGCCAGCAGTGACTGCCGGATCCTTCTGCCCTGCCCAAAACTGACCCTGTGTCCTCGGCCCTGCCTAAACTGACCTGTGTCCTCTTGCGCCCTGCCTCAAGAAGTGAGGCCCTGTCCTCTGCCCTGCCAGCAGTGACCTACCTGTCCTCTTGCCCCTGCCAAAACTAACCCGTGTCCTCTGCGCTGCCAGCACGTAACCCATGTCCCTATGCCACCTGCCAGACATGACTACTGTTCCTCTGCCCTGCCTAAAAACTTGACTCCTGTCGCCTCTGCCCTGCCAGCATTTGACTCCTTGTACTCTGGTCCTGGCTCGAAAAACAGGCCCCCTTCCCTCTGCCCTGCCAGCCAAGTGACCCTTGTCCTCTGCCCTGCCGAAAAACGGAGCCCTGTGCTCTGCCCTGCCCAACACTGAGCCCTGCTCCCTATCCCATGCTAGCAGTGACCTCCGTCCCTCTGGGCCATGCCAAAACTCTGACCCTGTGGTTCCCTCTGCCCCCTGCCAGCAGTGACTTCCCGTTCCTACTGCCCTGCCAGCAGTGACCCTTGTCCTCTGCCCTGCCTAGCAGTGACCTCTGTCCTCTAGTCCACTGCCCTGCCAAAACTGAGCCCTGTCCCTCTGCCCTCCCCAGCAGTGACTCCTGTCCTCTGCCCTGCCTAAAAACGGACCCTTGTCCTCTGCACCTGCCAGCAGTGACCCCAGGGGGTCCCCTCCCCTTGCCAGCTAGTGACGACTGATCCTCTGCCCTGCCACACAAACTGACAGGTGTCCTCTGCCCTGCCAAAACCGGACCTGTGTCCCTCTTTGCCCTTCCAAAACTGAGCCCTGTCCGCTTCCCTGTCCACAGCGTGACTCCTGTCCTCTGCCTGCTCAAATACTGAACCCGTGTCCCTGCCCTCGCCAGGCAGTGGACCTGTCCTCTGCCCTGCCAGCAGTGAACTACTGACCCCTGCCATGCCAAAACTAGATCCTGTCCTCTGCCCTGCCAGCAGTGGACTACTGTCCTCTGCCCTGCCAAAAACACTAGGCTCCATGTCCTCTGCCCTGCGCGCAAGAGACCACCTTGACCTCTGCCCTGCCAGCAACTGCGACCCATGTCCTGCTGCCTGCCAGCAGTGACCCATGTCCTCTGCCCTGCCCAGGCAGTGGACCCCTATCCTCTGCCCGCCAGCAGATGACCCGTGTCCTCTGCCTGCAGCAGTGACCCTGTCCTCTGCCCTTGCAGTAGTGACCACTGCCCTAGCTGACCCCTGTCCTAGCTCTGCTGACCCATGCTCTCTGCCCTGCTGCCTCCGTACACTGCCCTGCTGATCTTCCCATTCTTTGCCCCCCCCGGGGCATTTTGTTATTGCATTCCCACATCAGGGCAGGCTTAGATTCCTGGTCCTGAGGACCAGCTCCTTTTTCCGACATTTTTTTTTTACTTTTATTTACATTTAAAAATCTGTATTTTTTAAGCAGAGACCTAGAGAATAAATTGGTGGTTTTTCATTTTGTTTTTAACACTTTTCCTCCAGGGACTTTACCCCCCCTTTTTTACCAGGCCAATTTTTAGCTTTCCGCGCTGCCCCACTTTGATTGACAATTGCGCGGTCACAACTTGTACCTATGAAATTTTGACTTTTTTTCTCCAAAAAAGGCTTTTTTTGGTGGGATTTAATCGCCACTGGGGGCTTTACTTTTTGCGCTTTTTTAAATACAAAATTGCAAAAAATTTGAAAAAAAAAAAAAATTTTTTTGTTTTTATATAAAATTTTTTAAAAGGTAATTTTTCTCCTTCACGATGTGCCTTTATAGGCACACTGGGGCATGATAGGCGGCACTGATGGGCACTGATAGGCAGCCAAAAAGGGGACTGTGGCGTTTAACTTTGGGGGGGCCGGATAGGCGGCACTGATAGACAGCACTAAAGAGGTGTCACGGTAGGCGGCCCTAAAATGCACACTGTGGCGGCATATGGTGACACTGTGTGGGGGATGATAAAAGGGATGACTGGCACATGCGGCACTGACTGGGCGGGATGACTGGCACAACCCCTGGGCACGACTGGGAAAATGACTGGCAGCCTGGTGGGTGGCACTGGGGGGTGGCACTGGGGGGTGGGGACAGGTGGGTGGCACAGGGGGCCAGTGGGGGGCCTGCTGGGACGGGGTGGGGGGCACTTTTGGGCAAGGTGTGTGACACTGCGAGTGGCACAGGTGGGTGCACTGCTGGGCACAGATGGGGGATTGCTGGGGACAGGGGGCGGAGCTTGGGCGCATGTGGGACAGGTGGGCGGAGCTTTGGGGGGGCAAAATGGGGGGCACCCATCATCAGGGCATGATCACAGTGCCCTGATGATCGGTGCCCGACCCCCCTCGCAACGCCGTTCTCCAGACTTTTCCTACGAATTTTACAGCGTGAGGAAAGGCAGCCCCGGGAACCGCACTTTTTTTTCCTTGTCAGGGGGTCTTGGACACGCGATCATGGTAAAAGGCCGCTGTGATTGGGCCTTTTACCACATCCCGTGTCGCTGTGTCCGTGGACACAGCGATCACGGGATGCCGGGTGCGGCCCCCGGAAGCGCGTTTGGAGGGCGTCAAATTTTATGTCCAGCCAGAAACTGACTGGCCGCAGTGCAGCCGTCATTCGGGCATCTGTGGTCGGCAGTAGTTAATGTCACATGGTATTTGCACAAAACTGTTTTTCGAATGCAAAATTTTTTTTTTTGTAAACTTTAAGAATTTAATGCACAAAAAAAAAGATAAACATATTGTTTTGGTAAATTATGGTGTTACCGAGTAAATCATACATAAAATGTCACTTTTTAAACCCTTGCCCCCCACCCTATAGCAGAAATACTGTTCAGGGGATGCAGTGCGCGCAAACCATGTGTTATTACTTATTTCATTTACGGGTTTTGGGGGGTGCTGCGCGTGCCCCTGCGCCCATTGGCGGTAGGGTGTCAATAATGGGCCCGGTCGGGGAAATTTCCCCCCGGACCTGGCGACGCCATGCAAAACCCGACAGGGGACAGACCTTGTGTAAACACAGGTCTCCCTTTTCCCCCGCATAGAAATACAAAACAGCATGTCTCCAAGGTTAAAACACACAGCCACATTAACCCTCTGTCGCCCAAAAGTTAAACCCCTTCCTTCCCAGTGCACTATTTCAGTTTTCAGTGCTTTTTATTAGCACTGATCACTTTTTTGGCATGGGGGTGCAGTGACAGTTTGGTTAAAACATCGGTGGGGGTCAGATGCTTTCCCAAGCCAAAAAAAGGCTTGTTCATATCCCCAAATTGGGGGTGACAAAAACTTTCTGCTTTTCCGTTTCCTATACCATAGAGATTCGGGGACTTTCTGGGGCCCCATTGCCCTATTAGGCTGGGAAAATGCTGTCTTCAGTTTCCGGGTCTCCAAATGAGACGGCAAAAAGGGGACTTTTGCCGTCCAAAATTTTCATAATAAAAATAAGAATTTATAATATTTTGTCACAAAAAGATACGTCATGGGCCGAAATTGTTGGCACCCTTGATATTTTTCCGAAAATCAATATTTACACAAAAAAGGTATTGCATTAACACATTTTTCTTACACATGTTTATTCCTTTGTATGTTTTGGGAAAAATATAAAACAAGCAAAAAAGCAAATATGACATAATGTCACACAAAACCCAAAAAGGGGCTGGACAAAAGTATTGGAAACCCTTTAAACTTAAATTTTTTTGGGTTTCACCCCTTTGGAAACATAACGAAATCAGTCGTTTCCCTATAACCATCAATAATTTCTGACACCTTCACCGGAATTTTGGACCCCTTTTCCCCTTTGCAAAACACTCCGGGGTCCTCTTTTATTGGAAAAAACCTTTTCCCAACGCAATTTTAAGATTCTCCACGGGGTTTTTTAAGGGGATTTGACTGGGCTCATTGCTGGCCACTTCAAACTCTCCGGGTTTCTTTGCCATCCATTTCTGATGTTTTTTGAGATTTTTGGGTCATTTCCTGCGGGAAACCCAGGATTTTGGACGAAACCCCCTTTCTGACACGGCCCAAAATGCGACCCAAAATCCTTTGGGAAACCTCAGTTTCATGTGCCCTTTCACACAGTCAAGGCACCCCGGGCCCAAGGGAGCAAAACAACCCCCAAAAAACTTGGAACCTCCCCAATTTTACCGTAGTACGGTTTTTTTCTTTTTAGGCCTCATTCCGTTTTCGGGAAACAGTAAAAGAGGCTTTACCCAAAAGCCTATCTTGGGCCATCTTCCCCAAACGTTTTCCCGAAGGGTTTGGCTTACTCAATAAATTTTTTGGGAAACTTAGTCTTGCTTTTTATGTCCTGTGCACAGTGGGGTCCTCCTGGGTCTCCGCCAAGCGTTTAATTTTATTTTAAAAGTCACGTATTTTTCCGCTGACACTGTGCTCCCTGAGCCTGCAGGACAGCTTGAATGCTTTTTAACAGTTTGGGGCTTTCTTATCCACCATCCACTATTCTGCGGCAAAATTTTTTCAATTTTTCCCCCACCGCCACGACCCCGGGGGATTTCACAGTGCCAGGTTGCAAACTTTTTGAAAAGTTCCACTGTGGACAAAGGGAAATCTAGTTCTCGGAAATGGACTTTTAACCTTGAGATTGTTTATATTTTCACAAATTTTGGTTCTCAGGCCTCAACAGTTTTTCGTCTCCCCTTTTTTGTTGTCCATGCTTTTGTGTGGCACGACAAACACAATGCAAAGGTTAAGTGAAATCTCTCCTTTTTACTGCTTTCAGGGGTTTATTTTTAAATTTTCCCCCACCTGTTACTTGCCCCCCGGGATTTACGAGCATCACATGCTTGTAACATTCTTTTTTATCCGCATTGTGAAAGGGGGCCCCAAAACTTTTTTTCCAGCCCATTTTTGGGGGTTTGTGTGAAATTTTTTTCGAATTTGCTTTCTTTCCCCCCCCCTTTTTTTTTTTTGTCCCAATACAACAAAAGGGGAAAAAAAATGTGTATAGCCAAAAAAAAAATGTTTTTAAAAGCAATACGTTTCGTGGAAATAAAGATTTTTCCCGGGGGAAATATCAAGGGTGCCAACCAATTTTTGGCCCGAAATGTATAACAAAAAATTTTTTTTTCATTCACTGATGGGGTATTAAAAAATTAATACATGGGGCCCCCTTTTACCCTTGTGTGACTCTAAAGTGGCACCGGTTTTTCCCGGGGGCTTTTGGGGTGGGACTTTTTGGGGCTGACTTTGATGTGACTTTTCACTCTGACAAATCAAAGAAGGGGCGGGAACATTTTTTAAATTCGCCGTGACTTTTTAAGGGCCCCATAATCTGAAAAGGGTGCTAAAAAAAAACAATGGGGTATGACTTTTCATGAAGTCGCAAAGGGCAAGTCGCACAAATGTGATTAAAAACCTTACCCAAAATTTTTTCAAATAATCCAAAAGGTTTTAAAAAAAAGGGGTTGTTTGTCCCAGTTTCCCCTAATATTAAAATAAATAAAAATCATCCTGGGTGGCAGCCCCCTGTTCCCACAACATGCAATGAGGTGACTTTGCTAAATACAAATAATAAATAAAAGGGTTAAAGCTGGGGGTTTAAAACCCAAATTTTTCCCTAATATACTTTCCCTCCACACTGGGATGGAAATTTTAAACCTTTAAACCCTATAACAAAACATTTTAAAAAAGGGCCCTGCTGGGAGTTGCAGTCCTCTTCCTGTCCCTTTTAGACAGTGAAAACAGGGCCACGCTGGGATTTTCAGTTTCCCGTTCCTGTATTAAAAAGGGCAAAAGGGGATACAACCACTCGGGGGGTTGCATTTCCCGTTCCCCCTACCCGGCCCCCGCTGGGCGTTGGGAGTCCCGTTCCTGAATTAAAAGACAGTGTATTTAAAAGGGCCCCGCTGGGGGGTTGCAGTACTCTTTTCCCAAAATTTTAAACCAGTGGGATACAGGCCACCCCTGGGGTTGCGTCTTGTTTTTCCCGTATTATAGACAGTTATACAGGCCATGCTGGGAGTTGTAGTCCTT
>CATNWA010021946.1:0-44218 GCA_951230385.1 Staurois parvus | reverse complement strand
GGTAAAGTAGGCAAAATCAAGCGAGCTGAATATTTGAATGAATCCCAAAGACAGAGGATATGCGATAGAGAAGGGACTATGCCTGAAAGGTGCAGATTGGGAGGGAGCCATGGTAAAGAAGACAGGGGTGTTGGGTGGGAGTCTACCATATCAATTGTAGCCCATAAAGGCAAGTGATAAGTCTCATGTAAATAAGGGATGGGGGTGAGGTTTGCTGCAAGATAATAGGCTGGAAGGTTAGGAACCGAGAGAACTCCATTGATCCTGCGAGTGAACAGCATTTGTTTATCAATTGGGGGTCGAGAAGAACCTCAAATAAAGCAGAGAATTGTCTGCTGTTGGATCCTGAGTATATGAGGGGGTACCGGAACCAGAAGGACCCTGAAGAAGAAGTATAACAATTTGGGCAGATACGTCATCCTAACTGCATTGATCCTGCCAAACCAGGATGGCGGAATATGGCTCCAGGAGAGCAACAGATCCGACAGTGCTTTAAATAAGGGGGGAAAGTTGGCCTGATATAGGCCTTCGTAGATGGGAGACAGTCGGATGCCCAAGTACAGCAACGAGGCAGGCCGTTGAAACGGAAAGAACTGACAGAGAGCATCCTGAATCTGCAAGAGACACCAAGAGAGCCTTAGATTTCCCTGGGTTAACATGGAGTCCGGAGAGCAAAGCAAAGGAGTCTAGGATCTTCATCAAGTTAGGCAGAGAGAGGCAGGGAGACATTAACGACAACAAGATGTCATCCGCAAACATAGAGATTTTATGAAAGGATCCTGCAATGTCCACACCCATCACATCTGAGTTGCTACAAATCGCTTCAGCCAGAGGTTCTATGGCCAAAACAGACAAGAGTGTTGAAAAAGGGAAGCCCTGTCGAGTGCCCTGTTTAATCATGAAAGCAGAGGATCCAAACCCATGGTATCTATGTTTAGCTTGGGGTGGGCTATACAGGGTGTCTATCCATTGCATGAAAAGCGGGCCAAAACAGTAGTGACAGAGGACCACAGTTAAGTAGGGCCAAGAAAGGGTGTCAAAGGCTTTGGTTATATCTAATGATAGAAGCACCATTTCCAAGGACCGTCCTTTGGCGATATGGAGCAATTGCAGGATTTGGCGGATGACATCTCCTGCTTGGCATTTAGAATCAAAGCCGACTTGGTCCTTCTTAATGAGTCTAGTCAAAAAGGAATTGAGCCTATTCGCCAAAATCTTTGTGAGGATTTTTAGATCTATATTATTCAAAGAGATTGGGTGATAATTTACCTAAGTGTGGAGATCCTTGTCAGATTTAGGGATCATAACAATGTTTGCGGTCAGAAGAAGGAACAGAGTTATACATATCTGCTAAGTGGGGAGTGATGGTATCCACAAATTTGTGTGGAATAGCCATTGGGCACAAGCAGTTTACCTAATTTTAAGTCTTTAATGCTTATATAGAATTTCTGCGTCAGAGGTGGCTCATTCCATGAGTGCCCTATGAGCTGATGTAAGTCTCTGGAGGGAGAGACCCTCCAAAAAATGTGTTATGTCCTGATCATCTGCCTGTGCAGGTGCAGCATACAAGAAAATAAGATGATGTCTAAACTCATCTAATATCTGAGTAGGGTTGCTTTTGAGAACGTTATGTCTAGTTCTCAAGGTGATTGGGAAATGTTTCTGAGCAAAGGTGCAAAGCCGCCTTGCCAACATTGTGTTGGGCTTATTAGCTTTCGTGTATTTTCGACGGGTCCATCTAAGGATCCGTTCTGCTGAGTTTGTCAGGCAAAGATCCAGTTCAGTGCGGGCTTGGTCTAAAAGTTTGCGATTAGATCAAGTAGGGGCTTGTTTAAATTGTTCCAGGGCAGCTTTCAAGTTAAATTCCAGCTGGTGTTGTTTATTAAAGTGTTCCTTGTTTATGTAAACATTTTGATGCTATCTGGATAATATGGCAGTGTAGAACTGCCTTATAAGCCTCCCACAGTGTTACTGGGGAAGAAACAGACTGTAAGGGACCGCCCGGCGGTACCACTAGCACTCCACTGAATAGGCGTCCCCAGCGCACGGAATCTAAGTCCCAGGGTGCTTGTTCACCAGGGCCCCTGATGGTGGGGATGGACTTGGACCCCCCCGAGACCAGGTCGTGGCTACTGGGTACGTCCGTCAGTGGTAGTGGTATGCACCAAGGGCTCCCACGGGAAAGAGTCTGATATGAGGAGGTCAGAAGACCCCACTGCAAGGGATGGGCGGATGGATGGATGGATGAGCAAGGTAAGAGGGGCTGGGTCGGTAACAGAGAGGACGGTAAGGTACAAGACAGCGGGCAGAGAATGGTCGGGTCACATGCCAGATCAGCAACAGCAGGTCAAATCCAATAGGGGGCATCCAGGAGAGAGGTCAGGCAAAGCAAGGGTCAGGACAGGAGAAATTAGCAAGGTCAGGTACAATCCGGGTCAATAACTTACAGAGCACAGGTTCGCAGAATCACAGGATGCAGGAAAGACCAGAAGGCACTGAATGACAGGTAAGGGCCTTTAAATATCCCGCCCTGCGCTGCCATTGGTGCCCAGCGGGCGGCCGCAGCTTCTACTGCGCATGCGCGAACTCGAACGCCGGGACCATCGCGGCGGGGATTGAGGAGATCCCTGACATTGCCCCCCCCCACGGGCAACCTCCGGATGCCCACCCGATCTCTCCACCACGGCACTCCTGACGGGGAAGACGGGGTGAAAACCATAGTTGGCAAAGAACGGGGACTGCCCCGTTGCTGAATGGCAGGCGTTGTTGTACGCGAATTCCGCTAGGGGTAGAAGTGGCATCCAGTCATCTTGAGTAAAAGATGTGTAGCATCGCAAGTATTGCTCCAGGGTCTGGTTGGTCCTTTCGGTTTGTCCGTTAGTTTGAGGGTGGAACGCAGAGGAGAGGGACAATTTGATGTCCAGGGCTTTGCACAGTGCTCTCCAAAATCTTGATGTAAACTGGACCCCCCGGTCCGAGACAATGTCTTCGGGGACCCCATGCAGCCTTACCACCTCACGAATGAAGACTCGCGCAGTCTCGGCTGCCGAGGGGGTTTTCTTCAACGGAATGAAGTGGGCCATTTTGGATAAGCGGTCCATGACCACAAGGATTGCCGTGTGGTCTAGCGATGGCGGAAGCTGGACTATAAAATCTAGCGAGATCTTTTGCCAAGGTCGTTCAGGAATCGGTAAGGGTCACAGCAGACCCCAAACTTTGTTCCTTGATGGCTTGTTCTTCTGGCAGGTGATACAGGATCTTACATAGCCCTTACAATCCTTAGCCATGTCCGGCCACCAGAAGGAGCGTCGGAGAAGTTCCAGGGTCTTTTCTGGGTCAAAGTGCCCCGCCATCGGGTGGTCATGGCAATGCCCCAAGACCAGGGTTCGGGCTTCCTCTGGCACCACAATCCGATCTTCCCTCCATAGGAGTCCCCCCTTGTTCTGGAGGGGTCCTCCGACTGGGGTAGAGACGGTTGTGGACGCCTCCATTATCTTGGAACGAAGGTCCGACTGAAGGGCCAAGAAGTTACCCGAGGACAGGATAGTGTCGGGCACTGGGATCTCCTTGGCGTCCTCGTACATACGTGATAACGCATCTGGCTTTGTGTTCTTTGATCCAGGCCGGTACTTAATGTGGAAGTTAAATCTCGAAAAGAATAATGCCCATCTTGCCTGTCGTGGGCGTAGACGCTTGGCGGTCCTCAGATATTCCAGGTTTTTGTGGTCAGTAAATATCAAGATGGGGTGCACGGCGCCTTCCAGCAGGTACCTCCATTCCTCTAACGCCGTTTTGATCGCCAGTAGTTCTCGATCACCGATATCATAGTTCATAGCTGGGGTAAGCTTCCGTGAGAAAAACGCTACAGGATGGAGCAATTCCTTGGTGCCTTTCCGCTGATCGGAGAATGGAACCTACTGCATTCTCCGATGCATCCACCTCTAAGATGTAGGGCAGGGCGGCGTCTGGGTGACCCAAAATGGGTGCCGAGGTGAACAGCTTCTTCAAGGCTTCAAAAGCTTCCTGAGCCTCTGGTGTCCATCTGAACCGAGTTCCAAGCTTGGTTAGCTGAGTAATGGGGAAGACCAGACCCGAGAAGTTCTTTGATGAACTTCCGGTAAAAGTTTGCAAAACCGATAAATCGTTGGACGCCTTTCCTGTCCGTGGGTTCAGGCCAATCCAGTATTGCAGTGACTTTCTGAGGATCCATCGCGACCCCCGCGGTGGAGATAATCAGGCCCAAGAAAGTAATGCTGGATTGTTCGAAGCAACATTTCTCTGCCTTGGCGTACAACCCATGCTGCCACAATCGCCCCAATACCCTTGCTACATGTATTCTGTGTTCCCCCAAAGAAGGGGAAAAATCAAAATGTCGTCTAGACGATAACAAAGACATCCAGGAAGTCCCTAAAAATATCATTCACAAAGTGTTGAAAAGTGGCCGGAGCATTGCACAACCCGAACGGCATGACCAAATATTCAAAGTGGCCGAAGCGGGTTCGGAATGCCGTCTTCCACTCGTCCCCCTCCCTTATGCGAACCAAGTTGTACGCTCCCCTCAAATCCAGCTTTGTAAAAACCACTGCTGCTTTTAAACTTTGGAATAACTCCGGTACTAATGGCAGTGGGTAACGGTTTTTTATTGTGACCCTGTTCAACTCCCGTAACCGATACACGGCCTTAAGGTTTTGTCCTTTTTTTCAACAAAGAAAATTCCCGCCCCTGCCGGAGAAGTGGAAGGGCGGATGAACCCCTTCTGGAGGCTGTCCTCAATATATTCCTTCAGGGCCCCCAATTGGAGCTCCGAAAGGGGGAAGATTCGCCCAAAAGGAACCTCTGAGCCGGGTAACAGGTCAACGGGACAGTCATATGGGCGGTGGGGGGGGGTTGTGTATCGGCTCTCCATTTGCTGAACACATCCAGAAACTCATGGTAGGCTGCAGGGATTACTTGTTTTAAATCGGCATCCCCCTCAGAGCACAGGAGGAACTGGGGGACCCCCGGGCCCGAAGTGCGGCAGTGTACCCGACAGTATGGGGAAGGGAACGAGATTACTCTGGTCTCCCAGTCAATTTGGGGGTTATGGGCCCGTAACCATGGGAGCCCCAAAATGACTGGGAAAAGGGGTGAAGCTATAGCATCCAGGTGGAGGAGTTCCTGATGCTGGCCGGCAATGACAGTGGCGATGGAGGGGGTTTCCTGGTTCACTACCCCCGATTTTATCCGGGAACCGTCGGCCAAAAAATATATTGAACCCTTTCTGTTTTAATTGGAGGGGAATACCCTGCTGGTGAGCAAAATTAATGTCCAAGAAGCAGCTGCATGCCCCCGAATCAACTATGGCTGTCACCTCCAGGGTCCTTTCTGGAAGCTGAAAGGAAAGGGGCACCACTAAGTATTGGGATGGACTAACATTGCCAATGGACAAGGAAGAAGAAGAGGTGCACTTACTCAGTTTCTGCGGACAGGATCGTACCATATGACCAGCTTCACCACAGTAGAGGCACAGGTTCAGGGATCGTCTGCGCTGGTGTTCCTCTGGAGATAGTTTAGGCCGTGCCAGGCCGAGTTGCATGGGTTCAGGGATATCTCCAGGTGGCCGGTTCTGGATGTTTGGCCTAGTTGCTTGGCTGGGACCTTGAAATGACCCCCAGGGATTTCCATGACCCTGACCGGACCTCTCAAACCTGCGTTCCCACAGTCTACGGTCAATCTTAATGGTCAGCGCAATTAAGTCCTCTAAAGTCTCAGGCACCTCTACCCTGGCGAGCTCATCTTTCAGGCCTTCTGATAGGCCTATACGGAACTGATGCAGAAGTGCAAACTCGTTCCAGCGTGTGTCCCCCATCCAACGCTTAAACTCAGACGCGTACTCCTCCGCCGCTCGATGGCCTTGCCGGAGCGTGTACAAAGTAGCTTCAGCAGAAGCTGCCCACTGTGGGTCATCGTATAGGATGGCCATTGCGTCAAAAAAATTGTCAACCGAACTTAGGTGAGGGTCATTCTTTCCCCGCAGTCGGTGGGCGCAGTCTTGGGGTTCACCCTGCAGGAGGGAGATGACGAACCCCACCTTCACGGATTCAGTCACAAAGGTCCGTGGTTGTAATTCAAAATAGAGAAGGCAGGACTCACGGAACGACCTGAAGCATGTGCGGTCCCCGTGGAAACGTTCTGGTAAGGGTACTTGGGGTTTGGCCGCCGGGAGTGGTGCGGAAGCCCCAGAAGCTGGCACAGGGACTGCTACGGCCGGGGGTGCGGGGACCGTGGCCTGTGGGGCAGGGATGGATATAGTGCAGGTCTGGAACTGGTTCTCAATCTGCAGACATCTGTCCTGCAGGGCCGATACGGCCTGTGTCAAATTAGATAGGTGCCTGCAGATCTCCTCAAGCGGAGAGGGCCCTCCTCTAGACTCAGTCATGGCCTTCTGGTACTGTAAGGGACCGCCCGGCGGTACCACTAGCACTCCACTGAATAGGCGTCCCCAGCGCACGGAATCTAAGTCCCAGGGTGCTTGTTCACCAGGGCCCCTGATGGTGGGGATGGACTTGGAGCCCCCCGAGACCAGGTCGTGGCTACTGGGTACGTCCGTCAGTGGTAGTGGTATGCGCCAAGGGCTCCCACGGGAAAGAGTCTGATATGAGGAGGTCAGAAGACCCCACTGGGATGGGCGGATGGATGGATGGATGAGCAAGGTCAGACGGGCCGGGTCGGTAACAGAGAGGACGGTAAGGTACAAGACAGCGGGCAGAGAATGGTCGGGTCACACGCCAGGTCAGCAACAGCAGGTCAAATCCAATAGGGGGCATCCAGGAGAGAGGTCAGGCAAAGCAAGGGTCAGGACAGGAGAAATTAGCAAGGTCAGGTACAATCCGGGTCAATAACTTACAGGGCACAGGTTCGCAGAATCACAGGATGCAGGAAAGACCAGAAGGCACTGAATGACAGGTCAGGGCCATTTAAATATCCCGCCCTGCGCTGCCATTGGTGCCCAGCGGGCGGCCGCGGCTTCTACTGCGCATGCGCGAACTCGAACGCCGCAGCCGGCCCGGACGTAGTGCCCGTGTCCCTGCACAGGGCGGTGCACTGGAGCTGCAGAAGACCAGTACTGGGTCATGGCCCGACCAACGTACAGTCAAAATGTTAGCCGAGAGTACTATAGGGAGGCATTTGTGTTGCATAAATATATGGTCGATTCTAGACTGGGAGTGGTGCAAGTGAGAATAGTGTGTGAAGTATTTTGCTAAAGGATAAAGTTCTGTCCAGATCAACCAGGTCATGGTCATTAAGTAAATATCAGAATTGCTTAGCAGTAGCCGATGGAACTGAAGCATCGGCTGGATATTTATCTAACTTAGGGTTCAAGATTAAATTGGAGTTACCAGCCAGCAGCAACATGTCAACCTGGTGGGTTGCCAAGAGTGAACAAACATGGGAGAGAAAGGAACCTGGGTTTACATTAGGAGCGTAGTAGGTCAAGATCGTAACCTCAGTTTCCTGAAGTAGGCCTTAAAGCAGTAAATACCTACCATCGGGGTCAGCTATTTGTTTTTTGTACAAGTAAAAGTGGTAGATTTGTGGAATGCAACCAAGACGCCCCGTTGTTTTATGGGGCCGTTAGCTTGATACACAAAAGGTAAACGTGCGTCAAAGTATTTGGGATGTGAGGTGGTCAATAAATGGGTTTCCTTCAGGCAGGCAATGTAAACTCTGTCTTATGAAGTATGCTTAGTATCCCAATTTAAATACAAATAAACCCCCCTAGTGCAAAATAATGACAATCAAATACGGTGTACCCTTCCCTTATTCACAAACTTCCCCAAAACGCATATAAACACTTTAAACCCCAAAAAGTGTGATAATCTTATAAAATATGCTTAGTATCTCAAGTATAAATACAGATATAATAGGTGCTCAAAACAAAAACAAAAAACACACAAGTACCAAAATAATAAATTAGTCCTTCAAAATATCAAAGTCATTCAAAATCTCAAAATCAACCTCCAGGTGAAGACAGCCTCCAAAGCCTGTGACTGCGTTGAATTGGCGTTGCTGGTGAGAGAAGAAGATCTTAAACAGAAATCCCCACCTGTATTTAATGCCCCCGAGACCACAAACTTGCAAGTATGGCTTTAGGCTCCGCCTTTTAGCAATAGTGATCGGTGATAGGTCGGCGAACAGCTGGGGAGCTCTGGCTTTCCTGGGGAGCGCGGTTGTGACAGCAGAGAGCTGGCTATGTCGCGGGAGACCTTCAAGTGGCATGGAGCGGGAGGATCCAATGTCTCCAATTTTCACATCCAAACTAATTCAAATTTTAAGGTAAAGATGTCCTAGATCACTTGTGTGGCTTAACCTCCTTCATATCCTACAGGTGTAATTAGGAGCAGTGATCAGAAGCAGCACTTACTAAGGTAAATCACATTTTTGCTGGAGAAGTTAACAAAGGAACAGATTGGAAATTCTTGCCGATACAAGGATGTGTGATAGATCCACCCTGAATTCCAAAGCTGCACTGGGCACAATGATTGCAGGGGTACTTCCATTGTGGTGAGTAATAGACAGTGAGCCAGTTTGTAGCATTATTGTGTGTTAACTGCTTTGGAATTCTGCCTAAATAATCACATTTCTCTCAGAGTGTGATCTTTTGTGTGCAAACATAGGCAGATCATTAATGACATCTTTAGGTTTGGGGTCATTTACTAGAACACCTAAATGTTTCTTGATAAACTATTGAATCTGGGGAGTCTGCTTAGAATAGGTAATATGCTTAGATGACCCATTAAGTTAACAGTTTCCCAAAACACTTATGCCGGCCATAGAGGGTTCGAAAATCGGCCGATTTTTCGTCTGAAAGATTAATCGGCTGATATTTGCACTGTTAGTGGGTTAATTTGTTGGCCGGTTTTCACATTTTTTCCCACTTTTAGATTATTGGTCCTGTTGGAAAATTTGTGGAAAACAACTGATTTTCGCGGCAATGATGGTCAAATCGAACGAGCTTTGTTATGAAAAAAAATATGCGCATGAGCTGTGACCTGGAAGGAACAGAAGTTTTGCCTGTTATATGGGGTGAACTTTATGACTTGGTCAGCCGATTTTCGTAATCGTTGGTGGAAACGACGGTTTAACGAACGACCGATTTTTCTTTTATCAGACGAAAAAAACGCCTGGTTTTCGAGCCGTCTATGGCCTGCATTATATCCAATGCATGTTGTGAATGAAACCTGTCATAATTGCTTGTGCTCTCAACTGAACTGGCAAGCCATCAAAAACAGATTCATTTTTTGCCTGTACAAGGATGTGTGAAGGATCCACCCTGAATTATAAAGTTGCATTGGGCACAATGACTACAGGGCTACATCCGTTGTGGTGATTTTGAACTTTTGAATAAGGCTTACCCATAGGCAGGGGCGGACTGACAACTCATGGGGCCCCCGGGCAATAGGGGATCATGGGGCCCCTGTGTCCTTTCCCAAACTCAAAAAAGCCTATTTAAAAGATACCAGGGGCATCTCATGGGGCCCCCTACTGACCCCGGGCCCTCGGGCAGTGCCCGAGTTTCCAAATGGTCAGTCCGCCCCTGCCCGTAGGGAAATATCTCCTAAATTTGTGGTGTTTAGAAGATATTCACACTGCATGCAGCTGGTGACGTCACCGGCACATGCGCTCTGAAGTGATGCATACCCATGTGCCAGAAACTGTGACTCTTGTACGCATACGCAGGAGTGATGTCATCATGTCTCAGCCATTCAAAAGACTGGAGCCAGTGAAACCGGTGAGAAGGGGGGGAATGGAAACTCTCTCAGAGGTGACAACACACAGCTGGAGGACTTCGTTCTAAGGTAAGTACTTCATAATGTGCTAGTATGCGATGCATACTAGCACATTATGCCATTGCCCTGCAGGGGATTTTTTTTTTCAGAATACTCACAGTTTAATACCACTTTAACTACAGGTAAGTATAAGTGTGGCCTGGGGGAAATCCTACAGTAAATACATTTTATTATATCTTTTTGACAAGTGCAAAAAAATAGCTAGCTAGGGGCAAAGGGAAAAAAAAATAGCTATTCATCCAACCAGAGTTCTTGTGAACTGATAATTACCTGTAAAGTAAACATGTTCCACTCCTTTAGTAAATTATCCTCCGTAAGTGGTCGTTTCAACCGACATTACACAGGCATGGCCCACTGTTGTCACCATGAAGAAAGACGACCTGAGGAATGCCGTGCAGCCATTGCTGAAGTTGCTTAAATACAATAAGAGACTGCAAAAAATGCAGATCAGCAGCACTGAGATGTAACATAGGATGAAAAAAGTGATGATGATACACAGTGCTTTGCATCTATTTTATGGTCAAATCTTTGGAATGATTTTGTTGTGTTAAATAGTCTCCACTTCTGAATACAAGCTGTTACTTCTGTAATAATTAGATCAGGATTCGCCAAAATTCAAACACAAATTAGCCTCATTAGTCTGCATTTAAACATGAAAATGTTTTGTCACCTGTGTTAAAATGTTTCTATCATTAACTCAAGAGGAGCCCTGTTCCTTTGTGCCCAAGACGCAAATCTGGCATTGTTTGTATACCATTACAAGGGGGAAAGGTTGCTGGAATAGTTGGGGGTTACACAGCCTCTAACAAAGGCTGACTAGATCGCCAAATTCAGATTGAACAAATGAAATGAGGCAGAAACAACCTGCTGGGGAGTAGATCAGCTTCCCTGTCAGGGTTCTCAATACTAGGATGCCAGGAAAAGACTCTGTTACTTTATCAATACACTCAGATGTCTTTGTTTTTAGTGGAGCAGACATTACTACTTATTACTTTCATTCTTCCACTCACTGAATGTAATTGTATGGATTTACTAAATGCGTAGAGGCTGTTCACATAGCAAAGTATTGAATAAGGCGAGGATGTATTCACTTTAGGACCACAATTATGTGCTGGTAAAAATATTTTTTTATTTCTGTCGCACATGGTTGGGTATTTAAAGTGAACACAGCCTTCGCCTTATTCATTAATATTCACTTTGCAAGGTGATCATACCATTTGTTTGGTGACACAGCTCTATTCACCTAGTAAATCAACTGCAAGTGCCAAGCTGTCAGTCATGTCTAAGGGCCCATTCACATTATTGTGCGGCAACACATGTTACAAGCATTGGTGAGATGCAGTGCCACACATTCTGAATGGCACCCCAATGCACCTTGGCAACTAAAGTGCGCTGAGGTGCATACCAGAAATGGTGCTTTCTGGTGAATTAGGCAGCCCATTCAAATGAACACAACACATATAAAAGCACATCGAGTGTGCATCAATACTTTGCTACAGAATTATGGGCCCCCTATCTCTAAAACACAATTGCTCAGAATCACAGGGGTTTTGCCAAGACAGAAGTCACGTGGCAGATAATTCTTAAACATTCTGGGGTGGATTTACTAAAGGCAAGTAGATTTCTCCAGAGCTTAATAAATGAAGGGAAGCTCTGCTGTCTTCCATTGTCCAATCATGTTTATGCAAAAATGCATTTTTTTTAAATTTTCCATGCATGCAATTGGGTTTTCTTTGTAAAGTGAATCTTCAGCTTGTTTACTAAGGTCTGGAGCAAGTGTACGGTCTCCTTGCCTTTAGTAAATCCACCCTACTGTAAAGAGATAGATATGTGTTTATTATTATTTTGGACTATGTATATATTAAAATATACTGTGTATACAAATAGTTGTCAATATAAGAAATCATTTTCAGGGACCCTGCTGCTAAGCCATGGTACACATTTATGAAATGTCTAAAATATTGAAATATGTGTTATTACATTGTAAGTACTCCTTCTCAGTGCTGAAAAGTGCAAGCTACATTTTCATTGCTGAAAAATGCACATTAGCACAGTAACACCTCCAAAATCAAAGACTGCCTTTGGAAATCAGCAATATTTCACTTTTACCTCTTCAATTTTTTTTCATGGAATTGATGGAAAAAGTGGTAATTTAGATGGCCTGAACAAGCCACATATTTCTGTACATTAATATTATTATCACAGTTATTCCTGTGGTTTGGGGAAAAATCTGGGCATTTTAGCAAATCCATAGCTGAAATTAAGGATTTTGGGGTAGTTTTTAAGGGTGCATTGAGTTTTAAATGACTCCTAATTAATTTACACTTAAACCTTAAATTGGCCTTTAAATATTTATGAAATAGGTGGTCTTTGCAGATATGTGTCTTTCAATATAGTCAGATAATGGACATTGCAAACATTAAATACCTGAATAACTGTATTGCCTTCTAAATGAAACACATAGTATGTTGTGTGCACTTTTATATTTTGCAAAACAATATTCTTGATGAATAAAAGCTGGAGCAGCTATCTCATTGATAGGAAACACTTGCCATGTGTTAAAGCCAAACATTTTCTTTTCATGAAAAAAATTGATGTGATGTTACTACTTGTATATGAACATATACTGTACAAACGCGAGAATTTGTTTACATATTGTACTACATTTTACTAACCTAAAAAGCACAACAGTCTCTACATACTACAATTCAGATTCAATGTGGCTAATATATTAAGGCTATATTTAGACATGCGGCTATCATTACCTGACATCTGAAAAGCGTTCTGTGGTGGATCAATTTTCAAAGGCGTTTGACAGGCAGAGACATAAACCTTGTCACTACTTGTTTAACCCTGTAAATGCTGCACCACCATGCCCCAACTGTGTGAATTATATGCAGCCTGGACATATACACTTGAATGGGTCATATTCGGTGGGCAGTACCAGGGGCACCCTTTTTGCCGCAAAGCATCACAGCATGTACAGTATGCACCCTCATCCAGCTGCCTTTGCAGCTTAAAGGGGGGGCAATAGAAATGCATCTCAGCCACCTGTTTTTACTGCCCTCAACCACAAGTATACAAGAGCCCCAAAGGAGCTGAGAAAGCTCATATAATACATTGTGTGGATATTCACTTTAACTGTCCAATCCTGTGTAAGTAAATAGGAATTTGTTTTTCACATGATCAGCCAATCAAAATGAATATACACACCATTTTTGTGAAGATTCTAAACTTCTTTAGTAAATCACCGTCAAGGTTTCTGTACCTTTTCCTGTACAAGCTAATGAATAAAAGTGGGTTGATCACTATGGGCAGTTGCGTTATTCTTCTTTTGCTCCACTGGGTAGAAATGAGCCTTAGGCTCTATGCACATTGGGCTTAAAAAAACGCCAGTTCCCTTGACAGAAAAATGCTTATATAGAGCGTTTTTGTACACATGTAAGGTGAATTTAGAAGTGTTTAGCATTTTTTTCTGCCAGAAAGTTCCAATCAAAAAACGCAAGCCAGAAGGGTTTTTTTCCTGTCTCTAAACACTGAGCTTAAAATATGCCTCTAATCGTCCCAATGTGCACGGACACATAGGATAACATTGAGTTACTTCTACAGGAAAAACACAAAACTCCTGTAGAGAAGTAAGTTCACCTTTTGGTAAAAAATAACAAATGCACATTTGTTTGCAGGTGAAAAAAATGTGCATTTATTATTTTTTGCTGTAGGAGCCTGTAAAGCATTGCATGCAGACCATGACCATGCAGGTTTTCTGCAGATCTGTCATTATATGTGTTTGCCAGTACGGGATGTACAAGCAAGCAAATTTAGGTGTCTGTTTATGAACCAGCGATAAATGATCGCTGCTCAGTTCTCCGGCATTCTTGAGAACACAGTTCTCCTGTGAATGCCTTTTATGAAGCAGTTCTCGAAGGGAGAACGGCCTCCAAACGCTGGAGAACGGTGTACAAATGCTGGAAAACAGCTGATTTTACTATAATCTCGCAAGATTATAGTAAAAGATCAGTTTACTAAGCAGAGGTAAATTATCGCTGCTTAGTTTGCGGTCCCTCCGATTCTCCAGCTCTGGGCTGGAGAATCTGGAGGGAGAACACAGATCTCCAGTGAAGAGCTGAACAGTTCTCCACTGATCTCCTGAGTGTCATAAACTGTGAATGACCAGAGAATAGCTGAGATCCTCTGAATCGCATAATGACAGGAAGATTGAGAACTACAAGCTGACAGTCGCTGAGGCTGTCAGGACTTGTAGTTTCCCATTCACAGAATACTTTGAATGAGTCCCCAGAGCCATGGCCACTTTATTTTAAATTTGACAGCTGGGGGGGGGGGGAAGAATATGACCCGCTAGCTGTCAAACAACAACAATTTTGTTATAGTGTTTCCAGCAGGAAAAAAAATCCCAGGGCCAGTACACCCAGGCGCAGCGGTGTTTTGGCAGAAAAAACGCTTGACACATTTAGCACTTGAGCGTTAATCCATTTCCATGGCCAGAATAAAGTAATATTTTGCCCAATTAAATAAATTAATGCCCAAGTGCTGGACGCTTGTAAACGCACCTAAACACTTGTAAAAGCATTAGACACTTTGACACGCATCAGGTATTGTTTTCTGCCAAAACGCTGCTGCCAAAAGGATGAGCATTTTTAAAACATCCTATGTGCATGAGGCCTAAGGATATTGTTTAGTGTCACTTTAATGCTACCAATGCTAATGCAAAATCCTTCTAAAGTACCTGTAAATATAGAAGATTCTGATAGATAGAAGAGTAACTGCCACTAGTTACATCTCTGCTACACCACATCTAGAATGTCAGACTTTTGCTTCTTCCATAAGGTTACAAAAACAGCATGGCTGGGTATTTATATATATATATATATATATATATATATATATATATATATATATATATATATATTTTCTAAATATCAATCACCACTAAGGCTAGGTTCACACCCATGCCATTTGCATTTGAGGGCCAGTTCACACTACAAAAATGCACTCTGGGTAGGTTTTTGCTTACAGTTCACACCACAAGCAGTTCCGGTGCAGTTTTGATGCAGTTTGCTATGTTCCAGTATGGTTCTGTGCAGAAAAAAATGCAGCTTGTTCTCCTTTTTTTTCTGCACTGGAAACTGACTGCACTAGTGTGAACCAGGGCCATTGGAATACCTGGAAAACACTGTGCATGCATTTTTGATGCAGAAACAAATCACACTGAACTGCATCTAGTGTGAACTAGCCCTGATCCGTTTCTGCATTGTGTTTTGCATTTTATTTGCACATGCGTTTTTGCATCGTTTTGCATTTTTTCTTGTTGCTAGGCAGATTTATAATGCAAAATGCATCAATAACACGGCAAAAATGCACTATATGCTTTTCTGCAGCATTTCCATTGAAGTCTATAGAACTAAAAACGCAACTTTTTGCGTTTAAAAAAGTCCCTAACCCTTTCCAAAAAAATGCATCGGGTGAAAACGTGGAGATTTGAACATGTCCCATAGGAAATCATGTTAAATGGACTGTACTGCATTTCTGCAAAATGCTGCGGAAAATGCTTAGGTGTAAACCTAGGATAAGTAGCAAAACCTACTCGTTAATTGGCACACTCACCTTTTGCTTCACCACAGAAACCCACAAGATGTTCTGTTTCAGCAGTGCAGTACCAGCACAGAGACCGCTAACCAATCAGATTCCACTCCAGTCATACCAGTAAAAATATGACATGTGACTGGTTGCTATGGGTTACTGCCCTGTGCATCACCTTGTAAAGCCTGCACTTGGCAGTCCTAGCACTCCTGGCTATCTTTCTAAAGCTCTAGCTGTGGACAGCTGTGATGGTAATAAGTGAAGACACTGAGGTGTGAGGCCCAAAATTAATAATGTTTTCCAATAAAACTTACAAGCAGACACAATGTGATGTGACAGGCTATTCCAGAAGGTAACACAGTGCCAGAGAGATAATAAGCCAGTGGGAGAGATAACAGTTCAGGGTTAATTGTGGGCCAGAGCTTCATGGTGTTCTAATAGAATAAACAGGAGGCAATTCATGGATTGAATTCACTGGCTGGAAGAGAGCTGGTAGTAGCTCCCTTATCCCCTATCACATAAATTCACCTTTTTATCTGACCACAGAGTGTGTGTGAATTGCAGTATGATGGAGGAATTAACCAAATCTAGAGCAGACAGAATCTGGAGCAGCTATGCATAGTAACCAATCAGCTTCTAGCTTCAGCTTGCTCAGTTAAACGCTGAAGATGAAAGCTAGAAGCTGATTGGTTGCAATGCCTAGCTGCTCCATTTTTAGTAAATTCTCCTCAATGTATTTTTTTCTATCACAGCATCAGGTACATCTACATTGTGTATTTTTTTTAAACATCAGGTGTTTAATTTGTGTGTGTTAAATCCCACCTCAACTAATCATTTAGAGCTGGAGCACCGAGTACAAAAGAGGTTTATCTCCCTATTAGTGCAGGGCAAAGCCTATATTTTCTCTCCATTACTGTATTTCTTTGAAAGATTACAAACAGGTGATGCCTAATCCATTAACACAGCGGAACCCGCAAAGTGTACCTAATGTGTTTATGGTGAGTGACTACTGGGTGAAAGCTGGCGGAGCCTGATCCTTCCAGGCACTTAATTGGATGCCTCAATGGCCCAAAATTAAAAGCCGCCTTTTTGACACACAAATCATCTGCAGATTTATAAGGGCTTAACAGAGGTCATTCATGTCTGTCTGACTTGACAGCTTATATTGCTGATATAAAAAATTCCAAGGGAGATACATATTAACATATATATATATATATATATATATATATATATATATATATATATATATATATATATATATATATATAAATTTGCCCTAAATGTAAAATATTAAATTGCAAAAAATAAAATAGTGCAGGGATTCCTGGAAAAGGAGACACTTTACCATGGATGTTACAAGTTATTAACCTCCCACCCCAAAACCTCTCCTATAGAGTTTACAACATTTACAGAAAAATGATATTATTATTATTAGTAGTAGTAGTATTTTTATGCACAAGCTAAATATTAAAATATTACAGTGGCAGAATAAAAAAAACACAAAGATTACATTCTTGGAAGGAAAAAATGTGCAGGGAGTATTGGAGAAGGAAACATATGACTGATATATAAAAGCTATTAACCTCCCTAAGATCTCTCCTGTAGAGTATCATACATTTACAGGTAATTATGATGTTTGTTGGTTTTGTTTGTTTGTTTATTTTTACACTAGACCAAAATGTAAAATATTACAGCAGTAAAAGTAAAATTCCATAAATATTTTGATAAGGTGCAGGGAGTATTTGATAAGTAGCAATTTTATTAAAATGTTACTATGAGCTATTAACCTCTTTCATCAATCCCTCCGCTACAGAGTTTTTACATTTACAGGTAATTAGTAATGTCATGTTTTGCTTTGTGTTTTGTTTTTTGTTTTTTTGCACTAGACCAAAATTTGAAATATTCAAGTGGCAGAAAAAAAAATCCAAATATTTTAATCTGGGAAGGGGGAAAAAGTGCAGGGAGCATTGTAGAAGGAGCCACTTTATTATGAATGTTACTAAGTGAGCTATTAACCTCCCTCCCCAAGCCCTCTCCTATAGAGTTTCATACATTTACAGGTAATTAGTGATGTCCTTAGTTGAAGTGTTTGGCAGAAAGGGGACCACAAACCACTAATCGTTTTCTTGTGCATTATTCAGTCTCGGCTGTTTTTACAGGGAGCCCAGTAACAACTGATGTAACCATTGCCTGGTGAATACACTTTACCATTTTATACTCACACTTGTAAGAGAAGGTGGTGGTGTTGGGGATGGAGGGCTGGGGGGTGGGATTGTGTCTACTGTCCCCAGCTGCACTAGGACAAGGCTGGTCTCAACCTGTAGGACTGCCTTTTCTTCTGCTTTGGCTAAATCAATCTGTTGACAGCTAACTCATTTTCCCCCTGAAAACTTATTAGCTATTCAGCTTCACAAAACATTCTGAGCCCCCTTTTGTCCAGAAGAGGACTCCAAACCCCATCATTAGCGCTTATTACCCTGAGCAGTTTGACAGCCTCATAGACTGCTTACAAGACGTCCCATTCATGTCTGCCCAGATCTGCTCCAGCTCTGAAAAGAAACGGAAATATTCCACCATGTTTCGAGCTGAATAGAGGGGGAAAGGGGGTGTAAGGTGGTCTGTGTGTGTGTGTGTGTGTGTGTGTAGGGGGGGGGGGGGTTACTCTCCCTCCATTCTCCTCCACATTACTTTTGACACAATATTTTTTTCTTTTTGTTAAAAAAAGACATACACATGCACACTCACACAATGCATACTTTGACAACGTTTCGGCAATTTGCTGCACTGTTTACGGTCAACAGCAATATTCCTGCTGAAACACAAGAGGGGACAATGCAGCAGTGACACCAAAAAAGCCTGATGTCTGTTGTCAGTAACAGAAAAGGAATTAGAATTAAATGTAACAGATTGCTTAACAAGTGAAAATAGAAATGGGTTTAGGTGTTCTTTGTCACTGATTACAAAAAGTGGGGTCATTTAGGAATATTAAAAAAAAGAGCAAAAGTGGAGCTGATAAATAAAACCAAGGATGTCCGCAACAAAAATCATTCAAACATTCTTGTTTCTATGAACAACACAGCATCATTTATGATCAAGGTTTCTTTGGCTCCTGTCTCATAAGTCAATCCTATGGAAAGCATGCATGTATTGTTATCTTTCTGTCTGACACCTGGATCATGTATTATTGTACATCTTTCTGTTTGACATTTGGATTGACACGTATTTCAATTGGCTATGAATGTGACCAAATGCTATATATTTAATACTCCCAAGCTTGCTGGAGACCCCACCTGCAAAAAAAACCCCTCATATTTTTAATAATGAAAATATGATGCAAGAATGTAGCTATTGCAGATTCCTCGCTCCTGAATGATATATATTTTCTTTGTCTTTCCGTCTGACTAAGCATCCTTCCATCCAGAAACACATTGGTGGGAGCACGCTGCTGATTAGCACGCTGTTATAACAACAACAATATGGGCAAATGGGAGGCTTCCAGTCTAATAAATGCACTGAAATAAACAAGTTTGTTAATTAATTGAGAGGTAAAAAAATAGGATGAATCTGCAATCAAATCATAAAAAAGGCATAAATAAAAAAAAAAAGATGGAAGGGATTTAGGAAAAGAAATGCAAGGGATCTAAATATGTTTTAATGTACTGCATGCGGCCAGCTCTGGTAAAGCACAATACTAATGTAATACTAATAGCAAGACAACACTTATTAAATAACACACATGTTTAAATATTACCATAAGATATACATTATAAATGTACATATGCATATATATATATAGTAAATACTACATATATATATATATATATATATATATATATATATATATATATCAAAATATAATATATTAGTAATATTTAGACTTGTGTGTCGGTTAATAAGTGCTGTTTTTGTTATCAGCATTACATGTGACTATAATAACAACAATACGCCCATATACATTATAATATATACATATATATATAACATTTAAAAAAATATATATATATATATATACACACACACACACATATATATGTGTGTGTATATGTGTGTGTGTATATATATATATTTATTAGTAATAATTATATCCGTGTGTTATTTAATTTGTGTTTTGTTATTAGTATTACATAGTAATATAATAATGATAATAATAACAATAACAATGTCTAGCTTCATTGTCGAAATGTTAAAAATGTGTCTAGAATATCTAAACAAAAATTAAATGGATACAATTTATGAAAATAATATACTTGTAGTTATTAATTCTATTTTAAAAAAAAATATTTCTTGGGAAAATAAATTCAAATTTCGGTTAGCAATCAAATAAGTTCCTAAAATTGAGCAGGAATAGGGAAGACTAGTGAACTTTATAAAATTATATTTTATGTTGCTCATTTCCAAGTATGTTCTTTGCTGACAAAATCAGGAACGCATACATGAAAGGACAGATATCCAGACAGTAATAGAATCTCACATCTGGCACAATGAAATATCACCATACTCTCTGCTCTTTACAGGCAAAGGTTTGACATGAGTAAAAATAGGCTCTGCTGTTGAACTTGCAATAGAGAGATGGCTGACTGGAAATGTAAAGAACTGACAGGATAAAATGCTCGTTATGTAAAAAACGGATGCTCACCACATTATTTTATTTTTACTTCTTCATTGGATCCATAGATTTGGCGCACATGCGTCTACAAGTCACCTGCGCACATACAGACAAGCAAAGGAGGTCTAACATTGGCAATCCCTTAAATAAGTCATTATATAATATATAAAAACAAACTTTAAAGTAAAGCAAAAAATAATTAAACAGCGTCTTTTTTTTCAACATGAAATACCCACAGATGTATAGGGCAGGTGCTCAGACGATTGGCAACTTGGCATTTGAGGCATCGTAGAAAGTCCCCAAAAATAAAGGTGACAAGCCTTACAGTCTTCTACAGTTTTTTTTAAGCAATCAATAGAATAGGGAAGGTGACATTACGATCAAACGCTCCCTGGTCTGGTGACAACCTCGGTGTGACCCTGTGGCCACGGCTGTTCTGCTTAGTCAGGCACTGTTCTGAGTTTGATCTCCTTTTTGCTGCGTTAAGTATGCCCCATAGGTCAGATGTCACATTCACTGTCGCTGGATGTGATGGAAATGGCAGAGGTGGCCGCTTTGCTGGACAGGCTAGCTGCAGGACTGGAGGCTGAGCCCAACGGTTCCCCTCGATCATCTGGGCCCAATGAGCGTCCAGATCCCTGGGACAAGACCTGCTGCTGCAGCCTGACAAAACACAACAGGAGAGGACAGTCAGCATAAGCCACACCACAGATCACAAACCACAACATTCTCACACGCTGCTGGCTTGGAGGTTACATGCAGCCAGGAGAGCTGGAGATCTGGCTGATGGACAACCTTGACATCCGGCCCCAGGCACTGCAATTCACATTACAGGCAAAGTACCTACATTGCATCAACGACTTTTCTACAGGGCTTAACGTTGGAAAAGGTTCAAGCTGCATCATTGAATCAATGGGAGTCTGAGAATACAGAAATATCTCACTGGGGAATGCTCTGTACAGTGAAGGCACAAGATTAAAGAACATGGCCTTGCCTGTCTCTCACTGCCAAGTGGATGCTGAGTGTCTTACATATCTGAGATACCTCAGGGTTCATTAAAAAATCATTAGGAAACCAGCGAAAGGTTCTGGAGAATTGGGTGGAATGTGATGTCTGGACACAGTGCTGTGTGTGTCACAAGGCATCTATAGTTATGTCATTGTTTCTAAGATCTGAATTCACTGGCAGAACAGGAATGTATAACAAACATACAATTTACATCTATCTATCTATCTATCTATCTATCTATCTATCTATCTATCTATCTATCTATCTATCTATCTATCTATCTATCTATCTATCTATCTATCTATCTATCTATCTATCTATCTATCTATCTATCTATCTATCTATCTATCTATCTATCTATCTATCTATCTGTCTATCTATCTCTATCTATCTATCTATCTATTTATTTTGTGTCTATTATTTACGTTGTTTCATCAATCAGCCCCTTCCCTGGTTATCTTTAGTCGTTTAAACACATCAAAGAAAAATTGTAAAGTAAAAAAACAGAAAGTCAAAAAAAAAAACATCTGTTTAGAAACACAGTTCTCGAAATTTTTAAATTATCTACATAAGTAGAAGCAATGTTTTACTGCCTGGATCTATGGCTAGTTTTATTATCATAAATAACACCCCATATTCTCATTGATCTGTGCTGCACATTTATTTCATTATCTGTCAGCTAATGTATTAATATTTGGTTTGTGCTATCTATCTATTTATCTATTAGTCAATTGATCTATTTATTATCTATCTATCTATCTATCTATCTATCTATCTATCTATCTATCTATCTATCTATCTATCTATTTTATTTTGCCCTTTTTCTTTCTTTCTTTCTTTCTTTCTTTCTTTCTTTCTTTCTTTCTTTCTTTATCTGTGCTGTACATTTACTTCATTATCTGTCAGCTAATTTGTTAATTATTGGTTCATGTTATCTATTTTTATCTGTGTATCAGTCAATTGGCCTGTCTATCTATCTATCTATCTATCTATCTATCTATCTATCTATCTATCTATCTCTTTACCTGTCTTTCTATCTGTCATCTATATATCTATGTCTATCTACTTATTTATCTATCAGCTTATTTTATTTTGCCCTTTTTCTTTCTTTTTTCTTTCTTTTTTTTATTTTCTTTCTTTCTTTCTTTCTTTTTTCTTTATTTCTTTCTTTCTTTTCTCTCACTTTCTTTCCTCTATAAATATAACTTACCCATTGAAATTATTTTTAATTAATTATGAAAATAATAAAGATTTGAAATATAGTCCCTCTTTGAAACGTTTTAATCTTAACCAATGTAATTCCTCCATCCAATTTCTGTATTATAAATGTATCCCTAGATGTTAAATCCCCCTGTCCTGCACTAGGGAATTATTTTCTTCTCTGATCTTCTTAAAAAGCTTAATGATTACAATGAAAATCTTTTAAAAAGTGTCTGGAGGAATTCAGCTCTTTACACTCGCATTTCATGACTGTAAAACAACGTCTTATGAAATCTTTTTTTATTATTTGAAGACGTGGTCAAATTGACTTTTAAACGACTATTGTGTATATGTTTTCTATATGTGTAATATGACTTAGTTGAAACAAGAATTTAGTAAGTAAAAACAAACAAAAAGCAGTGATTTTTAGAAACTATTAATGCTGAGATTCGGGTATATGGAATTGGGATATGTTGTGGTATGTGATAAACTAATAATGTCGTAACAATTAATTGGCTGATAGCAAATTTTTTTCTCTGTTGGTCATACCTGTTCTTGGCTGCTGCTGCTCGGTCCCTTTGCCTTCGGTTTTTGAACCAATTCCCTACTTGTGTTGGGGTAAGTCCAGTGGCCTGGGCGAGTTCTCTTTTTTTACTGGGGTTGGGGTAAGGGTCTTGTAGGTACCATTCCCTAAGCAAGTGCCGTGTTCTTTCCTTAAAGCAATGTGTTTTCTGCTCTCCGTCCCAAATAGTTCTGGGCAATGGGAACTTCTTCCTCACCCTGTACTTGTCTACCGGCCCTAAGGGTCTCCCCCGGAGCTTCTCTGCCTCCTGGTAATGAGCCTCCAACCACAGAGCCTGGAGCTTGGTGTGCGACTCCTTGGTGAATTTGTGGTTCTCCAATATGTGGTAGAGGTCTCTGAAGTTGCCTGTGTGAAAAGCCACGATCGCCCTGGCGCGGAGCACACAGACTCATTTTTATTGAGGGCCTCGCAGGCTGCTGGGGCCACCGGCAAAGACCAGAGAAAGCGACCCAAGCGTTCAATGTCCCCGCTCTCCTCCAGGGTCTCGCACACCCCAGCGACCTGCTGGGGGCTAAAGTTCAGGATGGGCAACTGGAACATTGACGAGGCTTATCGTTTGTTGCCGCGTGTCGGCAGAGTCCAGTCCAGGGACCGCAACGCGTCCCGCCGAGTCCAGTCCAGGGACGGCTACACAAGGCACGCGCGGCGGCGGCGGCGGCGGCGGCGGCAGCCTTCTTGGGAGACGGTCTCTTCTCCTTCTTGCACTTGCTAACTCTAAGAGCCCGAGCTAAGGTATCACAGCCGATCTGCTGTTAAAGGGAAGAAGCTGCCCTGAGCCAACAAACGATTTTCTATTGGACCTGGCAGATTGGCTGCTGGGTTGCCATGGCTCCTTGTCAATCAGTGTCAGCCTTTGCCAATCAAAGGCAAGCAACGGGGAGCTGTTTTCAGCACCTCCCAGGGCTCGACAGCGCCCAGCCTTCTGCTTTGCCAAGCTCACCGTCCCAATAGTCGGGCAATGCACATCCATGCCTGGATCATTGCTGCGACCCATGCATGGCACAGAAATCACATCAGACAAAACACCTCAAGCATTTCCCATCTCAGAGAGCAACTGGCATCCAATTAGAGAAGGTGACTGTGCGGATGAAGGATCCACTGCACTGCTGCATAGACAAGCCAGGCTAGCCTCCTCTGTGCTGTCCATGTGATCAAAAATGACGACAAGGAAGCTTTGCGGCAATTCTAGTTCACCTTCCTACAAAGTGTCATCTTCCTGGCATGGTGCACACTCCAGCCTTCCCCTGCACTGACATTCAGAGCAAACCTACAAACCCTCTCTGCCCCTCCATCCATCCATCCATCCATCCATCCATCCATCCATATTGTGTTCACCTCTCTCTCTGTCTCCAGCTGGGTTGTATCAGAACAGCTCCATTCAAACTTCCCATTGCATCCTGTCTGCTCCTGCACACTTGTTGTCGAGCCATGTTCAATATTATCACTTTAATGTTTTATTTAGAAAAAAAAATGGTGCTTTTCGGCTGAATGGAGCTGAGAATAGCCACAGAGAGTGAGAAGTCATTTGTAGGTCAGCATACATAAACGTTGAGTGGCTGGAGGGGGAGAAACAGATCCGAACCTTTAACCCTTTAGCAAACATAAGGGGGGGGGGGTCTTTGAATACCCTTCTTGCTCATCAAGGGTTAATAAAATAAAGAAAAATGGTAAGCCAGATCTGCCTCATAAAAGTACTTAGAGACACAGGACCTTTAAAAAAACCCTTTAGCAAGCCTAAGGAGGGGTGCTAGAACACTCCTCTTGCTCATCAAGGGTTAAAACACAGGGATATGAGCTATATCTATCTAATCAACTGTGATTGGAGAAACAGATCAGAACCTTTAACCCTGTAGCAAGCACAAGTCATTGAATGCCCCTTTCTCATCAAGGGTTAATAATAAAAAAAAATGATTATCCATATCTGCCTTAATAAAAGTAATTCAAGACACAGATCTGAGCGTTTAAAAACCCTTTAGCAATCACGATGGGTGGTACTTGGATATACCGATTGTTTATCAAGGGTTAAAAATATAGAAGGCAGATTAGCCATACCTATCTCATGAACAGTCATTGGAGAAACAGATCAGAACATTTAACCCTTTAGCATTCACAAGTCTTTGAATGCCCCCATTGCCCATCCAGGGTTAAAAAAGAAGAGAGATTAAGCAGAACTAAAATGATGAGTGAGCTATTGGCTCCAATGGGGACAATGAAGGTGACGTGGCTTCTTTAAGGGTTTTTTTTAATGTCTTCTGCCCTTTTCGAAGCAAGAGAAGATGTATGTCAAAAAGGGTCAGTGGCCTCCATAGCTGGACCGGGGACTTCCAGACAAAGATTCCAGCATCTCTCTCCACATACAAAGGAGAGGCAGGGCTGGAAGCCTATTATTTGCATCCTATCTGCATGATCTGATTCTTGCTATTTCTAGTGCAGCATGTCACGAATATTCTGTATTTCTGCTTCTCAGATCAGATTTTTTTTAAAGCAAACAATTGCTGATGCCACAGAAGATGAGAAGGGCAGACCCCCCCCCCCCCCCCCCCCCCCCCCCCCCCCCCCAAACTCTGAAGGAAAGCAGCAATCGCAAGGAGATAGGCAAGCGACTTTTATTTAGTATCAAGAACAATTTGTCTTTTGCTCGTGAAGATTTGGTAAATAAGAAGGCAGATAGATACCGCAGATGGTTGGAGGTGTCGGGTCGGATTAGGATACGCCTCGGTACAGTGCTAAGCTCATTCTGACGGAAAAGCCTGATATTATTTTCACAGATCCACGCAGTTCACTTGAAAAAAACCCTCCGAGCCATTTACATCATTTATGGGAGGCTCACAGCTAGCGCTAGGAAAATGCTTTCAATATTGCTCACTTTCATAAAATCAGACAGCAAGGCCACAAGATCCCTATACAAATCACGGGGGTGTCGCAGGGCTGCTCAGAAAATGTCGCAAAGGGGGTACAGGGGAGCCCCGACATCGGAGCACAGCAACAGATCTGATCACAGTCGGACGTTTTCTGGAAGGATTTGGGGACAATAAAACATTGCATCACCTGTGTGTTGTCAGCTGCTAGATGTGATGTACATATACATAAAAATAGCTAAAGATGGAGAGGTATAAGAGAAAGTATAGATATTTAACAGACAACATTAAAAAAGATAGCTGCAAATATAGATAGATAAAAGATAAACAGAGACATATAAAAATGTGTGTAAAAGGAGAGAGAGACAGAAATGCAGATTGATATATAAAAATGATAGAAGTAAATATAGATAGATGAAAAAATATATAGAGCGATAAAATCTAGCTGTAAATATCTATAGATAAAAAATATAAACAGGGATATTTAGAAAATGTGTGTAAAAGGAGAAAGAGGGAGAGAGACAGAGAGGGAGAGAGGGGTGTATATGCAGATTAATACATAAAGATGATAGAAGTAACTATGGATAGATAAATGGAAGATACATACAGCAATAAAAGATAGTTGTAAATACAGATAGAAAGAAAGATAGAGAGAGTGTGAGAGGAGAGAGAGAGAGGAGTACCAATATGAAGACAATAGATAGATAGATAGATAGATAGATAGATAGATAGATAGATAGATAGACAGACAGACAGACAGACAGACAGACAGACAGACAGACAGACAAATAAATAGGTAAATACATTGATAAAATATAGATGTAAATATAAATATAGATATATTACATGGATGACAGGAAGAGAAATGCAGATAGATAGATAGATATATCGATAAGAGATAAAAAGAAAGAGATGCATAGATACAGATAGAGATAGATAGATAGATAGATAGATAGATAGATAGATAGATAGATAGACAAATATGTAAAGATATTGATAAAAGATAGTTGTAAATATAAGTATAGATAGATTACATGGATGACAAGGAGAGCGATGCAGATAGATAGATAGATAGATAGATAGATAGAAAAAGATAGATACAGTACATGTAAATATGAATATTTAGAGATGATATAGAGAGGGATAGCTAGACAAATATACAAATATATTGATAAGAGATTGAAGGAAAGATATGAATACAGATAGATAGATAAACTGAGGGATAGATACGTGCAAATCTAAAATATAGAGATTATATAGAGAGAGAGATAGACAAATAGACAAATATATTGATAAGAGATATAAGGAAAGAGATGAATATAGATAGATAGATAGATAGATAGATAGATAGATAGGTGCAAATCTGAATATATATAGATATGATAAATAGAGTGATAGATGAATATAGATAAATATATTGATAAGAGATAGTAAGAGATTAATAGAGACAGATAGATATATTGATAAAGAAGATAAAGGATAGACAGATTCACACGCACACGCACACACACACACACACACACACTATATATATATATATATATATATATATATATATATATATATATAAAATGATCGAATCAAAGTCGCATAGCACAATTTATTGATACATTGGCTGCAACACTGATCTGTGAGTAATATTTGCAGATGTTTGTTGCTGTTTTGCTCCATGTCGCTTCCATGCTTCCATATACTATGGGGACAGTGGTCAGGAAAGCCTGGACCACACAATCCATGCTCTGTAATGCTGGTAGAGGGGGCTGCGCTGCCTTTGCATTCTGCTGAGTCCAGTAATGTAAGCACAGATCGGTATATGCCCCACTTCTCCATGTTTGCATAATTGTGCTAATTAAACCGCTATGTGACTTCCAAGCGGAAATGTTTGACTACCCGTACAACGAGATGTAGATCTCCCGACCACATGCTATTATGCTTTTCATTTTGAAACATAGGAATGTGGCAACAAATTGCCCTTTAGGTATAAGCAAGGCACATGGCTCCATAAGGAGCACAGACTGCCAATGTGACATATATTAATATTTGATCTGAGAAGAAACAAAGTATATATGGCCTCCTTAGGATACTGCAAAGAATAAACACAGGTCATCCTCCTGGTGTGGATATACTCTATGCCATAAACACTGTTTAGGATAGTAGTAATCATAATCATCATAAAACTATTATTATTGTTAATCATCATAATAGTGTGTCCTAGGTTTTAGTTAAGGATATATGAAACAAGCTTCACACAGAGGTTACAGATCTGCAGAGGGCTCTGTAGGGCACATTGGCCATAATAAGAAATGTAAGTCAGTAGCAATACAAGACAAGTCTGCATCTCAGAGTCCCCAGTGCTGCTGGAAGCCAACACAACCCAGTCTGCTGCCTCCTTCATACAACAGCACAGCATTACTTATTGATACCTGCTCATAGTCTGCAGACACTGCAATATAGGGCACAGAGGATGGACACAACAACACACAATTCCTTGTAGCAGGAGGACCCATTTAATTTGTTCTACTGTCTTCTATAATGCTGCAGGTTTAGATTGAATAAATACTTCTTTTATCAAACATTTTCAAGCAGTCATCTTTAAGTGTATTGCCTATCCATCTGTACAGAGAAAGGTACAAAGTTGACAAAAACTAACTCACAAACTGACATAATGTAAAGCAAAATATTTCTCCTTGCTTTTCCTTAATATGCCAAGCGGAGTTGTATTTGCTGCACACAGTCTTTGTATCCATTTACAAACAGATGATGTGATTTGCGTATCAGTGTTTTTTTTTTTCTTTTTTTAAGTAAAGAACCCTCTATATAACTAAGGTGACCCATATTTTATATGAAGCAGGCACGGTCATGGGCGTTCTAACAATCACATATAAGACCGACCAGTTTTGAAAACAGAGAGATGTAAAAGAAATCCACAAACGAGATCTGCCATAAGTCATGTCATAGTTCTATAGATATGCACAGAAGGAAATCCATAGTTATCTGTTAATTAGGTCTAACTGCAAGTACCAGCATGCTTTAGTAAAGACGTGTACCCCTATAATCTAAATCACAGCAGACCCCAAAACAGCAACTGAATACATTGCTAACAGACAACCGGAGAGGCTTAGCAGCAACTTCCATATGATATATTGTGCAAGAAATACCAGAAATGTCAATTTATATAACCATTTTCCACTACTGCCCTGATAGTTCTATTATAACTCCTTTTATTATCATATTGTTTGCTTTGCTAACAATGCCAGGACCTAGCTGTCTGTTCTGGGAAATAAGAACAACAAGGTTTTTCCTTTCCTTGTTATAAAATAGTACTGCGATGTGTAAAATGTCCTTTGAAGCTGGTTTATTACCTAAGAGCTGATTACCGCGTATTAATCATTCAATATAACCCTTTGAGCGCATCCCCAGGAATTATTTATCCACTAAAATGCAGTGAAAGAAAAACGCCTGGCATTTTTTTCATAATGGTGCTTTTTTTGGCCATAGGGTGGCCAAAAGTAAACAAAATATTTTACCGTGGAAATAAATACCCGCAGATGCTTTGTTATGACAGGGGGGTATACACTTATTCTATTTTACTACAAAAACAAAAAAATGCAGAAGACAAAGAGGCATGCATATCCTTCATATCTCCTTACAAAGTGCCTTCTAGTAAAATAAAAGCCTTTCCTTTTCTACCACTTGTATTGAGTTATATCAGTGCAAGATATGAAGGTTGATGTACTAAGTGCAACTAGTCTGTTCAGTTTGCAAAGGGAATTTGCTCCAGAATATAGTTACATAGTTAGTCTGGCTGAAAAAAGACAAATGTCCATAGAGTTCAACCATAAAAAAAAAGTTATAATCCTATACCCACATCCAGAGGAAGGCAAAAAAACCCAGCAAAGCATGATCCAATTTGCTCCTGCAGAGGAAAAAATTCCTTACTGATCTCCAGAGAGGCAATCAAATATTCCCTGGATCAACTTTACCTATAAATGTTAGTATCCCGTTATATTCTGTGTATAATAGTGTATAACAGTGTGTGAGCTGAAGCTCTACTGACATCCATCATCCACTCAGGTGTTTTTTGTATATTTTCCTTGCACGTGATTGGGTATTCCTGCAAAGTGAAACTTCACTACATTCACTAAGCTCTAGGGAAAATTCCCTGGCAAAGTACAACTTTCTTTGCAAAGAGAACAGTCTATTGGCTGTTAGTGAAGTGATTCCATCCATGGAATGCTCTTTTTCTGTGGTGTAGGGCTATGTGGAAGATGGATAAATGTGCTATAGCTGGACTGTTGGCACTTAGCAGTGAATAGCTGGCTGTAAGGATGTGAAGGAAGCATATTTCATAGTTTTAAGTGAGGTATAGACCAGTTCTACTGAGCAAAGGTATGTGAATACCCCCTTGTTTTAGCTACGAGATCTACATGGTCCCTTTTGATCCACCTCACCATAAACCTCATAGTCTTCATACTAATCAACATCAAGCCATGGTTCCATATTTTATAGGCTTGAGCTGTTGTATGCAAGCAGGGTGGTTGTATATTTTGCTGCACCTTCAGTATGCACTAACAATTCCAGAAGCACAATTACCTTCAGATCATTGTGAAATGGCTTTGCTCTTTGTTCTTCAAATAACAGTAAGGGAAGTTGTTTATTTGGTTTTGAAAGTTCCAAATATTCATTTCAATGCCCACTGCAATACAGCAGTGGAGGTTTAGTAGTGCTCTGATACCTGTATGTTCCTATGTTCCTATTACTTAATGCTATTAAAACTGGAAAATAGAGCGTTGTGTTGTATACCTCCTGATGTCCTTGTTCATGTTTTCAATAAATGTTTAATAATTTTAAATAAGACGAATATTGTGTCTGGAGGTCTCTCCGCAACATTAAAGTGCACCTGTTCCCAGACTATGGTGTCCGTTTATGAACCAGCGGTAATAGATCGCTGCTCAGTTCTCCGGCATTCTCGGAGAACACAGTTCTCCTGTGAATGCAGTTTATGAAGCAGTTCTCCGAACGAAGGGAGAACGATCTCCAAACGCTGGAGAAAGGTCTACAAACTCTGGAAAATGGCTGATTTTACTATAATCTCACGTGATTACAGTAAAAGATCAGTTTACTAAGCAGAGGTAAATTATCTCTGCTTAGTTTTCGGTCCTTCCGATTCTCCAGCTCTGGGCTGGAGAATCTGGAGGGAGAACACAGATCTCCAGAGAAGGGCTGAACATATTCTCCTGGGTGTTATAAAACTGTGAATGACCAGAGAATATCTGTGATCCTCTGAATCTCTGCTATTCTGTGTGTCATAAACGGACACCTATGTCCGTTATGAACCAGCGGTAAATGATCACTGCTCAGTTCTCCTGAATTCTCGGAGAACACAGTTCTCCTGTGAATGCCTTTTATGAAGCAGTGTAGATCAGTTCTCCAAGCGAAGGGAGAACGGTCTACAAACGCTGGAAAATGGCTGCTTTTACTATAATCTCACGAGATTACTGTAAAAGATCAGTTTACTAAACAGAGGAAAAATTATCGCTGCTTAGTTTTTGCGGTCCCTCTGATTCTCCAGGTCTGGGCTGGAGAATCTGGAGGGAGAACACAGATCTCCAGTGAAGGGCTGAACATGTTCTCTGCTGATCTCCTGAGTGTCATAAACTGTGAATGACCAGAGAATAGCTGCGATCCTCTGAATCGCAGCTATTCTCTGTGTCATAAACGGACACCTATGGACATTAAGGACCCCTATACATTTGTGTGATGTGTTAATACATAGATGGAGATTTTACAAAAACTGGAGAACTCCAAATCTGGTGCAACTGTGTATGGTAGCCAATGAACTTCTAACTTCAGCTTGTTCAGTTAAGCTTTGATAGTAAAACCTGGAAGTTGATTGGTTTCTATGCAAAGCTGCACCAGATTTTGCACTTTACAGTTTTAGTAAATCCTCCCCCCCCCCTAGTGTGTTAATGTGTGTTGCATAAAATTGACATAACACAATGCACTTTGACATGTTGCAGTGTGTTGCAATGCATGTGTGTTGTCCTGCTGCAATGAGGTGCTAATCAAAATTCATTACCATGCACATTAAAGCAAGTGTTCCTGCAATGTATCTATTTAAACAACTCCCTATTTTCACATTCTTAGCAAGCAGTAAAAAAGCTTTAAAATAAGCCCCATTGACCTCCATAGATGGAGTTTCCAGAATGCATTCCAAACACAGTGGGTGTGTGATCTGTAGCAGTGTCAATGTATTCCTAATGACACCCCAAATGCAGATCACAAATGCAGTGCATTTTCCTGCATCAGAACGCATGCTCCATGCGCTCCAATTAAAGTGCATTTTTAAAAGTTGTGTATGCACTACATTTGGTGCAATCTAGTGCGATTCAAATGAACGGGCAAGAGAACTGCGCATGAAACGCACAGGAATGCGGGGTGTGTTCCTGTGCAATTCCATTGTGAACCAGCACTCAGAGAAGAGGGGAGGAACAGCCATTTCAATGCCTCTGTTAAAGTGATTGTAAAGTCTGAAATTGTATTTTTTAGAATAACAAATACGTTTATACCAGGGGCGGAATGACAACTCATGGGGCCCCCCGGGCAATAGGGGATCATGGGGCCCCTGTGTCTTTGCCCAAACTCAGAAAAACCTATGAAAAAGGTACCAGGGGCATCTTATGGGGCTCCCTACTGACCCCGGGCCCTCGGGCAGTGCCCGAGTTTCCAAATGGTCAGACCGCCCCTGGTTTATACTTTCCTACTCCGTGTAAAGGAACTGCACACAGCAGCCCTAAACCTCCTCTTCTCCGGTCCCCCACGATACTCCTGGCTCCTCCTCCTTCTTGGTGTGCCACCATAGGAAGCCGGCTCCTATAGTGCCACATCTGCTCGATCCAGAGCCCCAGTGTCTGTGTCAATTGACACAGACAGTGAGGCTCGGCCCCACCCCTATTCCTCGTTACAGGTTTCAACTGATAGCAGCCTGGCTCCTACTGCTCTCTGCCAAGCCTGTGAGAGCGGGAAGAGAAATTGTAAGAGAAGAGGAGAGAGCAGCTGCAGATTGGCACGGCGCTGGATCAGCTGATAAACATTTTTTACCTTATTGCAAGGAATGTATTGAGATAAAAAATGTTTAGGCTTTAGAACCACTTTAAAGTGGTTGTAAACCCTTGCATGTACCCAGTGAAGTGACTGGCCTCAGGTGAAGAACAGAGATGAAACAAATCCTCCTATATAAGTTGTACCTGTTTATTTGTAGCCGGCGGTCCCCAACATCCATTTAAAAGTACAAAATTTACACAGGATCACTCAGCTTTGAAAAGCAGAGGGTGGGGAGCTTAAATTTCATCAGTGAAGAGAGCTATGAGAGCTGATTGGAGGAATAGGACATGCCCCCTTCACACAGCACACAGGAATAGAATTGAGGCTGTCAATCATAGGCTGTGCCCTCCCTAGTCACCATTTTTCTCTTGGTGTCAGAAAAACTTGTCAAAAGTGACTCATGCTTATAGCAGAGGAACCAGGCAGCAGACAGGAATGACACTTAGGTGTCTGTTTATAAAGCTGAGGTCAACAGTGATCCTGAGGATCGCTGCGGATTTCAGTACATTAGTGGTTTATGAAGCAGAGAAGATCAGCAGAGAACATGTTCTCTGCTGATCTTCTCTGCACACAGAGAATCTGCAATCGACAGACACAGAAATGGCTAGTTTATGAAGGAGCGATGTCAGCCCTTCACTGGCGATCTGTGTGAAAATTCTCCCTCCAAGATTCTCCAGCCCAGAGGTGGAGAATCAGGGAGAGAAGGGAGAATCGCTGGAGTTCTGAGGAGGTAGGAGGAAGTTTTTGGACATTATTTTTGTGTACGTGTGTACAGAGGAGAGCCGCCACCACAGCAGAGGTAAGTTACCACTGCTTAATAAACTGACAGCTGTGTATTTTTCTTATCTCTAGTTACTGTAATCTCGCTGTATCTCATGAGATTACAGTAACACCAGCCGTTTTGCAGAGTTCAAAGCTTTTGTAGATCACTTCTTTCCTCATCAGAAGAAGCGATCTATGGTGTCCGTTTGTGAACCAGAGGTAATAGATCGCTGCTCAGTTCTCCGGCATTCTCGGAGAACAAAGTTCTCCTGTGAATGCAGTTTATGAAGCAGTTCTCTCCGAACGAAGGGAGAACGGCTTCCAAACGCTGGATAACGGTCTACAAACTCTGAAAAACGGCTCATTTTACTATAATCTCTCCAGATTATAGTAAAAGACCAGTTTACTAAGCAGAGGTAAATTATCTCTGCTTAGTTTTCGGTCCCTCTGATTCTCCAGCTCTGGGCTGGAGAATCTGGACGGAGAACACAGATCTCCAGAGAAGGGCTGACAGGATCTCCTAAGTGTTATAAACTGTGAATGACCAGAGAATAGCTGAGATCTGTTGAATCGCAGCTATTCTCTGTGTCATAAAAGGACACCTATATCGCTTCATAAACAGGCACTCAGAGGAGAGCTGTTTCCTCTGAGACTGCCAGAGAACATTGCAGCGGTCATTTACCACTGCTTGATAAACATGCACTACACTGTAGAATGATATTCTTTGTTCACATTTCATGTCTGTGGTTTACAACCACTTTAAGAAATGTAAGGGTAAATGTTTTCACACGGTCTGCAGTTACAGAGGTCAGTCAGGGCTTGTTTTTAAAATTCTTTTACTGCTTGTTAATATTATGTAAATACTTTAATGTCCATAGTGTGAGCACAGGTGCCCTTTAAAGGTGCTCTGATATGTTGAATATATAATCTTAGTTATTACATTTTATCTGACAGTGTCAGTGCGATCAAGGAGACCTTGTAGAAAAAATATACTTATATTGATGTTTTTATTGTTGATGTTTTTATATATACCTCACTGAACAAAGAATCAAACAAGAAAAGCTAAATCAGTGTAACCTTACAGCAGCTCACTGCTGCCATCTGCGACTCCTTCACTTTCTGTTCTCAGCACCCTCCTTTTCACCCTGTGATTGTGCTACATTGTATAATAACAACAGCAAGTCTAGCTTTATATAAGCCTAGCAATTGACAGGAGTCGGGTGCTGTGTGAATAAACACGAAATGGGCAATAATTCATAAAAAAAATGCATATCTTAACAGAATAAGTATATTGTTATTTTTATTTAACACGGAATTCCAGCCTAAGACCCCGGTCACACTGGATGCGAATAGGAATGCGATTTGCATGCCATGCGACTTGCAAGTCGCATGCCAAATAGCAGCCTACAGTCTGCAATTAGAGCGGTCATATCGGTGCGGTTCTGACTTGGTCGGAGACGCACCGATTTCTAAAGTAGTACATGCACTATTTTTGGTGCGATTTGCATAGACATCTGTATCAGAAGTCTTGCAAATCACATCTGAAATCTGCATGTCATCTGACTTCATGTGACATCACTGTAAGTTGCACAGTTTGATGAGACCAGGGTGTTTAACAAAAAGATGAAAATGAACTGTAGCCCATTAAAAGATAAAATAACAAAAACAGCTTTTGCTGTAATATTCATCTTCAATTCTCTGATTCTCTGAATTCAATGAATTCTCTGAATTCAATGACTCTGTACTGCAGTACTTTTTTCTGCAACTAGATGTCCCGAATCTGATGGCCAGAATCATTCAACTTACTTCCTCTGAGCCCAGGTCATCCGCAATCCATCCAAGTCTGTGAGTGGACAGTGAAAGGGGAAACAGCACAGAGCTCAGCTCTCTGCTACTTTGCTTTCTCTTCCTATCAGCATGAACTGATTGGCTCCCTTGGCTGCTACTTCCTCTCACACTCCAGCCTTACTGTACAGGGACTGCAAGAGGCTGATGCCAAGTCAAATTCAGTTACTTACATCGCTTACCTTTAACCACCTTCCGCCCGCCCTATAGTACAATGACGGGCGCAAGGTGGTTCTCTCGTTCTGATAGGACGTCATATGACGTCCTACCATTCTCACTGCGCATGCGCAGCTCAGGGAGCGTGCAGCGCGGCGATCGCCAGTGCGCTGTGTCCCTCGGACACAGTGGATCACGGAAAGAGCCGAAGATGTCGGCTTGGTCATGTGATCAGCTGTGTCCAATCACAGCTGATTACATGTAAACACGGAAATGCTGGTTATCGGCATTTCTCTCCTCTCGAGCTGTCACGCTGACAGCTCAAGAGGAGAGGAGAGCCGGTAACCAGCTTTCTGCGGAGGGGACATGTACACTGATCATCAGGGCACTGATGATCAGTGTGGCCCCAGAAGTGCCACCTGTCAGTGCTCATCAGTGCCAGGTGCCAGTGCCCATCAGTGCCACGTGCCAGTGCCCATAAGGCCACATATTAGTGCATACCAGTGCACATCAATGCCACATATTAGTGCCCATCTGAGCTGCCTTTTCAATGTCACCCATCAGTGCCAGTCAGTGCCACCTATCAATGCCAATCAGTGCCACCTATCAGTGCTGCCAATCAGTGCCACCTGTCAGTGCCAGTCAGTGTCTCCTATCAGTGCGCATCAGTGCCAATCAGTGCCGCCTATCAGTGCCAGTCAGTGCCGCCTAACAGTGCCACCTATCAGTGCCATATATCAGTGTCATGTATCAGTGTCATGTATCAGTGCTGCCTTTCAGTGTCCATCAGTGATGCCTGTCAATGCCCATCAGTGCAACCTACCAGTGCCTCCTCATCAGTGCCCATCAGTGCCACCTATCAGTGTCCATCAGTGCAACCTATCAGTGCCCATCACTGCAGCCTCATTAGCGCACATCAGTGAAGGAGAAAAATCACTTATTTACAAAATTGTATAAGAAAAACTAAGAAAAAACTTTTTTTTTTCAAAATTTTCAGTGGTTTTTGGTTTGTTTAAGAAAAAATAAAAATCCCAGAGGTGATTAAATACCACCAAATGAAAGCTCTATCTGTCTCAAAAAATGATAAAAATTTCATATGGGTACAGTGTTGCATGACCGCGCAATTGTCATTCAAAGTGTGACAGTGCTGAAAGCTGGAAATTGGCCTGTGCAGGAAGGGGGTATAAGTGCCCTGTAGGCTAGTGGTTAAACAATACATTTAATGATGTATTAATGAATACAGACCAGCATTATTTGGCATCTTATATACGTGTCTATCTGCTATAACAGCTGGGACTGTTTTTAAATGTATACAGCAGACAATGGACTTTCAGGTAGAAGTGCTTCCTGATTGCTTCCACAGCCATTGAAGGTACCCCACCCTTTGCTGGACTGCCCCTGCCATGTATCCTGGGCTCCACTGACACTCCTGCAGAACTGGGACTGGCATGGCAGATGTTGGCAAGTGGAATGGAGGGAGACCCAGAAATATAGGTTCACTGATGCCCCCTTCAGTTAATGAACACAGAAGTTATGTGTATTATGCCATGTCTGAGTTCGGCTGTCACTTGCCCTGGCCACTGTGACCAGTGAAGAAGCTAATGGAGTACAATTTGTGCTCCATTAGCTTCAGTGGAAGACAGGTGAGTTATCAGAGGTCTTACAGATGCCCTGATGTCTCAGTAAAGGAAACCTATTGCTACATTATGTTACCAGATGGGGGCAATAGCGATAAAGTTAATTGTAAAAGAAAAAAGTTTAAAAAGTAAAGTAAAACACAAACATTTTAAAGCGCTGCATACACACAGCTAAGAACATAAACACATGCATCTGGTGAGCCTAATTACAAAATTACCAATTTTGCTGCACATGTTACATATTGCTGCAAACGCAATGCCCATGGAAATTTTGGGTGACAAATTGTGTCACCGTTTTACGGGGACACAATATTAAGGTTGGACATGTTTGGTATCTGTTTACTCATCTCAACCTCATCTGTTATATTTTACTATAAAAAGTGTATTATATTGTGTTTTTGTGCACTAAAAACATCTTTAGTGTATTTTCTCACTGAAAAATTGTGTTTGATAACAAAATTGTTACTACCACTATTTTATTCTCTGGGGTCTTTCCTTTCAGAAAATATATACTGTATGAGGGGTTTACCTAATCTTCAGGACTAAATGTACATTTTAACATGTGTACAATAATGGAAAAAAAAATGAATGTGTTAATTTACACACACCTTAGCCAACCCAGTATCCTATTGAGTTTTAATGAATTTGCAATCCCACAAACTCATTAGAGGTGTTGAACTTACACAAAGAAACCAAAGAAATGGATGGCCAACATTAAGTTATGCATAGTATGGTCATATAGAGTGTCTGCCACTTACACAACTATTGTTACCAGCAAACTTCCAATGTGTTCTGACAGAATGACAGCTGCTGTCATACAGACATCAGTGATGTTGTCTAATGGTGACTCAAATGATCCTGGTTAAAGACAAGATAATCTGACCAATCTGCATGTTTGGCACAATCCATACTTTCAGTATGGACAATGAAGAACTCCAGGCAAATGGTCAAACATACTTTCTTTTTGCAGATATCCAGTATAAAATGAATCGTTGGTAAACCTTTCAGGCTTGCTGTATATGAATAAATACCTGCATTTTTTTAAATTAATAAGTATCATGCAATGTGGTGCTGAACACAATAGTTGGTGAACCTTGGCAGACTATTCCTCCCACTGATATGAGGCACTATTCTGACAAGTGAAACCAACAATGGAGCACTATTCCTTCCACTGACACTAACAATGGGGCACTATTCCTCCCACTGACACTAACAATGGGGCACTATTCCTTCCACTGACACTAACAATGGATTACTATTCCTTCCACTGACACCAACAATGGGGCACTATTCCTCCCACTGGCAACAGCAATGGCGCACTATTCCTCCCACTGGCAACAACAATGGGGCACTATTCCTCCCACTGACAACAACAATGGGGCACTATTTCTCCCACTGACAACAACAATGGGGCACTATTCCTCCCACTGACAACAAATTCCTCTCATTGAGAGCAGCAATGGTGTACTATTTGTTGCTTATATAAAGTGTATCATGCCCATATAAACCTGAAGCGTTTCAAGACTTGCTATTCCTCAGGGGCATTATTTTATTATGGTACCCTAAAAATCCCTTCCACCCAGTATATCCTTTGTTGGTACACCAACATTTTTGGGATGGACACTGACAAAGTCTAAAATCACAGTGCCATGGTTAAAATAAGGAACATAAAGCATGGCAGAGTGGCCACTGGGAGTTTTAGGGTTGCTGCTCCAGAACAGAGATATGTATTGGGGGGCATCAGAAAGTTGTTTTAGGTGTAGCCTTGGGAAGACAAAATGACCTAAAGTAAGCTTTGACTGAGGTTCACTTGAAAGTAAATTTGTTCTTTGCACTATTGGGCAAAGCATCATCATAATGCATTTAACCTGCATCAGACATACAGGGGTAGATTTACTAAAACTGGTGCACTCAAAATCTGGTGCAACTGTACATGGTAGCCAATCAGCTTCTAACGTCAGCTTTTTCAATGAAGCTTTGGCAATAAAACCTGGAAGATTCAGAACTGCACCAAATTTGGCACTCTCTAGTTTTAGGAAACAACTCCTACTGTACCTGTTCTACAGATCCTTAAAGCAGTCAGTGCTCTAACTCATCCCCTCTGCAGAACTTTGCAATTGGCTAGAAAAAAATAAAATATATAAACAAACAAATATATACATAAAAACTAAAAAACGGGGGGGGGGGGGGGCATGTCCAAGATGGCGACTGGAGCGGTCGCATTAGCGGAAGCTCCGGCACACACTTTCTGAACTGGTGGTTACATCGGTAGCTACACTCGGTTGGTGACCCTCGGGGACCCCCTCGGACCTGTCGGTGACTGGTGGGTGAGTCTGGGGTGCTCCCTGTGTCCCTCGGAGGTGCCGTTGGGATTTGCTCCGCTGCGGCCTGCTGTGGCTCCTCATGGTGCCGCCCTCCTCGTGAGCTGTCTCATGCTATAGCGGGGCTGGTTGGTGTTGATGTCCCGGTTACTGGAGGCTTGCAGCTCGGCATCCTGATAAAACAACCTGAGATACTTGCAGCTCTTACTTACCTGGTGTGAAGACCTTGAGAGTGTCTGGACTGCTCCTCGGCGGCGATCCGGTGAGGCCTGCCGCGACTGACTCATCACTACGCCATCCTGCAATCCATTGCCATCCAAACGGTGGAGTCATGGTAACAGGCTTGGCAGATTAGAATACCCCTTCTAACACTTGAGAGATTATATTGGGGCATATATTTCTTTTTTACTGCAGCGATGTCTGCTTAATATTAGTTGGGTGATTTGTATTGGGGCCTACTGCTGTGCACTTTGTGTCAACTTTGTCTGCACTTAATCATTTATTTGCTGGACACTTTTTGGTGGATGGTGTGAGTTTTGCAGCCCCCTTGGCACCTAGGGGAGAGCTTCGGGTCACATTGGGACTTTCTGTGCTAACAACTGACTGACAGGTCCCTAGGGATTTGCTGTGTATCCCTTCATCATAAGCTCAAGTCCTTAATTTGCTGCACAATATTACAATTTATGGTGTGAAGATATATCTACTCTTCAGTTATTATTGTTGAAACTCACCATTTTTGTGACTCTGTGCTCACCCACGACATTTTTTTCTGCTTAGCTGTGTAATCCCATTTCACCCATGTGATCACCCAAATGCTTACTTTTTTGCCCCTATGCTGCACCTAAGAATTGTGATTAGTGTATCTTCAGGTCTGACTGCTGCAATGTAACTACCACTTTAAACCTGGTGCGGACGCTACTGGTCACCTGGGGCCATTTTTATCACTGGCACCTTTCAAGCTTTCTTCTATCACCCCCAGGAGTCTTTTTCAATGCCGTCCACCAAGAAGAAGAGTAAGGGTAATGCTCAAAAATCCCTTACGACTTATCTACTAAAAGCACACGATATAAGTAGTATGACACAAGATATCGCAGATCGAGTATCTCCTGCTGGTTCTATACAAGAACATGCAGCTCAGTCTCCAACTCAAGATAATGAAGATGTGCAACAACTTACTAAGGGGGACTTGGTAAATTAGCAACTAAGTTCCAACTAGAACTCCACAAAAGCACGAATGTTCTTTCTCAGGAAATTAGCTGCATTAAGCTCTAGAACGGATCGTCTGGAGACTAAACATGATGAGCTCAATCTGGCGTACGGCGAACTCTCCAGAGATCACGATCATATGATTACGGCCTATTCGCAGCTCCAAGCTCAAGTGGAAGATCTTGACAACCGTAATCGCAGACACAATCTTCGTATTCGAGGTATTCCAGAGACGGTGACTGACCTCTCACAGGCCATGGCCACCTTATTCAGATCTCTACTTCCAGATCCTGATGCTAACTCTCTGGTCTGTGATCGTATCCACAGAGCATTGCGTCCAAAATTCCCTAGTGATAAACCACCTCGTGACATTATCTTATGTATGAAGGACTTTATGACTAAAGAAGATATCCTTAAAGCTGCTCGCAACACTCCTACTATCACTTTTTGAGGGCTCGACACTTCAAATTTTTCCAGATGTCTCTCCTGCTACTCTGGACAGATGTAGAAAAATGAAAGAAATCACACACTACCCTCCTTTCAGCTTGCATTCGATACAAGTGGGGTTTTCCATTTAAGCTTATCGTCCCTCACAATGGCAGCACTTACATTGCTACTTCTCTCCCTGAAGGCAGAGAAATTATGACTAAATTGGGCTTAGTTGATCTTCCTTCGCCCCGTTTACCATCTACTCCTTGTGTGTCTCCTATTTGGCACACTCCATCTCCAAGACGGGATAGAAGGAGGGTCCAACAGGATCAGGGATAAAAGGATTTTGCTCTTTTATGCTCTCATTGTTATAGCTCCTGCTTCTGAAAGTTCACTGCTGTCATAGGTTGATGTTTTATGTGATACGTTTGCTTTTTCAATCACAGGTGGACGGGTTCAGTTTAACAAAGGCCTTTAGCCTTTTTATCGTCGCCCGTTGATTTATGGTTTTGTTACTCTTGGACACGTGTCCCCACCCTGCCACCTGACATGGCCGGTGGTGTCGAAGCCCGATTGAGGGGCAGCGTTTCCGCTCTCCGTGTCTTATGCAGACAGGGTTTGGGTCTAATTGGCCCTTTGTTGCCTACCATTTTTGTTTTTTCAGGTAAGGCTTTTCGTCTACTTGATCCAACCTTTTTTGTTATGTCATTCACTAAGAGAGCTCTTAAAGCCTTATCTCTATTGTATCTTGTCTCTCTTTTGCTTCTCCTTTTAGTACATGATTTTGATCTGGTGCTGTCTTGGGGACATCTTGACGCCTTTTTTGGGGTCTGGATTTCCCTCAATTCGGTACTACAATCTACTACCTTGTCAGATGTGAGTATGCAAGTATTGATCTCTAACCAGATTTCTCTAGGAAATGTCTTTTCATTTTGCATTTGTCTGTTGATCGTGTTAATTAGAGATGAGCGAAGTATTCAAAAATTCGATTCGACTGATTCGGCGAATTCGTGGAAAAATTTCGATTCGAGTCGAATATATTCGCTGCGAATTTAACTTATAAAAGGGTGTTTCTAGGCTTCAGAGAGCCTTTATATATTAGTGCAGAACACTGTACCTTTAATTTAAATGCCCTTGGAGTCTGCTGGGGAAGAGAAAATAATACTGACAGTCAGTATGACATGCAGATGAGTGCCGTCGATCTTAGAATCACCGCACACTTCACTCATTTGGGCAGTCACGGGGCCAAAACCAGAGTGTGGAGCTACAGTGTGGCGGTGGAGGCAGCAGCAATGGGAGGCCATACAGCACCCTATGACAAAAATGGAAATCACCAGCAGTGTGAGGAGACCTGAAAGTGGCACATGGCAGAGTGTGACGATGGAGACAGCAGCAATGGGATGCCGTACAGGGACCCATGACACACTCTGGACCTGGCAACAGCATGAGGAGGCGGTACAGGGGCCCATGACAGATTACGGGCCTGGCAGCAGCATGAGGAGTCGGTACGGGGGCCCATGGCAGATTAGGGGCCTGGCAGCAGCTATGGGAGGCCCGTAATCTGCCAGCACCCTATGACAAAAAATGGAACACACCAGCAGTGTGAGGAGACCTGAAAGTGGCACATGGCAGAGTGTGGCGATGGAGACAGCAGCAATGGGAGGCCGTACAGGGACCCATGAGAGACTCTGGACCTGGCAGCAGCATGAGGAGGCGGTATAGGGGCCCATGGCAGATTAGGGGCCTGGCAGCAGCTATGGGAGGCCCGTAATCTGCCAGCACCCTATGACAAAAAATGGAACACACCAGCAGTGTGAGGAGACATGAAAGTGGCACATGTTTGGGGCATGATTCATGGCGGATTTAGTCAGTTGTGTCAGGAACTGGTGGTTTGAAATCCAGACTAATCCACGCCTGATTCATTTTCACAAACGTGAGTCTCTCCACACTTTGGGTGGATAGTCGTGTCCTCCGCGGAGTTACAATACCTCCTGCCGCACTAAACACGCGCTCCGATGCCACGCTACTGGCCGGGCATGACAGCCTTTCAAGGGCTAATTCAGCTAGTTGGGTAGTCAAGGGGATTGTCTACCTCGGTTGGCAGGGTGCTGTCCAAGTGGCCTAAGCCCTTTTTTTAGGGGCCGCTCCAGGTCCACCTTATGCTGCTGCTGCTGCTTGGGGGGCTGGGTTTGTAGTTTTTCCCCACTGCGTGGTTTTAAGAAAATACTCATCATAGACTGCAGGGCTGAGGCAGTATTTCTGGTGGAAATGCCACTGCTCCCCCGCGCCCTGGGCCCCGGGAACCCCGGGGAAACGCACAGGGCCCCCATTTTCTGAGGATGGGGGGCGTTTTCGCAGAAAGGCAGAGACCACTGACTAAAATAGGTGGTTTTTTTAGTACATTTTTTTTGGGCCCCCTCTAGCAGGTTTTGAAAAAGGCCACCATTTTTGAACGGTTTTGCCGAGGGTCCAAAAAGGTGGGGGCCGAAAAGTCACCCTCTGTTGATGGTTATTATTCGGGCTGTCCGGGGACGCAAGAACGACATTCATGGGCCATTTTGGGGCCAAGGGGGGTGCGAGGGGACTCCCCGCCCCATCTCCCCAGCATACTGCCACGGTGCGTCTGGGGCCCCTGTTCCTCTTTCCCCCCTCTACCCAAAGCTACTGCTTCCCCCACTTCCTTCCGTTGAGTGGAAAAAACCCCCCAAAATTTTATCAATAAATTTCCCGAGCAAAAATGTCCCCTCTACCTCCTACCTTTCTTTTTGTCCTGCCCCCAAAAGGGGGCAAAGTGGCGTTTAATTTGGCGCCACGTTTTTTTAAACCCCACCCCGCCAGCCAAATTTTTAACAAATTTGTTTCCCGGACCCTGCAACAGAAAAAATGGGAAGTCCCTTCATCCCCAAAAGTCCGCCGACTCACAATACCGTGGCCTCCTCAAAGGGCCTGAGCAAGCGCAAAGGGGCCCGCATGAGCTGCCAAAGGCTTTACATCTAAGTTACAAAAGGGGTTTCCTTTATCCCTTTTAAATCAAAAAATCTTGATGGCCTTTCGTTTTTCGTAAAGGCGGGC
>CATNWA010021945.1:0-63267 GCA_951230385.1 Staurois parvus | reverse complement strand
TGAAAGTTAAGAACAAAGATAGATAGATAGATAATAATGATGGGTTAAATTTTGCGCATAAAATCATTTTAAAAAAAAGTAGCCTTTCATAATGATCTTTCAGATTCTTTTTATCTCTGGAGACTCTTATGGTGAATCTCGCTGCTGTTTTTCCACAACAAATTATTTACAATATAAAAATAATACACGTGAGTCCGAGCAATGAGGGGGCCAACCTTGTAAAGGCCTATTGCTGGATAAAAGGGGTCCCTGAGGAATTAGCAAGGTTTCCCCAAAAAACAGATTTTTAAATTTCCCTTTCAAAGAGAACTTTTTGCTAGAAATTTGCTTCCAACCATATTTTTTTAAGTTTTAAGCATCTGGACTAGAGATAGCGAACGAACCTTGCGAAGTGGAATTCGTTTTTCGAAGATTAGGAATCCGAAAATTAGCATACTTAGCACTAATTCGAATGCGTGAATCGAAATTTTCCAAAAATGCGGCGACATGTGTGGCGACGGAGCGAGACTCTGGAAGCGTGCAGACATGGCGCGCGACCCATAATGCAATTTCCATATCATAGACATTGATCGCATTAGCCAATCAGCAGCCAGCCAACCAGCAACTGTGTAATGGTCGAGCTATAAATTGCGGCCCCCCCCCCCCCCCCCCCCATCTTACAATTCTCCATTAGCCCTCCGGCTACATTCAAGAGAGACAGAACCCTGTCTGTATTAGGACCAGAGTTATGGCCAGAGAAGACTTTAGAAGGCCACAGAAATCGTTACGCTAGGAACATAGAATTCGTTACTCAGGGACAGACACAGAATTGTTAACTCAGCGGACACAGAATTGTTACTTCAGGACAGACACAGAATGTGTTACTGAGGGACACAGAATTGTTACTCAGCGACCGACACTGAATTGTTAACTCAGGGACAACAGAATTGTTAACTCAGGGACACAGAAATTGTTACTCAAGGACAGACACAGAAATTGTTACTGAGGGACACAGAATTGTTTACAACAGGGAGACTCAAGAAATTGTTACTCAGGGACACAGAATTGATACTGCAGAGGACACAGAATTGTTACTCGGAGGACAGACAAACAGAATTGTTACTGAGGACACAGAATTGTGTACTGAGGGAACAGAATTGTTACTCAGAGGACAGACACAGAAATTGTTTACTCAGGGACAAGACACAGAATTGTTACTGAGTGACACAGAATTGTTACTAGAGCGACACAGAATTGTTACCTCAGAGACAAGACCAACAAGAATTGTTACTCAGGGGACACAGAATTGTTACTCAGGGACACAGAATTGTACTCCAGGGACCACTGAATTGTTACTCAGGGACATCCGAGATTGTTACTCAGGGACAGACACAGAATTGGTTACTCAGGACAAACAGAATTGATACTCATGGACACAGAATTGTACTGAGGGACACAGAATTGTTACATCAAGGGACAGACACAGAATTGTTTTAACTCAGGGACACAGAATTGTTACTGTGGGACACAGAATTGTTACCTCAGGGACACAAGAATTGTTACGCTGGGACAAGACCACAGTATTGTTATTCAGGGACACAGAATTGGTTACTCAGGGACACAGAATTGTTACTGAGGACCACAGAATTTGTACTCAGAGGACAGACACAGAATTGTTACCAGACAGACCACAGATTGTACAGGACACTGATTGTTACTGAGGACACAGAATCTGTTACTCAGGGACAACACAGAATTGGTTACTCAGGACACAGAAACGTTACTCAGACACAGAATCGTTGAATTAAAGAGTATGTCAACAACCACGCAGAGGAGTGGCAGAGGAGGCAATGTTTCAGGGAGCGAGCAGACGTGGCATCAGAGGAGAGGGTTCCAGGCAGCACTAGTCACACAAGGCCAGTGCTCCCCGGGTGGTCATCCAGCGGTCGGTCCTCCACCGACAACCCTGCCGTCATCGATTGGTTGGCTCGGTCGTCTTCCCTTCCAGGTCACCTCTGACACCTACAGCAACTGTCGGTGGTACGTCCGACACAACCGTGTTTAGTTGGCATGGCCCCCGGGAGCAAGCCCACTGAAATCACGATGTCCTCTACCTGCCCCTGTCCTTTGGTGATCCCTCACCATGCGAAGTACGCATGCTGTTGGGCTCAGCCCCACTGTACAGTGAGGGAGAGCCTAATAGAGGGCGTCAGGAACGGGGGGGAGACATCCTCCTCTTCAGCAGGCCAGGCGAAGAAGTACTGGCGAGGATAGTGGCTCGTAGCCGTCGAGAGACAGGTCTGTCCTCCCTGACCCACACTCAGCCCGAAGGGGGCTAGTAGTGAGGCCGCGATCACCTAATGTGATGATGTGGAGTGCTGATTCGCACGTTAGGCAGCCTCGTCGTCATCATGCTATTGCTTCCTCCCCCGCTCATCAGGAGAAGAGCCGTGCCAAGCTTGGCAGCGAGCAAAACAGTCGGGGGGTTGCCCCAGGAGGCAGCAGTGTCGCAGCAGTGTCATGAGGCAAACGCACATTAGAGCACCAGCTCCACTGCAGCCTACCAACCACGGCCAGTAGAGTTGCCGGTGTGCAACGAGGAAGTAGCAAAGTCAGCCAGATGAGGCAGGTAGCTGGGGGCAAAGTTTCCGTACACGGCGGTGTGGCAATTTTTCGTCAAGCCGCCCGAGGAAGTAAACGCAGCCGTTATGTCGACTATGTGCCAGAATTCAAGCGTGGCCCGGGGCCCTAGTCTCCATCGCCACACTCTGGCCATGTGCCAACTTTCACAGGTCTCCTCACACTGCGGGTGGGTTCCATTTGTCATAGGGTGCTGGCAATTACGGCCTCCCATTGCGGCTGCCAGCCAGTAATCTGTCATGGGCCCCTGTACCCCGCCTCCTCATGCTGCTGCCAGAGTCCATAATCTGTCATGGGTCCCTGTACGAGCCTCCCATTGCTGCTGCTGTCTCCATCGCCACACTCTGCCATGTGCCACTTTCAGGTCTCCAGTCCTCACACTGCTGGTGGTTCCATTTTGTCATAGGTGCTGGGCAGATTACGGGCCTCCCATTGCTGCTGCCAAGGCCCTCGGTAATCTGATCATGGGCCCCTGTAACCCCTCCTCATGCTGCTGCCAGGTCCAGAGTGTGTCCATGGGTACCTGTACGGCCTCCCATTGCTGCTGTCTCCATCGCCACACTCTGCATGTGCCACTTTCATGTCTCCTCACACCTGCTGTGGGTTCCATTTTGTCATAGGGTGCTGCAGATTACGGGCCTCCCATTCTGCTCCCAGGCCCTAATCTGTCCATGGCCCCCCAGTACCGCCTCCTCATGCTGCTAGCAAGGTCCCGAGTCTGTCATGGTCCCTGTACGGCCTCCCATTGCTGCTGTCTCCAGCGCCACACTCTGCCATGTGCCACTTTCAGGTCTCCTCACACTGCCTGGTGGGTTCCATTTTGTCATAGGGTGCTGGCAGATTATCTACGGGCCTCTCCCATTGCTGCTGCCAGGCCCGTAATCTGCCATGGGCCCCCGTACCGCTATAACACTCCTCATGCTGCTGCCAGGCTCCAAGTCTCTCATGGAGGTCCCTGTACGGCCTCCCATTGCTGCTGTCTCCATCGCCACACTCTGCCATGTGCCACTTTCAGGTCTCCTCACACTGCTGGAATGGGTTCCATTTTGTCATAGGGTGCTGGCAGATTACTGCCTCCCGACCAATGCGGCTGCCAGGCCCTGTAATCTGTCATGGGCCCCTGTACTACCGCCTCCTCATAGCTGCTGCCAAGGTCCCAGAGTCGCGTCATGGGTCCCTGGTACGGCCCTCCCATTGCTGCTGTCTCCATTGCCACAACTCCTGCCATGTGCCACTTTTCTCAGGTCTCCTCACAACTGCTGGTGGTTCCATTTTGTCATAGGGTGCTGGCAGATTTACGGGCTCCCCATTGCTGCTGCCAGGCCCGTAATCTGTCATGGGCCCCGTACCCCCGCCTCCTCATGCTGCTGCCAGGTCCGTAATCTGTCATGGGTCCCTGTACGGCTTCCCCATTGCTGCTGGTCTCCATCGCCACACCGGCTGCCATGGTGCCGACTTTCAGGTCCTCCTCACACTGCTGGTGGGTTCCATTTTGTCATAGGTGCGGGCAGATTACGGCCTCCCATTGCTGCTCAGCCAGCCCCTGTAATCTGCCATGCCCCCCCCTACCCCCGCCTCCTCATGCTGCTGCCAGTCCCAAGTGTCCCTCATGGGTCCCTTACTTAGCGCCTCCCATTGCTGCTTCTCCATCGCCACACTCTAGCCATGGTCCACTTTCAGGTCTCCTCACACTGCGGGTGGTTCCATTTTGTCATAGGGTGCTGGCAGATTAACGGCCTCCCATTGCTGCTGCCAGGCCCGTAATCTGCCATGGGCCCTGTACCGCCTCCGATACAAGCTCTTGCCAGGTCCAGAGGTGTGTCATGGGTCCCTGTACGCGGACTCCCAATGCTGCTGTCTTGTCTCCTCGCCACGCCTGCCATGTGCCATCTATTCAGGTCTCCTCACTACTGGGGTTCCATTTTGTGGCATAAGGGTGCTGGCTGATTACGGGCCTCCCATTGCTGCTGCCAGCCCGTAATCTGCATGCTGCTGTCCATCCCAGCCTCATGCCACTTTTACGCCTCCATGTGTCTCCTTCTCACACTCTGCCTTGTTGCCACTCAGGCTCCCTCCACACTGCTGGTGGGTTCCATTTTTTTGTCATAGGTGCTCGGCAGATTACGGGCCTCCCCATTGCTGCTGCCAGGCCCGTAATCTGCCATGGGCCCCTGTAACCGCCTCCTCATGCTGCTGCCAGTCCAATCTGTCATGGGTCCCTGTACGCCCTCCCATTGCTGCTGTCTCCATCGCCACACTCTGCCATGTGCCACTTTCAGTCTCCTCACACTGCTGGTGGTTCCATTTTGTCATAGGTGCTGGCAGATTACGGGCCTCCCATTGCTGCTGCCAGGCCCTAATCTGGCCATGGGCCCCCTATACCGCCATCCTCATGCTGCTGCCAGGATCCGTAAGTGTCATGGGTCCCTGTACGGCTCCCATTGCTGCTGTCCTCCATCGCCACACTCTGCCATGTGCCACTGTCAGTCTCCTTCACACACTGCTGTGTGGTTCCATTTTTTGTCATAGGTGCTGGCAGATTACGGGCCTCCCATTGCTGCTGCCAGGCCCGTAATCTGCCATGGGCCCCCCGTACCGCCTCCTCATGCTGCTGCCAGGTCCAATCTCTCATGGGTCCCTGTAACGGCCCTCCCATTGCTGCTGTCTCCCATCGCCACACTCTGCCATGTGCCACTTTCAGGTCTCCTCACACTGCTCGGTGGGTTCCATTTTGTCATAGGTGCTGGCAGATTACGGGCCTCCCATTGCTGCTGCCAGGCCCGAAATCTGCCATGGGCCCCTATACCGCCTCCTCATGCTGCTGCCAAGTCAGAGTCTCTCATGGGGTCCCCTGTACGGCCTCCCATTGCTGCTGTCTCCATCGCCACACTCTGCCATGTGCCACTTTCAGGTCTCCTCACACTGCTGGTGGGTTCCATTTTGTCATAGGTGCTGCAGATTACGGCCTCCCATTGCTGCTGCCCAGGCCCGTAATCTGCCATGGGCCCCCGTACCGCCTCCTCATGCTGCTGCCAGTCCTAGAGTGTCTCATGGGTCCCTGTACGGCCTCCCATTGCTGCTGTCTCCATCGCCACACTCTGCCATGTGCCACTTTTCAGGTCTCCTCACACTGCTGGTGTGTTCCATTTTGTCATAGGGTCTGGCAGATTACGGGCCTCCCATAGCTGCTGCCAGGCCCCTAATCTGTGCCATGGCCCCTGTACCGCCTCCTCATCTGCCAGCCAGGCCCAGTAATCTCATGGGGTCCCTGTACGCCTCCCATTGCTGCTGTCTCCATCGCCACACTCTGCCATGTGCCACTTTCAGGTCTCCTCACACTGCTGGTGTGTTTCCATTTTTTGTCATAGGGTGCTGGCAGATTACGGGCCTCCCCATAGCTGCTGCCAGGCCCGTAATCTGTCATGGGCCCCTGTACCGCCTCCTCATGCTGCTGCCAAGTCCAAGTCGCTCATGGGGTCCCTGTACGCCTCCCATTGCTGCTGTCGCTCCATCGCCACAATCTCTGCCATGTGCCACTTTCAGGTCTCCTCTCACACACTGCTGGTGTTGATTTTTGTCATAGGGTGCTGGCAGATTACGGGCCTCCCATTGCTGCTGCCAGGCCCCTATCTGCCATGGCCCCCGTACCGCCTCCTCATGCTGCCTGCCAGTCCAAGTGTCTCATAGGGTCCACTTACGCCTCCCATTGCTGCTGAACAGCTCCATCGCCACACTCTGCCCATGTGCCACTTTCAGGTCTCCTCACACGCTGGTGTGTTCCATTTTTTGGTCATAGGGTGCTGGCAATGATTACGGCCCTCCCATAGCTGCTGCCAAGGCCCCGTAATCTGCCATGGCCCCTATATAACCGCCTCCTCTCCTATGCTGCACGCCAGTCCAATCTGTCATGGTCCCTGTACGCCCTCCCATTGCTGCTGTCTCCATCGCCACACTCTCCATGTGCCACTTTCAGGTCTCCTCACACCTGCTGTGGTTTTCCATTTTTTGTCATAGGGTGCTGGCAGATTACGGCCTCCCATTGCATGCTTGCAGGCCCCTAATCTGCCATGGGCCCCGTACCGACTCCTCATGCTGCGCCAGGTCCAGAGTGTCTCATGGGTCCCTGTACGGCCTCCCATTGCTGCTGTCCTCCATCGCCACACTCTGCCATTGCCACTTTCTGTCTCCTCACACTGCTGGTGTGTTCCATTTTTGTACATAGGGTCTGCAGATTACGGGCCTCCCATTGCTGCTGCCAGGCCCTAAGCTGCCCATGGCCCCATATACCCGCCCTGTAGGAGCAAAAGCTGCTAGCCCAGGTCCATCCAATGTGTCATGGGTCCCTGTACGCCTCCCATTGCTGCTAGTCTCCAATCGCCACACTCTGCCATGTGCCACTTTCAGTGTCCTCCTCAACACGGCTGGTGTTCCATTTTTTGCACATAGGGTGCTGCTCAGATTACGGCCCTCCCATTGCTGGCTGCCAGGCCCGGAATCTGCCATGGGCCCCCAGTACCCCTCCTCATGCTGCTCTCCAGTCCACAGTGTACTCATGGGTCCCTGTACGGCCCTCCCATTGCTAGCTGGTCTCCTATCGCCACACTCTGCCATGTGCCACTTCAGGTCCCTCACACTGCTTGGGTTTTCCGTTTTTTGTCATAGGGCGGTGCTGGCAATTAACGGGCCTCCCATTGCTGCTGCCAGCCCCTAATCTGCCATGGGCCCCCCTAGTACCCGCTCCTCATCTCGCGCTGCCAAGGTCCAAGTCTCGCATGGGTGTAACCCCCATATGGAGCTAACCCGCCTCGCCATTGCTGCTTCTTCCATCGCCACACTCCTGTGTACTGTCGTGACATCGGCAACACTTTGCCATGGTCAGTCCCCCCTTCCACTATATACCGCTGACACAACGTTCCATTTTTTGTCATAGGGTGCTGCTGCTGATTATTACGGGCCCCCATTGCTGCTGCTTCAATTTCAAGCTGCTCCCCTAATCTGCCATGGGCCCCCCGTGACCGCCTCCTCAATGCTGCTGCCAGTCCCTATGAGTCTCTCATGGGTCCCTGTAACGCCCTCCCATTGCTGCTGTCTCCATCGCCACACTCTGCCATGTGCCACTTTCAGGTCTCCTCACAACTGCTGGTGGTGCCATTTTGTCACAGAGGTGCTGGCAGATTACGGCCTCCCATTGCTGCTGCCAGGCCCGTAATCTGCCATGGGCCCCTGTACCAGCCTCCTCATGCTGCTCGCCAGTCCACATGCTCATGAATCTGGTCCCTGTACAGGTCCCTCACACATGGTTGTATGCTGTCCTCCATCGCCATACTCTGCCATAGCTTGCTGCAGGTCCATTAATCAGCCACTGCTCGGTATGATTTTCCGACATTTTTTAACTCCAGATTGTCTGAGTTTAAGTCTGGCGGCCCACCATTGCTGGCAGAATCCAGATCGCTCCATAACGCTACACTTGTCGCCATCTGCCATTGTTCCCCATACCACTCCTTTTTCATAGTGCTGCAGATTACGGAAAAATATCTAGAACTATGCAACCCTACATATGCATGGGCCCCCATACCCGCCTTCATGCTCTGCAGTCCAAGTGTCTCCATGCACAGCATTCCCTGTAATGCCCATTACGCTGCTGCTCCATCGCCACACTGCCAGGAGCCAGGGTTTCAGCTCACAGCTGCCGTGCTGCCATTTTGTCATAGGCAGTACTCGCATGATGACGGCCTCTTTACTGTCATGCTGCCAGGAAATATCACCCTAATCTCCATGCCCCAAAGGACTACCTACCTAATGCATGAGCCTCAGTCTCAGCAACTCAGTTGCTGGGTCAGACTGTGGACAGCTGACGGCCTCCCATAACAGGCTAATCAGTCTCCAGAATCGCCAAAGATAACTTTATGTTTGCCATCAGCCACTGAACAGAATTTCCCTTACACGTAATCAGTGTTTGAAGAAGCTCATGGTCTCATTTGGGCAGAGTCCTTCCCTTCATGCCACATTTCAAGTATTGGATCACAGGGAGGCACCGTAGATCTGCCATGAGGGCCCCTGGGGACCAGACAGAGATCATATCTCAGGCTGCCACCTTGAGTATGTAAGCCTGTGTCATTCCAGCATGGACCCAAACACCTCCCCAAGTTGCTGCTGGCAGAAAATAACTACAAAATCCCACATTTATCCATGCTGTCTCGCAACATGTCCCTTCACTTTCAGGTCTCCTCACCTTGGTGGGCTTCCAAATGTCAAGACATAGGGTGTAACTCGGCAGATTACCACGGGCCGCCCATTGCTGCTGCAGGCCCGTAATTCCATCCCCCCGTAAACTACTAACCAATCTCGCAGCTGCCTAGGTCCAAAGTGGTCCACCTCATGGTTGACCCTTACGCCTCCCATTGCTGCCTCCAACGAAACAATTACCCCTGCCACTGACCACAAACTCAGGTCCTACCCAACAACTGGCTGGTGGTTACAGACATTTCGTCAATAGGGATGACCATCCTACCATTACGGGCCCTGTGTCCCTTTGTTGCTGCCAACGTCCCACAAGTAATCTGTCATGGCCCCTTAGCTTGCTGTATCCTTGCCGATGATAAAATCAGTCAGGGTCCCTGTTCAACACCATTCCTCAACCATTGCTGCTGTCCTCCATCGCCAATTGAGCAGCGGATGCCTCCAGTGCCACTCATGTCCAGTCTCCTCACACTGCTGGTGTGTCCATTTTTTTCATAGGGTGCCGCAGTGGCAGATTAACGGGCCTCCCATAGCTGCTGCCAGGCCCCTAATCTGCCATGGGCCCCTGTACCGCCTCCTCATGCTGCTGCCAGGGCCAAGTGTCTCATGGTCCCTGTACGCCTTTCCCATTGCTGCTGCTCCATCGCCACACTGCCATGTGCCACTTTCAGGTCTCCTCACACTGAGGTGAGGGTTAAAGCCATTTTCCCGGCCATAGGGTAGCTGGCAGATCGGAACGCCTCCCAATTTAGCTGCTGCCAGGCCCGTAATTCTGCGCATGGACATCCCCTGTACCACCTCCTCATGCTGCTCCAGAGACCAGAGTTGTCAACATGAATCCCTGATACGGCCCTCTGCATTGCGCTGTCTCCATCGCCACACACTGACTGCCATGATTGCCACCAATACGAATTTCAGCTCCTCAACAAACTGCTGGTGTTTCCAATGTTTTGTCATAGGGTGCTGGCAGATGTACGGGCCTTCCCATTGCTGCTGCAGGCCCGTAAACTGTACCGATGGGCCCCTGTACCGCCTCCTCATGCTGCTGCCAGGGTCCAAGTGTCCTCAGTGTCCCTGTAAACGCCTCCCATTGCTGCTGTCTCCATCGCCACACTCTGCCAAAATGTCCACTTTCAGGTCTCCTCACACTGCTGGTGGGTTTCCTTTTTTGTCAAGGGTGCTGGCAGATTACGGGCCTCCCATTGCTTCTGCCAGGCCCGTAATCTCCATGGGCCCCCGTACCGGACTCCTCATGCTGCTGCCAGGGCCAGGTCCAGAGTCTGTCTCATGGCCCTGACGGCCTCCCATGCTGCTGTCAGGTCCATCGCCACACTCTGCCATGTGCCACTTTCAGGTCTCCCACAACTGCTGGTGTGGTTCCATTTTGTCATGCCATTGGTGCTGGCATATTACGTACGGGCCTCCCATTGCTGCTGGCCAGGCCCGTAATCTGCCATGGGCCCCCGTTACCCGCCTCCTCATGCTGCTGCCAGGTCCAGAGTGTCTCATGGGTCCTCTGTACGGCCTCTACCATTGCTGCTGTTTCCATCGCCATACAACTCTGCCATTGCCACTTTCAGGTCGCCTCACACTGCTGGTGTGTTCCATTTTGGTCATAGGGTGCTGCAGATTACGGGCCTCCCCATTGCTGCTGCCAGGCCCGTAATCTGCCATGGGCCCCCTACCGACTTTCATGCTTGGTGGACGTTGTAAAGCAAGGTGAATTCAACCCTACATATGTTAACCGCGCTTATTACGAACAGCGAAAGGCCATCAACACTCGATTTCCTGATGTTACAAGCGGATAAAGGTACTTCCCCTGTGTAACTAGATGTCAGCCATATGGCAGCTCATGCGTGACAACACCTGCCGCTTGCTCAGGAGGCCCTTTGAGGGAGGCCACGCCTATTCGTGAGTCGGCAGGACTATGGATGAACGACGTCATTCCTCTGTGCACGTCCTGGAACAAATGCTTGTTAACAATGGCCTGGTCAGGGTGCGGTAGACAACGACTGGCGCGCAGATCTCAACGCCACAATGACCCCAGTTGGGGGCAGGACAGGACGAAGAGGAGGAGGTAGAGGAGAGCCATTGCTGCTCAGAATTATTGAGTGAAATGGGTGGTTTTTTCCACTCAGCGGACAGGAGTGGAGGAAACGGAGCATCTTGGTAGAAGAGGAAAAGGAAGGAGACAGAGACCCAGAAAACCGTGGCAGTAAATGCTGTGGAGATGGAGGCAGGGAGTCCCCTACGCATTCCTTGGCACAAATGGCCCATAGCATGCTCGGGATTGCTTGCGTAGCGACAGCCGAATAATAACCATCAGACAGAGGATTACTATTGGCTGTCCACCTTGTTGGACCCTCGCTAATACCGTTCAAAAATGGTGGCCTTTTTCACACCAGCTGAGTAGGGAGGCCAAAATAAAGTACTATAAAAACCACCTATGTAGTCAGTTTGGTCTCTCTGCCTTCTCTGCCCAACGCCCATCCCAGACACTGTGGTGGGCCCTGTGCGCTCATGTAGCGTTCCCTGCCATGGCAGCAGTGGAGGGGTGGGGTGGTAGGAAGCAGTGGCAGCTCCACCAGCAGTCGGCTGCCTCATCTGCATCGATGATGAGTAGCTTTCTTCACACCAGCGCAGTGAGGAAACTACTAACCAGCCGCAGCAAGCAGCAGCAGCAGCATCAGGTGGACCTGGAGCAGGCCCTCAAACAACAGGCCTGGGCCTACTTGGACAGCACCCTGCCAACCGAGGTAGACAATCCCCTTGACTACTGGCAACCGAAACTTGACCTTTGGCCCCAACTAGCTGAATTTGCCCTTGAAAGGCTGTCATGCCCGCCGCCCTAGTAGCGTGGCATCGGAGCGCGTGTTTAGTGCGGCAGGAGGTATTGTAAACTCCGCGGAGGACACGACTGTCCACCCAAAGTGTGGAGAGACTCACGTTTGTGAAAATGAATCAGGCGTGAATTAGTCTGGATTTCAAACCACCAGTTCCTGACACAACAGACTAAATCCGCCATGAATCATGCCCCAAATATGTTATTATTTTTATAACATAGGCCTCTGTATGGCCTTCAATTTAAGCTGCTTACGCTTCGCCAACTCTGCCATGGGCCCCTGTACCGCCTCCTCTTGCTGCTGCCAGGATCCAGAGTGTGTCATGGGTCCCTGTACGGCCATCCCATTGCTGCTGTCTCCATCGCCACAAACAAACACTCTGCCATGTGTGCCTACTTTCAGGTCTCCTCACACACTGCTGGTGGGTTCCATTTTGTCATAGGGTGCTGTAATGGCCTCCCATTGCTGCTGCCAGGCCCGTAATCTGCCATGGGCCCCCGTACCGACTCCTCATGCTGCTGCCAGCCCGTAATCTGTCATGGGCCCCTGTACCGCCCTCCTCATGCTGCTGCCAGGTCCAGAGTGTGTCATGGGCCCCTGTTACGGCCTCCCATTGCTGCTGTCTCCATCGCCACACTCTGCCATGTGCCACTTTCAGGTCTCCTCACACTGCTGGTGGGTTCCATTTTGTCATAGGGTGCTGGCAGATTTACGGGCCTCCCATTGCTGCTGCTGCCAGGCCCGTAATCTGCCATGGGCCCCTGTACCGACTCCTCATGCTGCTGCCAGGTCCAGAGTGTCTCATGGGCCCCTGTACGGCCTCCCATTGCTGCTGTCCCATCGCCACACTCTGCCATGTGCCACTTTCAGGTCTCCTCACACTGCTGGTGGGTTCCATTTGTCATAGGTGCTGGCAGATTACGTACGGGCCTCCCATTGCTGCTGCCAGGCCCGTAATCTGCCATGGGCCCCCGTACCGACTCCTCATGCTGCTGCCAGGTCCAGAGTGTCTCATGGGTCCCTGTACGGCCTCCCATTGCTGCTGTCTCCATCGCCACAACTCTGCCATGTGCCACTTTCAGGTCTCCTCACACTGCTGGTGGGTTCCATTTTGTCATAGGGTGCTGGCAGATTACGGGCCTCCCATTGCTGCTGCCAGGCCCGTAATCTGCCATGGGCCCCTGTACCGACTCCTCATGCTGCTGCCAGGTCCAGAGTGTCTCATGGGTCCCTGTACGGCCTCCCATTGCTGCTGTCATCCATCGCCACACCTCTGCCATGTGCCACTTTCAGGTCTCCTCACACTGCTGGATGGGTTCCATTTTGTCATAGGGTGCTGGCAGATTACGGGCCTCCCATTGCTGCTGCCAGGCCCGTAATCTGCCATGGGCCCCCGTACCGACTCCTCATGCTGCTGTCAGGGGCCCGTAATTCTGTCATGGGCCCCTGTACCGCCTCCTCAACATGCTGCTGCCAGGTCCAGAGTGTGTCATGGGTCCCTGTACGGCCTCCCATTGCTGCTGCTGTCTCCATCGCCACACTCTGCCATGTGCCACTTTCAGGTCTCCTCACACTGCTGGTGGGTTTCCATTTTGTCATAGGTGCTGGCAGATTACGGGCCTCCCATTGCTGCTGCCAGGCCCGTAATCTGCCATGGCCCCCGTACCGACTCCTCATGCTGCTGCCAGGCCCGTAATCTGTCATGGGCCCCTGTACTTGCCTCCTCATGCTGCTGCCAGGTCCAGAGTGTCTCATTGGTCCCTGTACGCCTCCCCATTGCTGCTGTCTCCATCGCCACACTCTGCCATGTGCCACTTCAGGTCTCCTCACACTGCTGGTGGGTTCCATTTTGTCATAGGGTGCTGTTATGGCTCCCATTGCTGCTGCCTCCCACCGCCACACTGTGGCTCCACACTCTGGTTTTGGCCCCGTGACTGCCCAAATGAGTGAAGTGTGCGGTGATTCTAAGATCGACGGCACTCATCTGCATGTCATACTGACTGACAGTAATTATTTCTCTTCCCCAGCAGACTCCAAGGGCATTTAAATGTACAGGTACATGTAAAGGTACAGTGTTCTGCACTAATATAAAGGCTCTCTGAAGCCTAGAAACACCCTTTTTAAATAAGTTAAATTCGCAGCGAATATATTCGCCTCGAATCAAATTTATTCCTCGAATTCCGCCGAATCAGCCGAATCGAATTTTTGAATACTCGCTCATCTCTAATCTGGACCTTTAATCTGGTTTCTTAACAAATACTTATGCTTATTCACTACGCTCATCAAGGATGCACAAAATGAGTTAATCTAGTGACCAGTCAGATCAGACTACAGCATGCTGCTCATATTGCGGTTGAAAAAGACAAGATTGCATGAAGATATATATCTTTCTATTTGCTATCTGAGTGCAGATCCATCCACTGAATATAATAGAACTCTGGTAACCTGTTACCTTACTGTAACGTGCTACTACACGTAATGTATCTTCGTGCATCCCCTGTATGTTCCCTATAATTCTTGATAAAAACTTATTGAAACAGAAAAAGACATATGTCCATAGAGTTCAACCCAAAAAACTAAAAACACCTTATAAGCCCAGAACCATAAAATTGCAGGTAAAGTTGAATACCAGACAAACAGCCGAATACACAGATAAAAAAAAAACATATAAAGGTAATTGTTTTACCTGCAAAAGTATTTGCATATATGTCCATCATAGCCGCTTTGTGCAGCACTGACCTGTCTGGAGGGGTTGGAGACCTTATTTTTCTCTGTTGCAGTTTCGGTAAACCTCAATAGTCATGTCCCTCCCTCAGTCTGTGACTGGACAATAAAAGGTAAAGCAGTAAAATTATGAGCTCATCACTTTGTTACTCTGTTCTTTGCTTACTGTCTATGTTACTTACAGTATATGCCTTGTTAACAAAATCAGCACTGCTGTGAAAGCATTGGCTCAACAGGCTTAACAATATGAATCTATTCAAGTGCACAAACTGATATGTCCAATATCTCAAAAAATAAATGTGCAATAAATAAAGTGTGTTTGTGTCTCCCTTTAAAAGTGCAAAAACTCCACTGTATTCATTAGTGTGAATTGCAATCACCACAGTGCTTCACAGGATTAAAAAGTGTATTTATGCTTCCACTTTTCCGTGTTGATCACAGTCTTTAATAAAGATCAAAGTGCAGCATCCAGCTACTACAGTGGCGCTTTAATGTGAATATGCCCCACTGATATCTCCCAAAACAGTCTCTTCACATCCAGCTTTGTGCTCACAAACCATGTGCTGTGCCACTGCAATTGGACTAGCACTCTTTTGCCTGAGACCTCAACTAGCATACATTATTTAAGTCACATTTGCTTTTTCCCCTTTATAAAGGGATCCATGTGGACTGTCTGCTCCTCCACATGTCCCTTATCCATCATTTTGTCATAGATCCCTTTCTAGAGTGAAGTATGGATCCACCGTCACCAGTGCTGTAATTTGATAATGAGGAATTTTAAGTGATTCTGGATTAAGGGAGACTAAATGGTTGATTCCAATATGTGATTAAATGGAAGGGTAATGGGCCAGAGGAAAAGAGCAAGGAGATAATGTGCACACAAGACTACTACAAGGGTTTGTGACAAATCATCCTGAGACGCTGACCTGAAGGGACAAGCAGAAACTGTTTCTTGAAGGGGTGGCACTGTCAGGATACTGCCTCAATAAAAAAAAAAACAAAAGAGGGCACACCAGCCTAGAACATTATCCCAGTAACTATTTATTAAAAAGAAGTAAATTAATCTACTTAAACATAAAATAGTTAAAGCACATCAAACTCTTGCTATTATGTGGGCCACTCCATATGCAACTCGTTACAAGGGAGTACGCTCTTTTTCAGAGCTAAACCAACAACTGCATTCACATAGGCATAAACCTACAAGAAACCATAGGATCGGAGCATCCACAGATGAGCCCAATTCCATAATTGGTAGGAGATGGCCTATTGAAGCCCAGAGTCATAACAGTAAAGTGCTGGAAGCTTTCCCTGCTTTCCCTGCTTTCCCTGCTTACTAGTTGCTCACCTGGCTTCTGACCACGGCATGTTCCTGCTTACCAATTGCTAAACTCGGCTTCTGTCCTGACCATAAGTTGTACTTGCCTACTAGTTGATGTCTTGTCTCCTAATCACAGTTTGTTCCTCTTCATCAATTGCTAAACCAGCATGTCTCCTGATCATGGCGTATTTCTGTCTGTCCGCTACTGACTCGACCAGCCCCCCTGACCAACAGCTCTGTTTGTTGTTCTGCTATTTGCCCTCAATCCCCTCATGTTTTGCATTGTATTGGTATTGTTCTGTCACACGTTCTGTCCCCCTTTGTAATGTACAGCGCTGAGTGAACTATTGGCGCTTTATAAATACTGTATAATAATAACTGTATAATAATATTTGTCCCAATCTTATCTGCAGCCAGTTACTCACACCTGCCCTGATAAGCTATTTTGTCCTGTATGGTCCATAGTTCCTCAGAAGCACTTCTGCGTCTAGACTTTCTCTCCAAGCCATCTCTCCGGGCCTGCATTACCAACTTAGGCATTCGTGCCATTCTGTGGTCCCATGTTCCTCGTCACCACTCCAGTTAAGTGAAGACTGGAAGAGTGAGGGAGGCCCTCTTGGTCATTTCAGTACCCAACCAGGTATGTAATATTTGAACTCAAATGTTTTGAGGATGCATGGGTGTATTTTTTGTGTGAAACTTTAACCATAAAAAAAGCAAACAGGCCAAACAAATTATACATTAGGACCCAACCTCTTTCATTTGTTTAGACATGATGTGAAGGTGATTTGCTTTCTCTTTGTCTCCAGTGCTCAATACTAGGTTATTTAAAAGTTTGCTAGACCAAATCATTTTCTATTAATGGTGTATTGAAGGCACAATATTTTTTACCTTATTACATTCCCTGCATTAAAGTAAAAATTGATTGATACTCTTATATTACGAATGCATTTCACTGGATGCAGAAGGGATTTTATATATATACAGTTGCAAGAAAAAGTATGTGAACCCCTTGGGATTACGTGGAGTTTTGCATGAATTGGGCATAAAATGTACTCTGAACGTCATCTAAGTCACAACAATAGAAGAACACAGTCTGCTGAACATAATACTACACAAACATTAGATGTTGCCATGGTTTAATTGCACATAACATGTAAACATTCACAGTGCAGGGAGGAAAAAGTATTTGAACCTTTGGACTTAATAACTGGTTGACCCTCCTTTGGCAGCAATAACCTCAACCAAACGTTTCCTGTAGTTGCAGATCAGACCTGCACAACAGTCTCTGCTGGTGGGAATTCAGGCAGACCCAGAGTATATGGGTCATACACACAAAAGTCCCAGTTTCTTTACAAAAGGTATGTTTTGGACCTTTATCTCTAGTCTTGGTGGATGGGTTTGTCTGCATCTAATATCTGTACTTACACTGAGAAAACTGATTAGTAAGCCAAGAGAAAGTGAATTAAAGAGGTATTTTTGGCGAACTGACGAAACTGGTGAAACGGGAATTCAAAACTTCAATTCTTGCCATAGCAATGACTCATCGACACACCTTGAATAATGACTGTTAAAAAGGATTTTGGGTTACAAGTCTTATTGGTTCCTATGCAGTCGGCTCCTACTCTACGATGTATATTGCTAGCTCTATGCATCAATGTAACTATCATAACTGGACTTGTACAGTCACCTAATTCAGTTATGAATACATCAACAGCCATCATTGCATAAAATATATATAAATTACATGCAACCCTACTCTTGGAACAGCCTGCCATGGTGGGGGGGGGGGGGGGGGGGCAAAATTAGGCAGTGTTAAACCACTGTGAGGGGTTAATTTGGCTACATTTGCCCTCATAAGTGAGTTTCCCTTACTTTCTGTACCAGACATATCACATAAAGTGAGGTAATTCTTTCCGATTTGAGGGAAAATGTCACAGATATCCTCTCATATCAGCTACACATCTGTTCCTGTGTCAGTGATAACATTTTGTATTTTCTCTTAATGTATGTCCCCCCACAGGGTGTACCTATTTTCAACTTAATAAAGTAAGATAGTTCCATTTCAAAACACCCCTGAAAGTAGCACAATTCTTATACTTCAGAGATATAGCTCAGTCATACCAAATACAACTTCATATTTCCACTATGTATTTATTTCCTTATTTATACCCACACTAAGGCACCATGTCCAATCTTTAACTCTGTTTCACACTATCTTCAACCCCCACAATGTCTGGCTCTCTCCAGAAAGGCATTTAACACCTCATGAATGTGCAGCGTGCTGAGAAATTACAGCTGCTCCCCTGCCAGAGATATTTACACTTCATACACTCAAGGTCAAGCACTTATTTATCCTGATCATCAGTAACTTACACAGCCTAGGCAAAATCATTTAAATTTAAAATAGTATCCTTTTTAATTGGGAGCATATCATTTATAGACCAAAATATGTTACGCTGGCTACCCAAACATTAAAATATGTGCAATTTGCAGAAATTCAATCCAAGAATTGTTTTTTACCTATACACCAGATATCTTTTGTTAGTGTAAATTAAGATGCATCTAAACCCAAAATCAAAAATTTTATACATTGCAGCTTACCAATCCTTAGTGTTGGCTTTATTTGTTTTTCCTTTCACAAACATTTTCCTTTATTTTTACTAGATGATTCTGTTGGTAACTAAAGCCTAGTACACATGGCTGAATACAGTAATAGAAACCGGCTGACATTCCGCCCATGTGTACAGCAGTCTGTCTTACAGAAGCTGGCCGAACATCTGGCTTCTGTCGAATGGGCAAGCTGAAAGAACAGCTGCCAATTGGCATCCGATCAGCGCTAGCAGCCAAAGGCTGCGAGTGCTGACCAGTGTGTTCTGGCGGGGGTTGCTCCCCCTGTCACAACACAATAGCTCAAAGGGGAGATTGCTGTACTTAGTTAGAAGAGCAAACTCCTCTGTTTTTTTTTTTTCAGCCCCATTGGCTGAACAGAAAAAAACAAAAAAAATGTACAGTGTGTACCAGGTGTAGCACTTTCCTAAGTAGCTAGGGGGAGCCAGACTCCAGTTGATAGGGGCTGAGTAGCAGCCCAGGTCTGATAGTCAGAGGTGTAAATTTTTGGTCAGGGGCTGAGAGGTTCTGCAGACCAGCTCTCTGAGACCTTTCACTGCTCTGGAACTTTGGAGAAAGATCTAGAAGCAGTGGGTGGATGTAAGGAATGGCTGATAAGCACTTTTGAGGGGTCCTGGCCATTTCTCAACAGGCGGTTTGGCATGGCCTCAGGACAGCCCTCCAAAGTGCCAGAGCCTGCTCAACAGCAGGAGAGTTTGGGTGGAAGATGGAGAGGCAGTGAGGCTGGAGAGCATGAGCCTGGGAGGAGGCCCAGATGGAGAGGGGCTCACCTACAGGCAGGGGACCTTGGAATTAGGAAAGCTTGGGACTTCACACCGCTCCCCAGAGCGAGGACCACCTGTGCAGCAGCTCAACTAGAAGTCCTGGTAGCAGCCATCAACCCACCAGCAGCACAGGAAAAGGACTGAGTGAGTAAACCTGCACCCCCTAGACCAGCAAGAGGAAAGAGGCACTCTGGTGGTAAACTGGATTAGCTGTTAACCTGGGACTGTTCAGTGGCAGGAACTGGTTTCCCTGCCTAGGGAATTACCCAGTACAGCTGGATGAGTAGAAGATTAATCTAGGGTCTGGGGTGGTACAATCGAAGATGCTGGCTAGCTCTCTAGAATAAGCATTTTTTCTGTATAGACATATTTCCAGTGAGGCTGTCCTCAGTTGCCATTCCTTGTGGGCACCCCACACACCACTTACCCCATCCAAATTCAATTCCCCTAAAAAAAACTTCAAAACAAAGTTGAAGGACTGGTTAATGTCTCCTGGATGCAAGTCTGTGTGAAAAGGAAATGCGTGGTGCCTGGTTGTGCAAGACTATAGGACTCATACTCTAGTGACTCCTAAGGGAGTAGCGCTACAAAGACTTAAGTTCCTTAGTCCTATGATCACATGCAACTCACATGCCTGTCTGTATATGACAACAAGATAAGGCTATGGAACCTCACCCCTCCCCTATTGTCCATGACATAGAGACAGAGGGGTGTGGTTTTGTATTCTTGCATTTGTATTGTATGATTGATAACAGTCAGCACAGACAGAGAGCATAGAAAGTTATCAGATTACAAGATTTTTGGCAAGATCAACAGGTATTTTTGGCCCTGCCAAAAAACAATCTTGATTCAATGGTACCATTAACATACCAAATGGTACAAAAAAGAAAAGTTCAATGTTTGGGTTTAAATACATTTTTAAGGCTTGTGCACCTTTGCAAAATTAATCATCTCAAAATTAAAGACTAAGTTTAGCTAAAACCAAAAACATAAAAATCAGCACAAGGAACATAACTTATGGTTAGTATGAAGTGTCCCTTGTGCTGGTTTATCTTGCTGTAGTATGGCTTCTATATATGGCAGATCTGACAGGAAAGGGCGGACATAGTGACGCTCTCTTGATGAGTTGGGGTGTTGGAGAAGAGTGGGATAGGACAAAAGAAGATTCTCTTAGAAGAAGAAGAATCAGGACAAGGGACACATCATACTAACATATAAACTAAGTTATGTCCCTTGTGCTGATTTTTATGTTTTTAATTTTAGTTAAATTTTTTATTTTTTACATTTTGTATCATTTCTGATATGTTCAGTGACATGCTATATCCCAATGTCTCTTGGTGTCCCTAGCAGTAACCCAATCGCCATGGCAAATACATTTTGGAAGACCAGGATTAATCACAAGTGCTGTTATACCAGATAATTCACTTAATTCGTCAACTCTCTCCGGTGAGTGAGCAGTGGTGGCAGATTTGAATATTACCCGTGGAAGGAAAAAAGACAACATTATTAACTTTTAGGATTATTCACAATCTTGAACACTGGTGCTTTGAACTTTTGGCACTATTAACCTTTTTCAACTTTCCCACTGTGTGGAGGCCAGACAAATAATTTTGTATGTAACAAAAATTTAAGTGCATACCACTGCTAAGAGGTCCAGATACAACTTTATCTGAATAAAGGTCAGGGGAACAATTCAAAAAGTAGCCAAAGTTTTTCAGGAGTGCAAGACCTCCCCCTTCATTAGAGCTTGATTGACAACAATGTGAATAGAATAGAATAGAAGTGAGCTGGGCTTTTGTTGTGCTTTTTCCCAATGTGATTGCAAGCACAGGGCTTGTGAGCAGCTGGTTTGGCAGCTGGGTTGTAGAAGCTGCCTCCCTGGGAATCAGATCATTTACATCAACATCAATGATTTAAGGTAGCATTTCCAGTGAGATAACCCTACAGGTCCAGTGCTATTTTTCCACTTTCCCCAACTAATTGTTTTGTAAATCTGGTTTGGCACATACCTTTTTTCCTATTTGCACATGATATGCTTTGAGATTGCACATATCTAGATTCTATTTTCACTAGTTTTAGTGATATTTAATGTGAATATTAATTGTCACCTGTACATTAGTTATATTTATAGTGCCAATCACTAGGTGATATACATTTACATTGTTATTTTTATGAATTATAATTGGTCACTGATTTAGCACTATGGTAGCACTTTGTTGTTAGTGTGGATTTTTGATATTTGCACATTAGATATCTTTATAGAACTAAGCTCTGAGTCACACACATTCATTATAGTGTATCAAAAATATTCGTTGATATTCAAACAGCAGCTGTTAAATTTATTCCAACACATTTAGCATTTTATTTTAGGTACGGACTTCTCATATACACTATATTGCCAAAAGTATTGGGACACCCCTCCAAATCATTGGATTCAGGTGTTCCAATCATCTCCAAGGCCACAGGTGTATAAAAAAAGCACCTAGGCATGCAGACTGCTTCTACAAACATTTGTGAAAGAATGGGTCGCTCTCAGGAGCTCAGTCAAATCAAGCGTGGTACTGTGATAGGTTGCCACCTGTGCAATAAGTCCATCCGTGGAATTTCTTTGCTACTAAATATTCCATAGTCAGCTGTTAATGGTATTATAACAAAGTGGAAGCAACTGGGAACAACAGCAACTCAGCCACGAGGTGGTAGGCCATGTAAAATGAGAGAGCGTGGTTAGAGCATGCTGAAGTGTACAGTGTGCAGAAGTCACCAACTGTCTGCAGAGTCAATAGCTAAAGACCTCCAAAACTTAATGTGGCCTTCAGATTAGCACAACAACAGTGCATAGAGAGCTTCATGGAATGGGTTTTCATGGCCAAGCAGCTGCATCCAAGCCTTACATCACCAAGTGCAATGCAAAGCATCGGATGCAGTGATGTAAAGCATGCCGCCACTGGACTCTAGAGCAGTGGAGATGTATTATCTGGAGTGGTGAATCACGCTTCTCTGTCTGGCAATCCAATGGATGTGTCTGGGTTTGGCGGTTTCCTGATTGTATTGTGCCAAATGTAAAGTTTGGTGGAGGGGGGATTATGGTCTAAGGTTGTTTTTTAGAGGTTGGGCTTGGCATCTTATTTCCAGTGAAGGGAAGGCGTCAGCATACCAAGACATTTTGGACAATTTTATGCTCCCAACTTTGTGGGAAAAGTTTGGGGATGGCCCCTTCCTGTTCCAACATGACTGCGCACCAGTACACAAGGTCCATAAACACATAGATGAGTGAGTTTGGGGTGGAGGAACTTGACTGGAAAGCGCAGAGTCCTGACCTTAAGAACACCTTTGGAATGAATTAGAGGGGAGACTGCGAGCCAGGCCTTCTCATCTGACATCAGTGTCAGGCCTCACAAATGCACTTCTGGAAGAATGGTTAAACATTTCCATAGACAAACACCTAAACCTTGTGGACAGCCTTCCCATAAGAGTTGAAACTGGTATAACTGTAACGGGTAGGCCAACTCAAAATTGAACCCTACACAGACTAAGACTGGGATGCCATTAAAGTTCATGTGCTTGTAAAGGTAGGCGTCCCAATACTTTTGGCAATATAGTGTACTACTCATTGACTGCCCTGTAACTACATATAGCCCACTGACTGTCCTATCACTACATGCTGCTCACCGACTGCCCTGCAACTGCATAGTGCTCACTGATGTCCCTACCACTGCACACTGCTCACTGAGTGCCCTATCACAGCATGCTGCTCACTGGACATCTCGCCACTACATACTGCTCACTGATTCCAGGCAAATATTACTACAAATATTTAATTTAGTTTAATAAATGTAATCCAATAAATTTCATATCCCACTAGCATTTGTCTCAATCTCTCTTGATTTGCTTTTGTAATCCAACACAGAGCAGCAGCAATGAAACAAAGAGAGAGTGGGGCAGCACTCTGAATCAATCAGGGCTTTATTTCTTTGCACAGCGCTGTCAGTCTAGCAGAGTGAGCATAGTTACAGAAGAGGAAAAAGCAAGGATGAGCTCATCAATATGCTGCTGCTGCTTCTTGTCCAATCACAGGTAGGGGAAACAAAGCTGTCTAAGAAAACAGAACTTCAAAAGACATTTCTACTTTAAGTTGGCAATCAGATGAGTGTGTTTGTACATAGACAATGCTTGCTGCTATAAGAAAAAGGTGGGACATATTTGGGGTATACTTTTGAGATCCTGAAATTATGATTTTCGCCTAAAGTGTGGCTTTTTAACTCTGTATGTGACATACCTGGCCAATCCCCATGGAAGTTAGAAACCACTGCAGTTGGCACTGCTACAACATTGATTTCTGCTAATTTCAGAGTCCTGTGCCAAATGACTACTTTGATTCTTAACTAAAACAGGAGGCCACTTGCTCAGCATGAACACCAATCAGATAACCCTTGAATTTTCTCAATGAATGCAAAGCAATGTCTGATTATATTGGGTGATAAAGATGTCTTCACCGGACTCATCATCCTATCCAGTCAGAGATCTCTTGGCATTTAGTGAAAAAATGCAAAGTGCTCTCTGAATGGTGTGCATGCTGAATGAGCAATCTCCTTTGTTCACTAAGCAGCAGGGCAGCCATTCAATATGGGACCCAGGAAGGCAGCGGCAATCACTGTAGACCTACAGTGATTACAACAATGGTTTCTAGCTACTTCAGGGATTTTCCAGGTCCAAGATTGACCAATATAACTATACAAAAATAGCCATACCTGGAATTTGGCTTATAAAAAGGGCTGGATCTATTTCTAAAAGCACAACAAATTTAGAAGAATGAGGATTTAACCCCACTGCCTTTAGTGGGGAAGAAACTCTCCATTATGGCAGATGTTTAGACCATACTTTAAATTAGGACCTTACCACAGACTGAAGCTTCATCCTTTTGGAAGTCACTAAAGTTATATTGAACAGTAGCAACTGAATATGGTTGTTAGCTTGCAGCAGGAGATCAATCTTCAACATTGCACAACCAAGTCCAGATGATATATCCACCCAATGTGCAAGCTTGATAGTCACCCCCACAGTGCAGGTGACAATCATTGTTATATGTCTTACTATTTTCTTTTAAGGCAATGTTCAAAGTTTCTGGTCAATTTTATTGGTTTATTTTGCTACAGGTTGCATCCCCGACATTCAGCTTGGAAAGCTGTAAGGATGAGACTTTACAGAGCAGCTCATCTGCATAAATCCAGTGGCTTCAGTACAGAGTTTCTGATCCAGAATGTATATGAGGATCAGAAGATGTGTGTTCACTTATTGCATGTATGATGTGACCAAAAAAGGCAGAGCAGCTATCATTTTTTAAGTCCTTGGCTCTGATGGTACGCAAATATGTGTCCTATCGGTAGCTGGGCCTTGATGCCGAAAGGCCGCATATTTGCGTACATGATGTACACAAACAAGAGTGCACACCCCTGGCACAGTTACTGGTGCCTCACGGAAAGTTCCCGACAGCCACTTGCGATTGGGAGCTCTCCAATCATGTGACCACTGTGACAGGTCATGGCGGTCACATGACCCTAAACCCTATCCCGCCTCCCGGGATCAGAAACCCCTTAACCTCTTGCCAACCATGCTGTAGCCGAATGACCGCTACAGAGTGGTTGTCCAGTTCTGGGAGGGTGTCATATGACGTCCTCCCAGAACATGCCCTCCCACACACCTCAGCTGTGCGCACCTGATGATGAGGTAAAAGGCCAATCACAGCGGCCTTTTACCTAGCGATCAGCTGTGTCCAATGGCACAGCAGATAACGGTGTAAATAGAGTTGCCGGTTATCGGCAGCACTTTCCTCACGTTGTCACAGCATGGGGAAAGTACTGCCAATAATCAGCAATTGTCATAGAGCAGATTGGCACTGATTATGAGGACACTGATGATCAGTGCCCTGATGATCAGTCCCCAGCAGCACCGCCCAGTAGTGCCACCCACCAGTGCACATCAGTGCCCAGCAGTGCCTCCCATCAGTGCCCAGCAGTGCCTCCCACCAGTGCCCAGAAGTGCCACCCATCAGTGCCCAGCAGTGTCCCCCCATCAGTGCCACTCATCAGTGCTGCCCAGCAGTTGCGCCCATCAGTACCACCAGTCAGCACCACCAGTCAGTGCGCATCATTGCTGCATATCAGTGCAGCATCATTAGCGCAGCCTATCAGTGCCCATCAGTGCTCCCTATCCATGCCACCTCATCAGTGCCCATCACTTCTGCCTATCAGTGCAGCCTCATCAATGCAGTGAAGGAGAAAAATTACCTGTTTACAAAATTTTATATTAGAAACAAAGAAAAACTTTTTTTTTTTCAAAAATGTTTTGTTTTTTTTGTTTATAGTGCAAAAAATAAAAACACCCAGTGGTGATTAAATATCACCAAAAGAAAGCTCTATTTGGGTGAAAAAAAATGATATATGGGTACAGTGTTGCATGCCTGCGTAATTGTCATTCAAAGTGCGAAAGCGCTCAAAGCTGCAAATTGGCCTGGACAAGAAGGGAGTAGAAAGTGCCCGGTAGGCAAGAGGTTAAAGGGCCGGGAGGCCCTGGCGCCAAGGAGCAGTTGCACATCAACAGTGACATTCTACACATTTTTCTTAGCACAGGGTTTAGTCAAAACCTTAGGGTCCTATTTCTCAATGTCTCTTGCTGGTGTTTATTAAGCTAGGCCTTAGGCAAATGGTAACTTTGTCCTCTTTAAATTGACCTGGGATTTATCGCTTTAAAAATACAATTATAGTAAGCAAATTCCCTAGCATGTGTAATTTTAAAAAACTAACAAGCACCACTAATCAATAAATGTGATTTGATTTGTTACCCTTGTCTGTTCTTGTGATTTATGCCATGGCATAATCATGGGGGTTTTGCCAAGTACTGCTTTTCAGCAAAACAGTAGATTCCAAACCATGATGCTGGCACTGGTATCTTCCAGCATGGAAAGGTTAGTCTTATGCATAGAGTTCCCAGCGGAGGAGAGGTCAGTATGCAAACAAGAGGTTACGTTTATGTTAGTGAGAGTTAGTTTTAGGGTTGGGGTTACAGGGGTGATTAGTGTGAGGGTGAGTGTTAGTGTTAGGTTACAAGGAGGGTTAGTGTGCAGGAGGCTTGAGGTTGGCATCACTCTCAACTCTGAAATCTAATATATTGGCATTTGGGAGCTGATATCAGCAGCTGTCTTCTTCTGTAAAGCTGCTCAAACTGCTGACTGTCTTAAGACTGAGCTCTGCAGTTAGAGAGTCACAGGGCATATGAACTTATGAACACAGGGCATCATCAAAGGGTCAGATTCTATGAACAGGAAGAAAAAAATGTCTGTACAGAATAACCTATAATAATGATGGCATTATTGCTACTCCAAGCTAGTCCCTGGAAAAGATGACACATGGGGCATGAATTAACTACATGCGAGGTCAGTCTTGTGTCATCAAGTCATAATTTTCTACTGTGGTTGCTTGGCAAGATGAAGATACATAAATAAATCACCCGACCTTTATTCTGCACATGAAATCCAACCTAGGGTTCATTTAGATATTGGTATGTTTATTTAGGTTTATGGGAGGAAACAAGAGCACCAGAGGAAATCCATGCAACCTTAGGAACAACATACAAACTCTATGCAGAGAATGTCCCTAATGGCGGCTCAACCTAGATGTCAGACCTGTGCAACTTTTAAGACAGTCGAGATGTAAGGTCCACTTAAAACATTTGTTTTTCATATTCATTTCTAGTTTAAAATATTACAAATGAACTTGGTAAATTATTAAGATCTTCTTTTCTAGTTCTGCTTTAGTTCATCACAATAACTGTATTCACTAAGCAGCAGGCAGTGTGAAAGGAGTTGCCAGTAACTAGAGATGAGCAAATCGAACTAGGTGAAGTGGAATTCGCATGACATGTGATCGCATTAGCCAATCAGCAGCCAGCCAGCCAGCACTGTGTAATGGTCGAGCTATAAATGGCGGCCATTTTAGAATTCTCCATTTGCCTCCAGTCATTCAACAGAGCAGACCTGGCTGTATTCAGGGAGAGAGTTAGGGACACAGAAACGTTACCTTAGGGACACAGAAACGTTACTTAGGGCCACAGAAACGTTACTTTAGGGCCACAGAAACTTTTACTTAGGGACACAGAAATGTTACTTAGGGGACACAGAAACGTTACTTAGGGCCACAGAATCGTTACTTAGGGCCACAGAAACGTTACTTAGGGCCACAGAAACGTTACTTAGGGGCCACAGAAACGTTACTTAGGGCCACAGAATTGTTACTTAGGGACAGACACAGAATTGTTTACTGAGGGACACAGAATTGTTACTGAGGGCCACAGAACCGTTACTTAAGGCCACAGAAAACGTTACTTAGGGCCACAGAAACGTTACTTAGGGCTACAGAAACGTTACTTAGGGCCACAGAACCATTACTTAGGGCCACAGAAACGTTACTTAGGGGTGACACAGAATTGTTACTCAGGGACAGACACAGAATTGTTACTGAGGGACACAGAATTGTTACTGAGGGCCACAGAACTGTTACTTAGGGCCACAGAAACATTACTTAGGGCCACAGAAACGTTAACTTAGGGCTACAGAAACGTTACTTAGGGACACAGAATTGTTACTTAGGGCCACAGAAAAGTTACTTAGGGCCACAGAAAATCGTTACTTAGGGCCACAGAATTGTTATTTAGGGACAGACACAGAATTGTTACTGAGGGACACAGATTTGTTACTGAGGGCCACAGAACCGTTACTTAGGGCCACAGAAACGTTACTTAGGCTACATAAACGATTACTTAGGGCCACAGAATCGTTACTAAATTTTTAAATAAAATCTTTTCTTCTTTTTGGGGCCACAGAATCGTTACTTAGGGCCACAGAAACGTTACTTAGGGCCACAGAAACGTTACTTAGGGCCACAGAAACGTTACTTAGGGACACAGAATTGTTACTCAGGGACAGACACAGAATTGTTACTTAGGGACACAGAAATTGTTACTCAGGGACAGACACAGAATTGTTACTGAGGGATACAGAATTGTTACTGAGGGACACAGAACCGTTACTTAGGGGCCACAGAATCGTTACTTAGGGCCACAGAAACGTTACTTAGGGCCACAGAAACGTTACTTAGTGCCACAACAGAATTGTTACTTAGGGACAGACAGAATTGTTATTACTGAGGGACACAGATTTGTTACTGAGGGACCACAGAACCGTTACTTAGGGCCACAGAACCGTTACTTAGGGCCACAGAATTGTTACTCAGGGACAGACACAGAATTGTTACTCAGGGACAGACACAGAATTGTTACTGAGGGACACAGAATTGTTACTCAGGGACACAGAAATGTTACTGAGGGACACAGAATTGTTACTGAGGGACACAGAATTGTTACTGAGGGACACAGAATTGTTACTCAGCGACAGACACAATTGTTACTCAGGGACAGACACAGAATTGTTACTGATGGGACACAGAATTGTTACTGAGGGACACAGAATTGTTACTCAGGGACACAGAATTGTTACTCAGGGACACAGAATTGTTACTGAGGGACACAGAATTGTTACTCAGGGACACAGAATTGTTCCTGAGGACACAGAAATGTTACTGAGGGACACAGAATTGTTACTCAGGGACAGACACAGAATTGTTACTCAGGGACAGACACAGAATTGTTACTCAGGGACAGACACAGAATTGTTACTCAGGGACAGACACAGAATTGTTACTGAGGGACACATAATTTGTTACTGAGGACACAGAATTGTTACTCAGCGACAGACACAGAATTGTTACTCAGGGACAGACACAGAATTGTTACTGAGGACACAGAATTGTTACTAAGGGACACAGAATTGTTATCAGGGACACAGAATTGTTACTCAGGGACACAGAATTGTTACTGAGGGACACAGAATTGTTACTGAGGGAACAGAATTGTTACTCAGGGACACAGAATTGTTACTCAGGGACAGACACAGAATTGTTACTCAGGGACACAGAATCGTTTAATTAAAGAGTATGTCAGACAACATGCAAGGATTGCAGTGGCAGAGGAGGCACAGAATGTTATTAGGAGCGAGCAGAACGTTACAGCAGGACAGACACATAGGGTTACTCGAGGGACAGACTAGAATTGCACCAGGGCCAGTGCTCCCGTGTCATCCAGGACACGTGTCTCTCAGGGACCGACAACCCTGCCGTCATCGATTGGGTTGGCTCGGTCGTCACCCTCTTCCCAGGTCACCTCTGACACCCTACAGCCAACGGTCGGGTGGGTACGTCAGACACAACAGAATCGTTAGTTGGCATGGCCCGGAGCAAGCCCACTGAAAATCACGTGTCCTCTAATCTGCCCCTGTCCTTTGGTCGCCTGTTCCCTCACCAAGCGAACTATCGCATGCTGTTCGGGCTCAGCCCCACTGTACAGTGAGGAAGAGCTAACAGAGGGCGGTCAGGAACGGGGGGAGACATCTGCCTCTTCAGCAGGCCAGGCGAAGAAGTACTGGCTACCAGGAGAGTGGCTCGGTAGCCTGTCTAGAGACAGGTCTGTCTCCTGACCCACACGCAGCCGAGGGGGCTAGTAGTGAGGCGGAGACCCTAATTGATGATGAGGAGGCTGATCGCACTTGGCAGCCTCGTCGTCATCAGGCTATTGCTTCCGCATCATCAGGAGAAGAGGGTGGCATCTTGGCAGCGAGCAAAACAGTCGGTGGGTTGCCCAGGAGCAGCAGGGGTCGCAGCAGTGTCAGTGGAGGCAACACAGAATTGCCACGGAGTACAGCACCAGCTCCACTGCACCCTACCACCACGGACAGTAGTGGTGCCGGTGTGCACGGAGGAAGCAGCAGTCAGCCAGTGAGGAGTATGAGGGCAAAGTTTTACCTACTCGCGGGTGGACCAGCAATTTTTTGTCAAGCCCGCTCGAGCAAGTAAACGTAGCCGTATTGTCGACTATGTGGCCAGAAAGTCAAGCGTGGCCAGGGGCCCATGTTGGGACTACAAGCGTTGCGTCAGCATATGCAGCGTTCGCCATTTGGTTTGGTGGCCTGGGAAAAACCGTGATAAAGATACGGCGTTCTTGCTGCCCCAGCCCCCGCTCCATCACCCGCTCCTTTACTTGGCTCCGTCCCACAGACGTCAACTCGCCCTCTATCAGCCAGTCAAGGCACCCAACACCTCTGCTTGAGGGGGACAGTCGCTCGTTGGCATCTTCCACTCGTTCTGATGCCTCCTTCTCCTGCTACTCCTCTTCACGGATTCCGTCAGCAGTCTTTCTTGGAATCCGTTTTCTTCAAGAGACAACAGTTTGCGAGCACGCACCCCGACGGTGCAAAATAGCTGAACGTCCTCCTGTCCAAGTTGCTGGTGCTGCAGCTCCCTCCCTTTCCAAGTGGTGGACTCAGCACCTTTCCGAGAAATGATGGCTTGTGCCGCGCCGCGGTGGAGAGTGCCAAGCCGTCATTTCTTCGCCAAAAAGGCGAGTGCCAGCCCTGCATTCACATGTAGAAGAGATGGTGGGCCAGTCTTTGAGCTGTCGGTCTCTGCTCAAAAGTGCACTGGCAGAGCGCCGACGTGTGGAGCTGTAATCTACGGGTCAGGACAGTACATGTCATTTACTGCCCCACTGGGTGAACGTACGGGTGCCGTCACAGCCGCACCAGCAACTTGGACAGGTCACGCCGCTTTTGCCTCCACGTTTGCACGTCCATTGGTCCGGCAAAGATGTCCACCTCTACCACCTCTTCTTCCGCCGATGTCCTCAGCCGCCATACCCCCGTGCCAAAGTTCCCATTAACCCCTACCCGATATCACATGTGCAGGGCGCAACGATGTCACGCTGTGCTGCACCTGGTATGCCCTTGGCGAACGTAGTCACACAGGGGAGGAACTTCTCAGTGTAATGAACAGAGAATCGACAGATGGCTGTCTCCGCGCACAAACTGAAAATCGGAACCATGTTGACCGACAACGGAAAGAACATGGTGTCTGCTCTGCGTCAAGGAAGGTTGTGCCATGCGCCATGCATGGCTCTCGTGTTTCAATCTGGTTGTCAAAGCGGTTCCTAAAATCCACCATCCCACTGCAAGACATCCTTAAAAATGTCACATAAACTTTGCATGCATTTCAGCCATTTCCTACACCGCAAAGCACACCCTCCTTGAGCTGCAGCGGCAGAACGGAATTCCAACAGCATCGCCTGATCTGCGACGTTGCAAACAAGGTGGAATTCAACCTACACGATGTTTGAGTACCGTCTTTACGAACAGCGAAAGGCCATCACCGATTTCCTGATGTTACAAGCGGATAAAGGTACTCCCCTGTGTAACTTCGATGTCAGCCATTGGCAGCTCATGCGTGACACCTGCCGCTTGCTCAGGCCCTTTGAGGAGGCCACGCTATTCGTGAGTCGGCAGGACTATGGGATGAACGATGTCATTCCTCTGTTGCATGTCCTGGAACAAATGCCGTTAACAATGGCTGGTCAGGGTGCGGTAGACGTGGCGCACAGATCTCAACGCCACATGACCCCTGTGGGGGCAGGACAGGAAGAAGAGGAGGAGGTAGAGGAGGACATTTGTGCTCAGGAATTATTGAGTGAAATGGGTGGTTTTTCCACTCAGCGGACAGGAGTGGAGGAGCAGGAGCATCTGGTAGAGGGAGGAGGAGGAGGAGACAGAGGACCCAGACGCACCGTGGCAGTATGCTGTGGAGATGGAGGCAGGGAGTCCCTCGCATTCCTTGGCACAAATGGCCCATAGCATGCTCGGTTGCTTGCGTAGCGACAGCCGAATAATAACCATCAGACAGAGGGATGACTTTTGGCTGTCCACCTTGTTGGACCCTCGCTACCGTTCAAAAATGGTGGCCTTTTTCACACCTGCTGAGAGGGACGCCAAAATAACGTACTATAAAAACCACCTATGTAGTCAGTTGGTCTCTGCCTTTGTGCGTCCATCCTCAGACACTGTGGGCCCTGTGCGCTCGCGTTCCGCTGCCATGGCAGCAGGGGAGGGGTGGGGTGGTAGGAGCAGTGGCAGCTCCACCAGCAGCGGCTGCCCTCAGTCTGCAGTCGATGATAAGTAGCTTTCTTCACCAGCGCAGTGAGGAAACTACTAACCAGCCGTAGCAGCAGCAGCAGCATCAGGTGGACCTGGAGCAGGACCTCAAACAACAGGCTTGGGCCTACTTGGACAGCACCCTGCCAACCGAGGTAGACAATCCCCTTGACTACTGGGCAACGAAACTTGACCTTTGGCCCCAACTAGCTGAATTTGCCCTTGAAAGGCTGTCATGCCCGGCCAGTAGCGTGGCATCGGAGCGCGTGTTTAGTGCGGCAGGAGGTATTGTAACTCCGCGGAGGACACGACTGTCCACCCAAAGTGTGGAGAGACTCACGTTTGTGAAAATGAATCAGGCGTGGATTAGTCTGGATTTCAAACCACCAGTTCCTGACACAAACTGACTAAATCCGCCATGAATCATGCCCCAAACATGTGCCACTTTCAGGTCTCCTCACACTGCTGGTGTGTTCCATTTTTTGTCATAGGGTGCTGGCAGATTACGGGCCTCCCATAGCTGCTGCCAGGCCCCTAATCTGCCATGGGCCCCTATACCGCCTCCTCATGCTGCTGCCAGGTCCAGAGTCTCTCATGGGTCCCTGTACGGCCTCCCATTGCTGCTGTCTCCATCGCCACACTCCTGCCATGTGCCACTTTCAGGTCTCCTCACACTGCTGGTGTGTTCCGTTTTTTGTCATAGGGTGCTGGCAGATTACGGGCCTCCCATAGCTGCTGCCAGGCCCCTAATCTGCCATGGGCCCCTATACCGCCTCCTCATGCTGCTGCCAGGTCCAGAGTCTCTCATGGGTCCCTGTACGGCCTCCCATTGCTGCTGTCTCCATCGCCACACTCTGCCATGTGCCACTTTCAGGTCTCCTCACACTGCTGGTGTGTTCCTTTTTTGTCATAGGGTGCTGGCAGATTACGGGCCTCCCATTGCTGCTGCCAGGCCCCTAATCTGCCATGGGCCCCTGTACCGTCTCCTCATGCTGCTGCCAGGTCCACAGTGTCTCATGCCATGTGCCACTTTCAGGTCTCCTCACACTGCTGGTGTGTTCCATTTTTTGTCATAGGGTGCTGGCAGATTACGGGCCTCCCATAGCTGCTGCCAGGCCCCTAATCTGCCATGGGCCCTATACCGCCTCCTCATGCTGCTGCCAGGTCCAGAGTCTCTCATGGGTCCCTGTACGGCCTCCCATTGCTGCTGTCTCCATCGCCACACTCTGCCATGTGCCACTTTCAGGTCTCCTCACACTGCTGGTGTGTTCCATTTTTTGTCATAGGGTGCTGGCAGATTACGGGCCTCCTCATGCTGCTGCCAGGCCCCTAATCTGCCATGGGCCCCTGTACCGCCTCCTCATGCTGCTGCCAGGTCCACAGTGTCTCATGCCATGTGCCACTTTCAGGTCTCCTCACACTGCTGGTGTGTTCCATTTTTTGTCATAGGGTGCTGGCAGATTACGGGCCTCCCATAGCTGCTCCCAGGACCCTAATCTGCCATGGGCCCCTGTACCGCCTCCTCATGCTGCTGCCAGGTCCAGAGTCTCTCATGGGTCCCTGTACGGCCTCCCATTGCTGCTGTCTCCATCGCCACACTCTGCCATGTGCCACTTTCAGGTCTCCTCACACTGCTGGTGTGTTCCATTTTTTGTCATAGGGTGCTGGCAGATTACGGGCCTCCCATAGCTGCTGCCAGGCCCCTAATCTGCCATGGGCCCCTGTACCACCTCCTCATGCTGCTGCCAGGTCCAGAGTCTCTCATGGGTCCCTGTACGGCCTCCCATTGCTGCTGTCTCCATCGCCACACTCTGCCATGTGCCACTTTCAGGTCTCCTCACACACTGCTGGTGTGTTCCATTTTTTGTCATAGGGTGCTGGCAGATTACGGGCCTCCCATTGCTGCTGCCAGGTCCATAATCTGCCATGGGCCCCCGTACCGACTCCTCATGCTGCTGCCAGGCCCGTAATCTGTCATGGGCCCCTGTTGTCGCTTGTTGGCATATTCCGCTCGTTCAGATGCTCCTTCTCCTGCTACTCCTCTTCACGGATTCCGTCAGCAGTCTTTCTTGGAATCCATTTCCAAGAGACAACAGTTTGCGAGCACGCACCCGACGGTGCAGAAGCTGAACGTCCTCCTGTCCAAGTTGCTGCTGCCAGGCTCGTAATCTGTCATGCGGCCCTGTACCGCCTCCTCATGCTGCTGCCAGGTCCAGAGTGTGTCATGGGCCCCCGTACCGACTCCTCATGCTGCTTCCAGGCCCGTAATCGGTCATGGGCCCTTGTACCGCCTCCTCATGCTGCTGCCAGGTCCAGAGTGTGTCATGGGTCCCTGTACGGCCTCCCATTGCTGCTGCCAGGCCCGTAATCTACCATGGGCCCCCGTACCAACTCCTCATGCTGCTGCCAGGCCCGTAATCTGTCATGGGCCCCTGTACCGCCTCCTCATGCTGCTGCCAGGTCCAGAGTGTGTCATGGGTCCCTGTACGGCCTCCCATTGCTGCTGTCTCCATCGCCACACTCTGCCATGTGCCACTTTCAGGTCTCCTCACACTGCTGGTGGTTTCCATTTTTGTCATAGGGTGCTGTATGGCCTCCCATTGCTGCTGCCTCCACCGCCACACTGTGGCTCCACACTCTGGTTTTGGCCCCGTGACTGCCCAAATGAGTGAAGTGTGCGGTGATTCTAAGATCGACGGCACTCATCTGCATGTCATACTGACTGTCAGTATTATTTCTCTTCCCCAGCAGACTCCAAGGGCATTTAAATTAAAGGTACAGTGTTCTGCACTAATATAAAGGCTCTCTGAAGCCTAGAAACACCCTTTTATAAGTTAAATTCGCAGCGAATATATTCGACTCGAATCAAAATTTTTTCACGAATTCGCCGAATCAGTCGAATCGAATTTTTGAATAATTCGCTCATCTCTACCAGTAACCCATAGCATTCAACTAGAAATTCATTTTTCGCTATCTACAGTTATCTGAAAATGGATTGGTTGATGTCAATTGCTGTATCTCATTGTTGCTGACTGTACTGCTGCAATATAAAGTTAATGAAAAATCCAGCATGAAGCACAAGGAATAAAAGCTCCTTATGAATGTCAGTTGGGATGAACAAATCCTTCTTGTTTTGTATTCATATCATTGTGTTGAGTAGGGAGCCATCTATTGGGCACTAGCTACAAATGCAGTCTTTTCTGCAACAGGAAACAGGAAGTTTAACTCACACAAACAGACCAGTTCAAGTTTAGCCTCCAGAAAAACTCCAGTGAAGGCTTCCTTCCTCTTTTCTCTTTTATATACATATGCCTGTAGGTTCTTTCATTGTGTTCCTCAAAGCCATATATACACATCTATACATCTAGATTGCATTTCAATATACACTCACCAGCCACTTTATTAGGTACATCTTGCTAGTACCGGGTTGGACCCCCTTTTGCCTTCATAATTGCCTTAATTCTTCATGGCATAGATTCAACAAGGTATTGGAAACATTTCTCAGATTTTGGTCCATATTGACATGAGTTACTGTTGCCTTTCTATCATCTCGAACCAGTCTGCCCATTCTCCTCTGACGTCAACAAGGCATTTTTGTCCACACAACGGCCGCTCACTGGATATTTTCTCTTTTTCATATCATTCTCTGTAAACCTTAGAGATGGTTTTGCATGAAAATACCTATAGATCAGCAGTTTTTTAAATACTCAGACCAGCCCGTCTGGCACCAATAACCATGCCATGTTCAAAGTCACTTAAATCCCTTTTCTTTCCCCTTCTGATGCTTGCTTTGAATTTCAGCAAGTCATCGTTACCACATCTAGATGCCTAAATGCATTGAATTGCTGCCATGTGATTGGCTGATTAGCAATTTGTGTTACAAAGTAATTGAACAGATGTACCAAATAAAGTGGCCGGTGAGTGTATGTAATGTGATTTGTGGGTAGCTGTTTGTAGAAATGTGTTCATTGTATGCAGTTGTAAAAGACATGTTTACAAGAATATTGTAACTTACGTTTATGTGATTGTATTGCAGTTTTTACAAAACTATTCACAGAAGAAAATTCAGTTTTGGAATGAAACACAGTTTTGTTAGCTAGCTATCGACTAACCATTGGTAGGACAGTATACTTCTTGTAAAAAAAAAAAGTGCCATGCACATGTAGTAGCCAGAGTGAATTTCTACATTTCCTAGAAATTCATTTTAAAAATGTCTACTTTATGAGTCAAATTTATGAATTTTAAAATGAATTTCTAGGAAATGTAGAAATTCACTTTGGCTACTACATGTATTAACACAGAGGAGCTCCTCCTTCCACAGCTCCCTGGTTTAATTTGAAGTCATGACTTTTATTGTAGGATTTTACCTTTAGTACCAATTGCTGGTAAAATCTGGTAGACTAGTGTGATTAGAAACCACTATCATTTAAAACAATAGTGAAATTACATTAACCACATGCCACCCAGCCACTGTAGAAATACGGCGGCAGGGCAGCACGGCTGGGCAAAAGCACGTTTTAAAACGTGTGTTTTGAAAACAGGTAGGGGGCGCGCGCGAGGCGCGTCACTGCCTTACCTGTCCCGCCGATCACAGCCACGGATGTCAGTCGCCGGGTCACAGCCGGTCGTTACCGGCTATGTCCCGACGATCAGCGGCAATTGCTGACAGAGAGCACAGCTGCAGTAGCTGTGCTTTCTGTCAGTTCCCTGACAGCTCCAGGACATGCTGATCGGGACAGAAGAGTTTCTCTGTCCCGATCAGCGGTGTTCCCTGCAGTACACACCCCCGACCCCTAGTAAAACACTCCCCTCACACAGTTAACCCTTTCCCTGAATAATAAACTTAACCCCTTCCTCCCCAGTGCCATTAGTACAGTGTCAGTGTTTTTTTTTTTTTTTTTTGCACTGATCACTGTATTGGTGTGACTGGGAATGTCAGTGACCCCAAGTCAGTACCCCCCAATGTCAGAATGTCCGCCGCAGTCCCGCAGTCCCGCCATAAGTCGCTGATCGCCGCCATAAGTCACTGATCGCCGCCATAAGTCGCTGATCGCCACCATTATTAGTATAGAAAAAAACTAAAAATCCCAGTATCTCAGTATATTTGTAAACGCTATAACTTTCACGTAAACCAATTTACACGTATTGGGTTTTTTTTTAGCAAAGACATGTCGTAGAATGCATTTTGGCAGAAATTTCTGACTAAATTTGATTTTTAAACTTTTTTTTACTGGACATGTTTTATAGCAAAAAGTCCAAAATATTGTTTTTTTTCATGAAAATTGTCAGCCTTTTTTTTTATAGCGCAAAAAATAAAAACCGCACAGGCGATCAAATACCACCAAAAGAAAGCTCAATTTGTGGGAAAAAAAATGGATGTACATTTCATTTATGTACCATATTGCATGACCGCGCAATTGTCCGTCAAACTAGCGCAGCACTGTATAGCAAAAAAATGGCATAAATTGCAGTATCTATACCAGTGGTTCTTAACCTGGGTACGATCAAACCCCAGGGGTTCGGTGAGTCAGTCTCGCGGGTTCGGCGGAGGTGAAGACCCACACCCGACTCATATGATTCGTGATGACATGCCCCGCTTGTCCATCATTGGCTGCAGGCGGTCACGCAACATCGCTTAGCCCAGTGGTCAACAAGCCGTGGCTCGCGAGCCACATTAAAGCTCTTTACACGCTTTAATGCGGCTCTTGTGTGCCGGGCGCCCGCTCCCCTCCCTCCTCTCGGGCGGCAGGGACTCTGCAGCGTGATCCAAAAAAAAAAAACAGCCAGGGCAGCGCGCTCAAATGCAATGATTGGCCAGTCTCGCTGCCACTCACATCCTGATAGCCAGTGATTGGCTGTCAGGATGTGTGTAGGCGGGGCAGCGTGACGAACGTGAGAGGAGCTAGGCTCCTCTCACAGTCCGCCCTGACGACCGGAACGGCGCGGGAATACGGCGAGAGGAACGCGCGGAGCAAAGGTAAGTGAATTGACACAGGGGGGACTTGGCTTACTACTTGCTACTTACTTACTACTACTATATAAGGGATGAATTAATATGGGGGGTGAATTACTATAGGGGGGATGAATTACTATATGGGGGATGAATTACTATGGGGGATGAATTACTATATGGGGGATGTATTACTATGGGGGATGAATTACTATATGGGGGATGAATTACTATATGGGGGATGAATTACTATGGGGGATGAATTACTATGGGGGATGAATTACTATATGGGGGATGTATTACTATGGGGGATGAATTACTATATGGGGGATGAATTACTATATGGGGGATGAATTACTATGGGGGATGAATTACTATATGGGGGATGAATTACTATGGGGGATGAATTACTATATGGGGGATGAATTACTATATGGGGGATGAATTACTATGAAGGATGAATTACTATGGGGGATGAATTACTATATGGGGGATGAATTACTATGGGGGATGAATTACTATATGGGGGATGAATTACTATGGGGGATGAATTACTATATGGGGGATGAATTACTATGGGGGATGAATTACTATATGGGGGATGAATTACTATAGGGGGGATGAATTACTATGGGGGATGAATTACTATATGGGGGGTGAATTACTATATGGGGGATGAATTACTATGGGGGATGAATTACTATAAAACAGTGGTTCTTAACCTGGGTTCGATCGAACCCCAGGGGTTCAGTGAGTCAGTCTCGCGGGTTCGGCAGAGGTGAAGACCCACACCCGACTCATATGATTCGTGCAGTAAATATTCATTATTATGTTTTTGTTTTTGTGTGAAAATCATGTTTTAATGGTTTTGTTCTTTGTTCTTAACGGTTTTGTTCATTTTGTGCACCTATGTATAAATATATACCTATGTTTTGAATTTTAAAAATCATATTTTATTTTTCCAATTAAGAAGGGTTCGGTGAATGCGCATATGAAACTGGTGGGGTTCAGTACCTCCAACAAGGTTAAGAACCACTGATCTATACTATAGTTTGTAGACGCTATAACATTCACACAAAGCAATCAATATACACTTATTGGGATTTTTTTTACCGAAAACATGTAGCAGAATACATTTTGGCCTAAATTTATAACCAACTTTGAGTTTACTATATATTTTTTATAGCTGAAATTAAAAAATACTGTTGTTCTTCAAAATTTTTGGCATTTTTTTGTATATAGTGTGAAAAATGAAAAGTGCACAGGTGATCAAATACCACCAAAAGAAAGCTCTATTTGTGTGAAAAAAAGGATGTAAATTTTGTTTGGGTGCAGCATTGCATGACCACGCAATTATCAGTTGAATTAGTGCAGCGCCAAGTAGCAAAAAGAGGCCTGGTCATTAAGGGGGGTAAATCCTCTGGAGGTCAAGTGGTTAATTAGACAATTCCTTGCTGCTGGTCTTTGTAATGTCCATGCCAGTGTAGCCCTTTTTTTTTGGGGGGGGGGGGTGTTATGAGAAATTACCCTCCCCAAACAGGATATTGTGCTAAACCTGTAGGTAAATAAGAGAACCAGAACCTGGCAGGATAGGGTATCTGTGAGCAGAGGATTCTCTTCCTGGGAAATCTACCATTAATCTAAGCAAAGTAATTGAGAGAATAAGAACTGCAGCCAGCATATAACATGGACCATAAGTATATACACAACACTATGGGAATATTATGAGCTTTATGTATTAAAAGGTTAATAATAGCATATACATCCAATGTACAAACAGGTGATTTAAACAAAGGGCTCAAAAGGATTCCTGGTGGAATTGTGCACTTATAACCAGGTATATACAGTTAATAATAAAGATACCCCCAGATGACTGTTTCAGAAAAGTCCATTTGCAGGAGCCCCTTAGGATGATCACAATGTGGCATCCAAAGACCTGAAGATAGAATCAGTGATGATGGGGAGATCCTCCAACCATTGTCCAACCAGGCTGGAATGTAGTTTATCACAACAGAAACTGTGGTGTGATACTGGAACTCATGGTCAGCCTATCTACTTTTCCACTGCCTTACTACTGTCAAACTAGCCATGCATTTCTTTTCTCAGGTTTTATTAAGGCTTACTAAGCTTCATATACACTAAGTGTTTTAAACACCACTTCTAGAGGCATCTTGCAGTTTTTTTTCTGCCCTCAATGGTAGTCTGTGTCCAATATCCATGCACACATAGGCAGTTATAGGCAGAAAAATCCACTGGCATCCCATTCAGGAACGCCTAAACACAGGTAAATGCATCTAAGTGTGTTTAAGCGTTAGGTGCACCATGCACTTTGGTGTTCATAAATTTCAATGACCAGAATAAATTAATATTCTGGCAAATTGAATGAATAAACTCCCAAGCCTTTTACATGCTTACATTGATAGAAAAGGTTTTTTTTTTTTAAATAACAATACTTACCTGCTCTGTGCAGTGGTTTTGCACAGATAAGCTCTGATCTTCCTCTTCTTGGGTCCCCCGCAAGCGCTCCAGGCCCCTTCCTTCTGCCTAGTGACCCCATAGCAAGCAGTGTCCATTCACACTGGGTGCATGCCTCAGCCCTTGCTCTCTCCTCATTGACTCACTGGCTGTGATTGACAGCAGTGGGAGCCAATAGCTACTGCTGCTGTCTTAGCCAATGTGAAGGGAGAGACCCCCGAGAGCCAAGGCTCCCATGCACAGTGCTGGATCAAGATGGAGCTTAAGTAGGTTATAAAGGGGGCTGGGGCGTTGCTGCATACAGACGGATTTTTACCTTCGTGCAAAGACAGACAGGGTAGAAGTTGACTGGATACTGGGGTAAGGAGTTCCAGAGGATGGGAGAGGTTCTGGAAAAGTCCTGGAGGTGAGCATTGGAGGAGTTAACATGGGAGCAAGAGAGCAAAACGTCTTGGGACGAGTGGAGAGGACAAATTGGGAAACATCTGCAGATGAGGTTGGTGATATAACTGGGGGCAATGTTTTGGATGGCTTTGTACATTGTGCATAGTATTTTGAATTTTATATATTGGGCTAGTGTAAGCCAGTGAAAAGACTGGAAGAGAGTGGCAGCAGTCACGGATTGGTTAATAAGGTGTACAAGCCTGGCAGCAGCATTATAGACTGAAGGGGGGATAGCCTGTGAAAATGGTAGGCGGGTGTCTCATGGGATTGGGAAAGAGGCCAATTTATTGCCCAGATATCGAACCCTAGCTGAATGGTTGCAGTATGGGGAGGAGATCCAAGACAGGAAGTGGGTTCCAAAGCCCCATCGCTGTAGAATAAAATTGAGGTAGGACCATGAGACCGTGTCGAAGGCTTTCTTAATGTCCAAGGACAGGTAACAAGCTAAATGCGAAAGGAGGATCGCGCATCTGACATTGTCACCCGGCTTGCCGAGTGGGTATAAAACCCACCTGATCATTATGCATTAAAGAGCTTATTATTGGGTTTAGGTGAGTAGAGAGGATTTTCGCAAGAAGATTAATATCAATATTCAGAATAGAGATAGGCCTATAATTGGACCAGGCAGAGTCATCAAAATTGGGTTTCAGGAGCATGGTTATAGTAGCTGTAACGGTTTCGTGCTTATAGGACCGGCCAGCTAGGATGGCATTAAAGGTATTTGTTATTACAGGGGAAATAAGTTGGGGGAATCTCTTATAACAGGTGGCGGAGAAACCGTCCGGGCCCTGGTGCTTACACAGCTTCAGGGCTTTAATTGCTCTCAGGGTTTCAGCTGATGTAATCAGTTTCTCGAGGGCTTCCTGGTGGTGAGTGGGCAAAGTCGGAAATCAGAGGTGAGCGAGGAGGTTTTCTGCGTGAGACTGGTCGAAGGGTTCCGTAAGTGTGATTTGTGTAGGGTTGCTGGTATAACTACCTTGAGATATTTTCAGGCGCATTGGTTTAGTGGCTCGGTCTAATCTGTGGAGCGAAAGGGCCAGGAATGTGTCAGGTTTGTTCGCTTTGGTGTAATATTTGTGTCAGGACCTGTGGAGGGACAGTTCTGCTTGGTCTCTCAAAAAGAGGTCAAGTGACAGGCGGGACTGTTCTAGAGCTTTGCGGTTGTTAGAGGATGGAATAGTCTGAAATGCTTGATGGGACTGATTGTAGGCTGCCTCGAGGCGGAGACGTGTCTGAAACTTTTCTTTGTTAAGAAAGGATGATTTGCTAATGCAGACCCCTCTAAAAACTGTGTGCTTTTCTGGAGAGGAGAGATATCGGGAGTGAAATTCGTAGACAGGTAAGGGCAATCTCTGGGTCTAGGCTATGTGCTGGGTGAGATAGTAAATTATGGTTGATTATCCATGAGGCATCGGTAGAAGAGGGGGTCAAGGAGGAGATGGATGTGAAAACAGCGCTGTGATTTTGATGACTCTGCCTGGTCCAATGGTCTGTGTGCTTTTACATAATAGGAGAGGAGAGATATCGGGAACTCAGCTGAAATTCGTAGACAGGTAAACGGGCAATCTCTACCTGGGTCTAGGCTATGTGCTGGGTGAAGATAGTAAATTATGGTTGATTTCATCCAACTGAGGCATCGTAGAAGAGGGGGAGTCAAGTGAGGAGATGGTCCCCCCCTCTATGTGAAAACAGCGCTGTGATCAGACGATGGTATGGGGAGGATATCTGAGGCAAGAAGCCAAGATGAGGAACTGATGGTTGCGAGGATATGGTCAATTCGGGAGAACGCTTTGTGTGGATGGGAATAGTAGGTACTGTACATCTGCGTTTCACTGGGTTAAGTTCTCTCCAAGAGTCCACTAAGGAGTGGCGGTTCAGGAGTTGTTGGAAAGAGATTTTAGAGACAGGTTGAAAGGGTGGTTGGGGGGATTTATCAAGGAAGGGGTATAGGGTGCAGTTGGAGTCTCTGCAGGGTAAAATGCTTATGGTAATCAATGAGAGTCAGTAAGTGGGTGAGGAACAGAAACGGACCCTGATTGGGGGCATAGTAAGAAACTATGGTAACTTCAGAATCAAGAAGAAGTCCCGAGAAGATGAGATAATGACCCTCTGGGTCTCCAATCTCGGTATGTAATGTGAAAGGGACTATGCGATGGAAGGCAATAAAGACTCCTGTACATTTGGAATTAGCGGAAGTGGTAAAGACTTAGGGATAGTGGAGTCCAAAAAATGTAGGTGTGGAAGTCGGGGTAAAGTGTGTCTCTTGTAGGCAGACAACATGTGCCTTTTGGGACACAAAAGAACGGAAGGCCTTGTTGCGTTTTTGGGGGACGTTGAGGCCCTGTACATTCAGGGTGAGGACGTTCAGGGGACCCATGGTGGAATCATGTGATCCTCAAAAAGGCTCCCTGGATGTCAAGGGAGTCCGAGGCCCAAGTAACCGCATGAGAAAAAGGGAATGCAGAGCTTCTACGGTGCCACGAGTGTAACCAGGCCTAAGACTGCCAAGCACTCAGGATAATGCCTCAACAAACTAGCATAACATGGTCAATAAAACCAAATGGAAGAAATAAGCAAAAAAAATACATTATATATCATATCGACTGTGGTAGGATATCCAAAGACATGTTAAGATTTGAAACAATGGTGGCATCTAAGCAAGACAGGAGGACCGGGGTAAACCCGACCTCAAGTGAGTGGATAACTAGTCCACGTTGCTACAGGAAGAGCGGAATCCAGAGTGGTTACACATGGAGATAGAGAAGAGCAAGGGGTTCCAAGGTAGACATCTGCCAGGACCAGACTACAGGGAGTAGCTATTGCTCGAAAGTCGGCTGAGGAGCCGAGACTAAGGGAGATGTTCTCAGTGTGCACCATCAAAGGGGTTGGAGTTCAGCGGTGGTATGTCGTGATGAGGAGACTAGAAAGTACAGTCCCATTAGCAGGCATGGCCTTGTATAGGGCGGCGAAGTAGTGCAGCTTGCACATGCGAGCCTCAGTTCATGGAATCCTGGGGGGCTGGAGCAGGAGAAGAGTATCGTCTGCGTTTGTGAGCGCTGAGCTGACCTGAGGCAGAGATTGAGGACTGACTCTTTTATGGGGAACATGACGCCGACTGTCTGCGTGATCCATCAGGGGAGGCTGTAGAGGGTTGGAGTTGAAGGTGGTGTAGCGTATCGAGCAGCTCCTCCGGAGACCTGCAGGTGTAGTCTCGGGACTGGTAGGAAAAGCGAACTGCGAAAGGGAAGTTCCATCTATAGGCTATACACTGTTGCTGGAGGACCTGTAGATGTGGTTTCATGGCTCTGCGCTTGGCGATTGTAGCAGGGCACAGTTCTTGAAATAACTGGCAGTTGCTACCTTGGAAGGTTAGGGTCCCTGCATTGTGAGCCGCCTGTAGGAGTTGTTCCTTGATGCGGAAAAAGTGGAATTTGGCGATAATATCGGGTGGCGGATGGTCTGGGCGGTGGGGGGCCAAAGCCTGGTGAACTCTGTCCAGTTCAAGGAGTTTAGATCAGCATAGTAGGGGCCAGCTCTTGCAAAAGGGCCGTGACCGTAGAGAGGACATCTGTTATGATTTCCAGAAGACCGCGAATACGGATATTTGAGCGGCGGGCACTATTTTCAAAGTCTTCCAGTCGGGACTGCAGCATCAAGTTTTCATCATGTAAGATATCAAGTTCATCAGAGTGGGTATGTATAGCAGCGTCTAAGCTGTCGACCCTATGTTCAGTTCAGAGTACGTTGCCCCAAGTCATGGATTTCTTTAGACAATTTACCCGTAATGTGGTCTTAGGTATGTTTCAGGGCTTTGTGTAACATTGTCTCGAACTGTTTAACCTCCCTGGAGGTATTCCCAAGTGTAGCTTGGGGTAAAGTTTCAGCACCACAAGCGGTAACCCTGAGCTACACTCGGAAATACCCTGCATTGCTGCTCCGGGATCTCTTCTTCACTTACCTTGTCCTGCGCTCCCACGATGTCCCCCCTGCAGTGTCCCTGGCAATGTCCTCCGGCCGATGCCGGCATCTGTCTTCCGGGTTCCATTCCCTGCGACATCAGGACGTACGGGGATGGAACTCGCGGGAAATTTGAAAATTTTAAAAGTGACAGTCACTAAATTAATTGAAATCACATAGTAAAACATTACTGTTTCAAACCATTTCACATACATTTTGTCCCGAGTGCTTTGTTCTATGCCCTGCCTGCATTTTTACTGTTCTTTCTGCCTTGAAACTGGCGTCCAAAAAGCGTCCCTTTAGGTCAAAAGCGGTTTTAGACCAGCTAGAGAACAGCGATAGTAAATCAGAACCACTTGCAGAATTGAGTAATGATTTATGGGGAAATTCATCATCAGACACTGAAAACGATTTTGCGACTTTGCTCAGTGATGTGCAAACTGGGGCTCTATTTCAAATTTCAGTGTTTTTGGTTTGATTAAATTATTGAATTAAATTTATTATTATATTATTATTTTTTATGATTATTTATTATATTATAATTTATGATTTCGAGTTTCAAATTTTAACATACCCGGAATGTTTACTAGACTCATGTTTTGACAGATTTCAGTGAGTTATTCCTAAAAATTACAGGCCTACAATAAAAAAACTACATATTTCCATGCAAAAAAATGTACCTCTTTGAGCACAGAAATATGGACACAATAAGACCGCTAAGGAGGCTACGCAGATCAGGATGTGTAGGGTCAGAGATAGAAGCAGAAAGAAGTGTCCCTAAATCAGAATCTGATTTACCATCAGATGTGCAGCGGGAGTGTGCAGCCTGCGGTGCTGCATAGGGATGTGACTGTGGCTGTAGCTGTGGCTGTGAAGCAGTGCCGGCGGACATCTTGGATGAGGCCCATGACAGGGCTTCTTTTATCAGTTTTGCCTGGGGCTGATGTTTGGCGGCTCCCCGAACCATCGCTGTCAGTATAGGGGATGCCGCTGAGGTGACCGGAGGGTTTGTGAGGTGGAGGCAGGCTGGGAGCAGCGTCCAGGAGGCTTCTTGTCCAGCTATGTTGCATAGCCTCAAACGGACATGTCCGGTCTGGAGATCCCGCGCATTGAAGGGGTTACCACTTCCAGGAGAAAAGCAAAACTTGATATCAGATCAACCAAAATGCCACCTCTGAGTAAAAATAAATGGTTGAGCTTATTCCTGGAATTGGTACAAAGGGATTTAGATAAAATTGACTGGACCATAAGTAATAATGACAACTTAGACCTTGAAGAATGGAATGCACTTACTGAATTAAGGGAAGCTAAACATCTCCTAATCAAGAGAAGTGATAAAGGAGTAAATGTTGTCTTGCTGAGTGAGACACTCTAAAAGAAGTAAGACAACAATTAGATGACAGTATGCCATATAAACAGGTAGATGTTAATCCCTTCCCTGCCCTCGCAGATATGATCAGTAAGAAACTAAATATGGCAAAGGAAGCTGCCCTAATCACCAATTGTGAATTTAATTACCTTAAAGTTGAAGACTACAATATACCAATTTTCTACATAATACCAAAAGTACATAAGAACTTAATGAATCCCCCAGGAAGACCTATAGTTTCTGCGATTAGGGGACCACTGGAGAGGGTTGGGAAATATCTTGACCTTCTATTAAAAGATATGTTTTGACAATTAAAATCCTTTGTACAGGATATTAGAAATGTTCTGTCCCAAATAGCTGATTTAAAAGTAGAAGAGAATTTGTGGTTGATAGGGATTGATGTTGAATCACTCTACACTTCGATTCCCCATCATTGTTGACTAAAAGCTCCTGTAGTGAAGTAATTCCTCAATCACTATTTTCCAGAAATGGGCCACCAAAATGAATTTATTTTGGATCTTTTGGAGTTAGCCCTGTATAGTAATTTCTTTAAATTTTCTGGAAAATACTATCAACAAGTTAGAGGTACTTCCATGGGTGCACCTTGGGCTCTAGTGTATGCATGCCTTCATCTTGGCATGTGGGAAGAACAGGATGTCTACACCTCATCGATGCACCAAAGCCACGTATACACGTGGCTGAGGTACATTGATGACGTGTTTGTATTATGGAAAGGTGACATTAAAACATTTGGTCAATTTATGGACTATTTGAATCAGAATGATAAAAACATTCATTTAACCTATACATATGACAGTAAACAGATTTCCTTTCTTGACCTTTCCATATCCATAGAAGAAGGTCAATTGATTACACATACCTACTGAAAAGATACAGCAGCAAACACACTTTTACAAGCATCCAACTTGGCTAAAAAATGGAATCCCGGTGGGACAATTTCTCCGCATCAAGCGGAACTGCACTAGACAGGCCGACTATAAAAATTATTCTAGAGATCTCTATGCCTGCTTTCATGAACGAGGCTATTCACACAGACAATTATGTAGAGCTAAAGAAAAGTAGCTAATTATGATAGAAATAGCCTACTTACCAAGAAAACTAGGGAAGAATGGGAAAATTCTAGTGGCCCTGTAAGGTTAATTACCTCCTTTGGATCCCAGTGGGATAAAGTAAAACTCCAGAAGCATTGGGGAATATTTTATAATAGCCCAGGCCTGGACACCATTGTGGGACAGTTTTCCCCAAATGTTGGCCAGAAGAGCACAAAACCTTGGAGATATTCTGATCCACTCTGAATTTGTTAAGACATCGCCAGGTGATTGACTTTCTGACCGCTCTAGAACAAGAGGAATGTACTCACGTGGGAAGTGTCAGATTTGTCAATATGTGGATCGGACTAATATCTTTCAGGATTCAAAAAGGGAAAATACCTTTCAAATCAGAGATCTAATCAATTGCTCTACCAGTAGGGTGATCTATATGATCATTTATCCTTGTAATGAAATCTATATTGGTAAGACTAAGACAATTAAAAATCAGAATAGGAGAACATCTACGAGAAATTAAAGATAGGAACCCTAAGAATCAGGAAAAACCACTTGCTAAACATTTAAAAAAAATTCCATCAAGGTAGACTGGAAAGAATGAAGACTGAAACTATATCAGAGACTAGGTGATTTCAATATGATGTTACTTAAAAAAGAAAAATGGTGGATCTATAAATTGAGATCACTGGCTCCACTTGGCCTTAATACCGAACTGAATCTTCTGATATTTTTTGAAGAATGGGCTGTATGCAATATATTCTTTATTTTCTGTTGAGAATGAGAATTGATATTTGAATTTAACTCCAATATATAGTGAGGAACAGAAGTATTTGAACACCCTGCAATTTTGCAAGTTCTCCCACTTAGAAATCATGGAGGGGTCTGAAATTCACATTGTAGGTGCATTCCCACTCTGAGAGACAGAATTAAAAAATAATTTCAGGAAATCACATTGTATGATTTTTAAAGAATTTATTTGTCTTGTACTGCTGAACATAAGTATTTGAACACCTAAGAAACAGCACGAATTCTGGCTCTCAAAGACCTGTTACTGTGCCTTTTAAAAAATCCACCTCTACTCCACTCAATCTAACTTAGTAGCACCTGTCTGAGCTCTTTTAAGACACCTGTCCACCCCACAGTCAGTCAGACGCCAACTACTACCATGGGCAAGACCAAAGAGCTGTCAAAAGACACCAGAGACAAAATTGTGGACCTCCACAAGGCTGGAAAGGGCTACGGGGCAATTGCCAAGCAGCTTGGTGAAAATAAATCAACTGTTGGAGCAATTGTTAGAAAATGGAAGAGGCTAAAGACGACTGTCAGTCTGCCTCAGACTGGGGCTCCATGCAAGATCTCACCTCGTGGGGTATCACTGATGATAAGAAAGGTGAGGAATCAGCCCAGAACTACAAGGGAGGAGCTGGTCAATGACATGAAGAGAGCTGGGACCACAGTTTCAAAGGTCACTGTTGGTAGAACACTACGCCTTCATGGTTTCAAATCATGCATTGAACGGAAGTCATCACATGTCCAGGCCCGTCTGAAGTTTGCCAATGACCATCTAGATGATCCAGAGGAAGCATGGGAGAAAGTCATGTGGTCAAATGAGACCAAAGTAGAACTTTTTGGCCTAATCTTCACTCGTCGTGTTTGGAGGAAAAAGAAGGATGAGTTGCATCCCAAGAACACCATCCCTACTGTGAAGCATGGGGGTGGTAACATCATGCTTTGGGGGTGCTTTTCTGCAAAGGGGACAGGATGACTGCACTGTATTAAGAAGAGGATGAATGGGGCCATTTATTGTGAGATTTTGAGCAACAACCTCCTTCCCTCAGTCACAGCATTGAAGATGGGTCGTGGCTGGGTCTTCCAACATGACAACGACCCGAAGCACACAGCCAGGATAACCAAGGAGTGGCTCCGTAAGAAGCATATCAAGGTTCTGGAGTGGCCTAGCCAGTTTCCAGACCTAAATTTAAGAGAATAGAATAGAACACAGGGAGGCTGAAACTCCGTGTTGCTCAGCGACAGCCCCGAAACCTGACAGATCTAGAGGAGATCTGTGTGGAGTGGGCCAAAATCCCTGTTGCAGTGTGTGCAAACCTGGTCAAGAACTACAGGAAACGTTTGACCTCTGTAATTGCAAACAAAGGCTTCTGTACCAAATATTAACACTGATTTTCTCAGGTGTTCAAATTCTTATGTTCAGCAGTGCAAGACAAATAAATTCTTTAAAAATCATACAATGTGATTTCCTGAATTTTTTTTTTTAAATTCTGTCTCTCAGAGTGGGAATGCACCTACAATGTGAATTTCAGACCCCTCCATGATTTCTAAGTGGGAGAAGTTGTAAAATCGCAGGGTGTTCAAATACTTCTGTTCCTCACTGTAAACAGTGAAATCAATATTAGAATTGATGTATGCTATAATTATATCCTCAGTATTTGAAGAAGCTAGAAATTATATCCAGTTGATTTTTTACTCAGTGATTTAGGTTTGACTAACATTGTATTATTTACCTGGTCAGATATTAAAAACTCAATGTCACCTTTAAGAGAACAATATAGTGTAAAGAGAGGTGGGACAAGCCAACATTTAAAAGGAGTAATGACGCCACCTACACGCTATCCTGAGGAAGCTACACTTGTACGTAAGTGAAATGCGTTGACGTCATGAGGCGTCAGTGACGTCACACTTCCACGCCCCACTAGCCCAACCATGAGGGTGACGGTGTACTGTGGACGGAGAAACGGATGAGATACTACGATCCAGGATACGGCTTTCTGGGACACTTGGTGACAAGCTATCATATATACCACTGCAACAGAGATGACTGCATAGTGGTAAGACCGTTCCTTATACCCACATAAAGGCACCTTGGTATTATGAAGAACTTTACATTACAGACCTGTTATATACATTATCGGGTAGAAGACAATTGCCAGCATTGGCGGGACGCCACCTTAAGGCCTGTGAACGAGTCAACCACATTTTGCATGTATGACTCCTTGGACTCTATTATGGGATTGTATTTAAGCAGCTGTCCAACTACCTTGTACCGTATACACTGGTATGCCGCCACATTGTGTCCCATATCCCACATTACAGATATTGCTGTACATAAGTCAGTGCTGACTTTTTATATATAGCAGGAGACTGCTCACTTCCCATACAGGTGTCCATACTTTGCACCTTGAACTTCAGAAGACCCTCATAAGGGGTAACAGATGATTTGGTGGCTGTATATCAATACCAATGAGTGCACTACCTCCTGCTGCCTAAATGGAAACTTTCCTCTGTCTTTTTTTTTTTATACGATTGAAGGGCTTTTCATTCACCGTCTCATGTTGCATGTTATACTACAGCTGATTTTTGGGGACTTGGAATTGCTTTGACTAGTCCACTACTAACTGACCACGTCCATTATTGTTTTTTTGTTTTTCAGGTTTTCCTGTTCCGTGGCTACGTATCCTGAGATCTCAACTTTGTTGTTTCATTTCATCCATGCACTTACTAGTGTATTTAGATGGGCCCAGGGGTGTATATGTGTATGCATGATTCTCTTGTAGAGCTCTAATGTTTATTCATTGATAACGTAATATACCCAATTTGGGAGATTCTGCAAGACTTATATACACATATACCATTATTGATGTCCGGATGTCTTCAATTGACATTGTTTTTAAATTTATGTTGTGTGTACATGTGGTTGTGTCAGGGCAGGAGCTGGGAAACGGACAGGCAGGCCTAATAACAATGTAACGCACAGGCTGACGACAACCACCACCCACAGACCGAAGTCCCTCAGGGCGCGGAGTCTAAGTCCCAGGCTACCCTTCACCAGGGCCCCTGATGGTGGGGATGGACTTGACGCAGCCAGGAACCAGGTCGCGGCCCCCGAGGCACCCCAGCTGCGGTAATGGCCGCCGCCAATGGCGTGTACCTAGTGGTAAAGACAATAGAGTAGTCGGGCAGGCCGGGTCAACAACAACGAGACAAAACGGTACAGGACAGCAGACGAGAATCACAGGTCATGAGCCGGGTTCAGCAACGGAGGGTCAGATCAAAGGAGAACACAAAGAATGGTCAGGTCACAAGCCGAGTCAGATTCCATGAGAGTCACGAGAGTCAGAACAGAGTAACAGCAACACAAAGACACAAGACACAAGTGCAAAGAGCATGTGCGGAACACAGGCTTATATGTCATCAGCCACACCCCTCTGGGGGATGGACCTCAGAGACCTGAAGGCATAAAAGATTCCCACCATGCTCTGCAGAAATCCAAGATGGATGCCAGCACATGGAGTAACAAACCTCTGGTAAAAAGGTAGGACCTTGACAGTACCTCTTCCTCAAGGGCCCCTCCCCCTCCGCGGCTCAACAAAAGGTTTCTGAGGAAAGCGGGTATGAAAAGCGCGGAGGAGGGCAGGAGCATGGACATCCGCGGAAGGAAACCCAGGAACGTTCCTCGGGACCATAACCACGCCAATGGACCAGGAACTGCAACCGACCGCGCACCAATCGAGAGTCCAGGATCCGGCTCACCTCATACTCCTCATGACCGTCAACCCGGATGGGACGGGGCCGAGGCAGAGAGGTAGTGAAGCGATTGCAGACCAGAGGTTTCAAAAGGGATACATGGAAGGTATTGGAGATCTGCATCCCAGGAGGAAGGGCTAGGGCATAGGCCACCGGATTCACCTTGCGGAGAATGCGAAAAGGACCAACAAAATGGGGGGCTAGTTTGGGTGTGGGCACCCGAAGATTGAGGTTGCGAGTAGACAACCACACCCGATCGCCGACCTGATATGAAGGGGTGGGCAGCCGTCTGCGATCAGCCTGGAACTTCGGGCGCTGAGCTGAGTCCCTCAAGGCCCTCTGGATCTGCCCCATGAAGAACGCAGAGCAGCAAGATGGTTCTCCACAGCCGGAATGTCCTGGGGTGAGAACCTCTCAGGTAATACTGCGGGTTGGAACCCATAGTTGGCCATGAAGGGAGACATCTCGGAGGAGGAGTTGACCGCCGAGTTCCTGGCAAACTCTGCCCAAGGCAGGAGATCGGCCCAATCGTCCTGATGGTCCGAGATGTAACAACGAAGGAATTGCTCTAGGGCCTGATTGGAACGCTCCGCAGCCCCATTGGACTGCGGGTGGTAGGCTGAAGAAAAGGAGAGCCTAATACCCAACTGGGAACAGAAGGCGCGCCAGAATCTGGACACGAACTGACTCCCGCGGTCCGAGACAATCACCTTGGGCAACCCATGCAGGCGAAAAATCTCTCCCTGGAAAAGACTGTGGCCAGTTCTTGCGCTGTTGGTAATTTCTTGAGTGGAATGCAATGGCACATTTTGGAAAAACGATCGACGACCATGAGAATGACTGTATGACCCCGAGACACCGGGAGCTCTACAATAAAGTCCATACCCAGGTGTGACCAAGGACGCTCCCCATTGGGAATGGGTTGCAGGAGAACCAATGGGAGATGCCGTGGAGATTTATTCTGGGCGCAGATCGAACATGCCGCTACATACGAAGCAATGTCAGCACGGAGAGTTGGCCACCAGAATAAGCGAGAGACGACCCAGAACAACTGGTTCCTCCCCGGATGCCCGGCCGTTTTGGAGTTATGGTATGTACGCAGCAGGCGGGTGCGCAATTCCTCAGGTACGAAGCATCTACCGGTCTCTCGGGAGGAGCGTCAGTTTGAGCCGCCAAGATCTGCTCCCCAAGAGGAGAAGTCAGACTGGTGCAAATGGCAGCCAGGATCCGATCCGGAGGTATAACCGAGGTTGGCTCAGAGTCCTCCCTGGACAACTCCGAGTATTGCCGTGATAACGCATCAGCCCTGACATTCTTGGAACCAGGCAAATAGGACACCACATAGTTGAAGCGTGACAAGAACAAGGCCCATCTGGCCTGACGAGGCGTCAACCTCTTAGCCTCCAAGAGATATGTGGTTCTTGTGGTCAGTGAGAACTAGGACCGGAACCACAGAACCCTCAAGCAGATGCCTCCATTCCTTGAGAGCCAGAATAATGGTCAACAACTCCCTGTCTCCAATCTGGTAGTTGCACTCTGCGGAGGAAAGCTTCTTGGAGTAGAACCCACAAGGAATAAAGGTCCCTCGGGTGACCGACGCTGAGACAAGAGGGCTCCCACTCCCGTCTCAGATGCATCAACCTCGAGGACAAAAGGCAACCCAGGATTGGGATGAGACAGAATTGGGGCCGAAACGAAGGTGGACTTCAGGGCCTCGAAGGCTGAGATGGCCTCGGGTGGCCACTCGTGAGGGTTACTCCCCTTTTTGGTTAAATCAGAGAGAGGTTTCGCCAACGTGGAGAAGTTCCTGATGAACTTCCGATAGTAGTTGGCAAAACCCAGAAAGCGCTGAATGGGCTGAAGACCATTGGGACGAGGCCACTGCAGAACCGCCGCAACCTTCTGAGGGTCCATGGAGAATCCCTCCGCGGAGATGATGTAGCCCAAAAAGGCAACTTGGGATCGATGGAACTCGCACTTCTCGAGCTTACAAAAGAGTTTGTTCTCCCGTAATTGTTGCAGCACCCGCTTGACATCCTGGATATGGGACTCCATGGAGGTAGAGTAAACTAGGATGTCATCCAGGTAAACCACCACGCACTGCTGCACAAGTCAAGGACATCATTTATGATTTCCTGAAAAACCGCAGGCACGTTACACAACCCGAAGGGCATCACCAGGTATTCATAGTGCCCGGTTCTGGTGTTAAACACGGTCTTCCACTCATCCCCCTGTTTGATCCGTACGAGGTTGTACGCCGCCCTGAGGTCGAGTTTGGTAAAGACTGTTGCTCCTTTAAGGTGGTCGAACAACTCAGAAATCAAAGGAATTGGGTAGGCATTCTTGATGGTGATCCGATTGAGACCCCTATAATCGATGCAAGGCCTCAATTCCCCACCCTTCTTCTTTACAAAAAAAAAAACCTGCTCCTGCTGGAGATGTAGACTTACGAATGTGCCCCCAAGAAAAGCGCATCCGTAACGTACTCCTCCATGGCCTTATTCTCCACAACCGAGAGAGGATACACCCTGCCACGCGGAGGAGTGGCACCGGGTTGCAAGGATATGGCGCAGTCGTAAGGACGATGCGGAGGTAAGCACCAGCGTGTACCTTATCAAAGACGTCCAGGTATTCCCCATAGTTGGTGGGCAACGCAGAGTCCGAGGAGGCACACAACACCTTAACCGGCCCCCGGATGCAGCCGGCCCCACACTGTGGAGACCATGAGAGGATCTCGGCTGTTCGCCAATTGAAGGTTGGATTGTGCCTCTGGAGCCAAGGATACCCCAAAACCACCGAATAGTGTGGGGAAGAAATCACCTGAAAACAGGCCAACTCCCTGTGAACAGCCCCAATAGCTACCTCAATTGGCAGAGTCTCGTGGGTAACCTGCTGCGGTTGCAGGGGCCTGTCATCTATTGCTTCGAGAACCAATGGGGTAGCACGAGCCTGCAGGGGAATGGAGTGCTGCGCAGCAAACGAGCTGTCCAAGAACAACCCACCGGCCCCAGAATCTACCAACGCCTGGGCCGTCACTGAGCCCTCCTTCCAAGAGAGGACAACAATGATCAGTGGTTTATCCTTGCGGCACGCCGGGGACGACGAAACTCCACCCAAGATCTGTCCCCGAGAGGATCTCAGGTGCGAGCGTTTCCCGGACGGACCGGACAAGACCGACGAAAGTGCCCATCGAGGCCACAGTACAGGCAGCGACCCTCCCGACGCCAAGCGACCCGCTCTCCTTGGAAAGGCGAGCAAACCCCAGCTGCATGGGCTCACCTCCAGACAACCTATCCCCAGGAGGTGTGGGAGGAGAGGGAGGAACGGGTGGGACAGAAAACACAGGTGCCAGTCGATTGGAAGGCCTCCGCAGGCATTCCTTGAGTGAAGGCCTCTCCCTGAGCCTGGTGTCAATCAGGATCAGGAAAGAGATGAGCTCCTCCAACTCCGCAGGCAGTTCCTTAGCTGCAATCTCGTCCTTCAATGCGTCAGAAAGACCATGGGAAAACGCAGCCACCAGAGCCTCATTGTTCCAACCCACCTCTGCCGCCAGGCTACGAAACTCTATGGCGTACTCGGCCACAGTCCGTGAACCCTGATGCATGGTCATGAGCAGCTTGGCCACCGAGGCGGAACGAGCCGGTACGTCGAATACCCTGCGGAAGGCATCGACAAAACCGGAAAAATTTTGAATCACCGGGTCGTTCCTCTCCCATAAGGGATTTGCCAAGGCCAAGGCCTTGTCTGAGAGCAGCGATATTAGGAACCCTACCTTTGACCTCTCAGACGGAAAGGCGTAGGGTATTAGCTCAAAATAAATGCCCACCTGGTTGAGGAACCCCGACGACACTGACTCGGCTCACCCCCAAAGCGCTGTGGAAGAGGGGCAGAACCAGTCATACCTCTGGGTGCCGCCGATGACGCAGCAGCCGAGATGGTGGGCGCAACAAGCGGAGTCGCAGCGGGAGCGACCACCGGAGTGACTACTGGCCTAATAGCACCAGGAGCAAGGTGCGCAGTGCGTGCAAGCAGAGTTTGCAACGCCTGAGCGAACTGATCCAACAGGTGATCCTGTTGATCGAGTCTGGCGACTAACGTTGGGAGCGAAGGCGTACCTGCACCGTGAGGATTCATGGCACTTGTGTAATGTCAGGGCAGGAGCTGGGAAACGGACAGGCAGGCCTAATAACAATGTAACGCACAGGCTGACGACAACCACCACCCACAGACCGAAGTCCCTCAGGGCGCGGAGTCTAAGTCCCAGGCTGCCCTTCACCAGGGCCCCTGATGGTGGGGATGGACTTGACGCAGCCAGGAACCAGGTCGCGGCCCCCCGAGGCACCCCAGCTGCGGTAATGGCCGCCGCCAATGGCGTGTACCTAGTGGTAAAGACAATAGAGTAGTCGGGCAGGCCGGGTCAACAACAACAACGAGACAAAACGGTACAGGACAGCAGACGAGAATCACAGGTCACGAGCTGGGTTCAGCAACGGAGGGTCAGATCAAAGGAGAACACAAAGAATGGTCAGGTCACAAGCCGAGTCAGATTCCAGGAGAGTCACGAGAGTCAGAACAGAGTAACAGCAACACAAAGACACAAGACATAAGTGCAAAGAGCATGTGCGGAACACAGGCTTATATGTCATCAGCCACTCCCCTCTGGGGGATGGACCTCAGAGACCTGAAGGCATAAAAGATTCCCACCATGCTCTGCAGAAATCCAAGATGGATGCCAGCACATGGAGTAACAACCTCTGGTAAAAAGGTAGGACCTTGACAGGTTGTGGTTGCTGAACACTGTGTGTTACTTTTTTGAGGCTACTGCAAATGATTTTGCTAATACTGAATAAATATAGTTTTTTATTTATTACAGTCTGATACAAGTTTCGTTTGCTGTCCAAGTAACCACTTGTCTTATGGAATGGGCTTCACCCATCCATGCAATATTTCTTGGTTTTTGCTCTGGTTTATGGTTTAGATGGCAACACTTAAAGTGAGGAGGCAATCGGTGAATGTTCCTATTATTCCCTTATTTTTTCTGTTAAAATATATTTGTTCCTACACTTGGATCCTGTGACCATATAGCCCAGTGAGGCCTTTTCACACTTGCCAAGTTAAGTTTTTCCAGGTCCTATTGTTTTGCCTGAAACTGAATGGAAGGGAGCGGGATAAGGCGGCCTTTGTGCAAAGGGTGTTTGGTGGGGGGGGTGTTACTCCAGGTTTTTCTTTGGGGGGTGGATTCCATTTTTGGAGAGGGGGGGAGAGTAGTGGATTTTATGGGTGGACGCTGGAGTGTCATTATTCTTTAATATTTTCTATGTTGATAAATAAAAAATATCATAAGATGATGTCGTAAGCCATTTATTTAGTTTATTTGGGTCACTCCACTGTCTGCCTACAGCTTCTGGAAACTCACGTGTGATGTCCCCCCCTGTGCAATTCTCTCTCTTTCTTTTCTTGTTCTGCCCCCTCTCCCTAGGCATCCTGGGAAATGTATGTTCTGCTTTCCTGCTGCTCCTTTCCACAGTGTAGAAACACTCTTATCAGCACTAGTTCTTCCCAGCTGGCTTCCTGTCATTCCCAGGAGGCACAGCAATCCATATCATCTTCTCTGTGTGGTTTTGGTGGGTGGACTGTGCTTAATTGGGCTGCTCCTGACCTACAATGACAGTGTTTTGTCCCACTTACTGCAGCCACTTATATCCCTCTGTGAGCTGCAGTAGAGAAGGGGGGTCTAACAGGGAAAGTATAAGCTGCACCTCAGCTGCCAACATTGTGGGCTACATAAATGATAGGGGGATTTCTGCATGACCCTCAAAACATGTTGGCTGACAGCTTTTGGTAGGCCTTTTTCATTGGGAAAAATAAAAATTTATATCTGGACCAATCCCTACAGCTTGGCACTCTCATTCTTTCTCTCCATACAACTTAACTGTTTATAAAATATCATTGGGGCTTTATTGGGCAATAAAGAGAAACCACACTATAACAATCATTCGATACAGTCGGAACTACTACCAAGCTTTGAGCCCTTTGCTCTACCACCCCAGTTTCTGGAAAATTAAATAAAGTCAGCATAAAAAAAGCAATGCTACATGATTAGCTTTCCGGCAGCCTGTTTGTAAAAAAACGTAAACATATTGTTGATCACTGGCTGCTGCTGATTTGACACTTTTGAATCATGTTTAATGTAATCATGAATATAAATCAATATATTTCACTGCACTTTACACATTACATACCGTTATCTTCAGTTCCTGTCCCGGAGAAGCTTGATGTCTATTCTGCCTACCACAGCCATATAGACAACACTTGGGCAAATTTAAGTGGAAGGCAATTTTTATACTTGATGAACCCCTGTACTATGTGTATTCCTGTGCTTCAGTGTTCTACTGTACACTACTATTGATCCGACTTAAGCCGTTTAGCTGTTTTTGTGTGTAACCACCTCCTTCATTTTGTGTTTTATCTAATCTATCTGTAGAGTTTCTAGAAGGGATGATTAGGAAACACTTATGTACAGGAATAGGTCTTTACCTATAGTTTGAGTGCCCCTAATGAAATAGCTATAACGATTTTGGCTGTTGCAGGTCTTGATGGTAAGCAGATACATTATGGAATTGAGCCAGATTTTGCTGTCTTTGGAACCCAGCAATTTAAGCTCAAATGTCTGCTATTAAAAGAACAGGTCGCTGTAAACTGCCCATTAACACACATTTCGAGGGGGGGCAAGAAGTGAAACAGTGTTATGTCATTGTGGGTAGAGAGTAAAAAATAGGTTTATCTTCATAAGGGCGATGATAGATGGTAATCTCAATACCATATGGTCCTGTTATAGAGTTTAATGGCAATGATCCAAGATGTCAAAATGTTCAATGGCTTGAATTGCAATGTCTGAAATAATGAGGGATTTCCTGTATTCTAGGCACAGTGATATGCGTAAAACCTGGATACCATCTGTATCTGACAGTCACTATAATCATGTACAACAAGTAGTTCAAAAATAATCAGCTTAGTTTAAATCTTACTCAGCATGTCATGTATGAAACTATTATACAAAGACTTCTATTTGTACATTTACATGTATTTGTTAAACTTTTTGAAAGTAATTTCAAAGGTAAGTTCCAGGAGGTAGAAGCAGCCTGCAAATTACAAATTGTGCAAGCTCTTTGTAAATGCTATATAACTATAGAAAATACTGTGCATAGCTATGGCAATGGTTCTAAAATCAGAAAGTAGGGTTAGTTTAATGCAAGTTTCCTATAACCCTATGTAGCCAGATTTATAAGTGTGTATTTGAGTGTGTTGGCAGGTGCAGTTAGCATGCCTGTCAGTAGATGGCACTTTTCGCAGATAGTATGGTAAAGGAAAAGTTGTAATTAGGTGTTAGTTACCCTTTTAGAGAACTCCCTCCTTCAGTGCTATAATGGGTGCAGTCCGTGCCTACATAAATGCCTATGCTGGAGGGAGCTTGGTAGATGGGGCATGGCAGCCAGACACCACAGAGCTGCTAAAATGTAATCTCCTCCAGTATTGATCTATAGACTTCTTTTAGGGTTGAAGTTCCAGGCGAGGTGGTACAGACCAGGAAGCTGGGACAGAGTCCTCTTATGTGAGTAGTGAATGAACCCTGAGAATGAGTGAGCCATCTGGGAGTGTGCCTGGATGGACAAAGCCATAGAAGGGACAGGAAGAGAGAGAGTGACTGGTATACTAAAGACGGCACCTCGATCCTCCCCCTGACCTCAGCTGTAGGTCCTGGATGAGGTGATGGAAGCTTAATGCCATGGACTTACCAAACATGGGGAAATGGTCCCAACTCCGTGGTGCTCTCAAGGAGAGGAATGGAGGTGTAGAGGGAAGATGGCTTAAAAGATATGTGCTTACATTCTGCACAGAAATAACAGGTACAGAATGTCTACTCCTGAGTGTGGCATTCTGTGATGAACAATGCTAATAGTATGTCAGCTGTGCTATCAGATGTCACAAAAATCTTAGTGGGGCTGTGAAGTTACAATAAAGTGCAGAAAATGCATTTTATGTGTGGACATTCCTTTATGCTCAAGTACTAAGGCCTCAGGCTAGGGACGTTGTGAGCAGGCCTATGGCCAGGAGTATGATACAATATGGCGTAAGGTTTATCCAACCACAAGTGGGCAGCTGTCTTATCCAAGAAGAAGAAGGGCAGGGACTTGCACAGTTTGGCTCCCTTACCTCCCCAATCCTAGTCCTCCTTACGAGTGGACTAAGGCCTTTGCTTACATTCAGACCCCTTTCTTAAGCCTGGAGCCTACTAAAACATGACTGGTTGCAATGCTTACTATTTGCACTGCTTCCTCCAAAACCAACTGCCTAAAACACATACCATTTTACTTTTCTGGAATAATTCATTTTTAGTGGCCACATCCTCCACGGAACACTCAACAAATAACAGCAATCATAAACAGAATTTAATAAGCAGGATCAAATAACTAATGTTCTTTTGGCAAATCTGACACACAGCATGCCTGTGTTGGGTTATTTGTAAAGCCACCACACCCACAGACCAATCACAGCCTACCTTAAGCACATATCCCCTGCTGAAGCACAGCCTGCATTTTGCATTGGGATGAACAGACTATAGAATATAGGCAAACTGTGTGTGTGTGCACAGTGTCCTGTTATCCGACCCCTCCCCTTCCCCCCACTATCAAGTTCACAACTACTTTAATATTTTCCATGTCTACAGGCTGTGGATCTTTAGTATTGTGCCATTGAAATCAGGGGGAGCTACAATCACAAGATCAACACACAGTAGTATATAGAGAACAATGACAAAATGTAATTCTTAAAATCTTTTGAAAGTCATTTTTTTGTATACTGGATAGAGTAGGGAATGCTAAAAAGATTTGTCAGGTTTTTCTTGCTACCTCTATCTCATTCAAGAATGTTACAAAAGTAGCAAACAGATGAGAAGGAATTTGTACTCAAAGCAGTTTGAAAAATGTGATAGCAATACAACAGTGATATCTGTGATAAGCAGAGTCCACTGCAGAGGAATCAGGGTCAGGAATCTGCTTAGGAGCACAAGGAAAAGAAGCGAGGAACTATTGCCAAGGAATCAGGTGCACTAAGGGTACTAGTATATGATATCCTTCCAAGAGAAAGGATTGTCGGAAAATATTAATTGTTATTTATTGACAGAGAGGTACAGGAGAATTAATAAATGATGTGTCCTTGCAAAGAAGGACACATCCACAGGATTGCCGATGCTCAAATTAGAAATATTTCATCTGAGGCTATAAAGCTGGACTGCTTTGAAAAAGCAGACCGTAGGAGTCATTTTTCCAGGATGAGTTAATGGATAAACCACAACATGAGAAAGAAATGTACAATATCACTGGTACCACAACAGGGGTTACTAGACTGTCCTTCTAGAGCGCAACTGGATAGGAAGTGATATACCAAAACTTTTACCACCCTGCTGCAAGAAACTGTACGGTGCAGGACACTGTTTTTAGTGATGTAGGAAGTTTCACTGAAGAGAATAAAATAATAGAAGACAATATGGAAACCATGACGGCTGAATAGAAGAGGCTACGAATTTTTGCCCCTAGATTTGTCAAGTGAATGAGAAAAAGACTGCGTAGATCTATAAGAAACTGTTGTAAAAGCAGAGGGAGAATGAGGTCGATAGACCTATTCAACAGATCTTCTCCCATGGGGAGGGCATATGCTCTGAGCACTAGAGAGACCAGGAATAACATGCTCAATGACAAAGCCAAAGAGATATATACCCTTGAAGGGAAAATAAAATTAATTAAAACTGTCATTAAAAGCATTATAAGTAGAGATGAGCGAATCGAAGTATCCGAAGTGGAATTCGAGTCGAATATCGGAAAAATTTCGATTCGTGCCGAATCCAAAAAATAGCCTAATTCGGACGCGCGAATCGAAATTTTTCCAGAAAATGGCGGCTGACATGTGCGGCGAGCGGAGCGGGGATGTCTGGGAAGGCGCGCAGACAAGGCGCGCTGACCCATAATGCATTCCTCAACTACATGTGATCGCATCAGCCAATCAGCAGCCAGCCAGCCAGCACTGTGTAATGGTCGAGCTATAAATAGCGGCCATTTTGGAATTCTTCATTTGCCTGCAGTTATTGAACAGAGGCAGACCGCTCTGTACTAGGGACAGGGACAGAGTTTAGAGCCACAGAAGAAACGATAATTTCGGGACAGAGGAAAAAGTTACTTAGGGGACAGAGAACACCATTACTCAGGGGACACAGGACTTGTTATTGAGGGCCACAGAAGTTCGGTTTATTTTTAGGGACAACGAAACGCTAGTTTAGGGTCTCACAGAATTCATACTCAGGGAACAGGACAGAATTGTTACTCAGCTGCCAGGAGAATTGTTACTTAGGGCCACCAGAAGACGTTATTAGGGGCCACAGAATTTTTACTCTGGGACAGACCAGAATTGTAGTACTGTGTGCCAGAGAATTGTTTACTCAAGGGACAGGACAGAATTTTGTTACTGTGTGCCAGCGAATTGTTACTTTGGGCCACCACAGTAAACTTTAATTAGGGCCACAGAATTTTTACTAAGGGACAGGACAGGAATTGTTACTGAGTGCCACGAGTGAATTGTTACTCAGGGGAACAGGACAGAATTGTTACTGAGTGCCAGAGAATTGTGTACTTAGTGCCACAGAAACTTTTACTTACGGAAAAGGCAACTGAATTTTACTCAGGGGACAGATCAGAAATTGTTACTGAGTGCCAGAGGAAGTATGTTATCCAGGGACAGACCGAATTGTTTATTGGAGTGCCAGAGAATTGTTACTCAGGGCCACAGAAAACTTTACTTAGGGCCACAGGATTTTTACATCAGGGACAGACCGAATTGTTACTGAGTGCCAGAGTATGTTACTCAGGGACAGACAGAATTGTTACTGAGTGCCAGAGAAATTGTTACTTAGGGCCACAGAAGACTTTACTTAGGGCCACTGAATTGGTACTCGCACAGACACAGAATTGTTACTGACAGAACAGAATTGTTACTGAAGTCCACAGAACTGTTACTTAGGGCCACAGGAATTGTTACTCGCACTGACACAGATGGTTACTCGCACAGACACAGGAAACTGTTATGAGGGCACAGAATGTTCTTAGGGCCACAGAATTGTTACTCGCCAGAAAACAGAATTGTTATAGGGACAGAACTGTTATTAGGACAAAGAAACTTTTAGTTAGGGCCAC
>CATNWA010021944.1:0-42293 GCA_951230385.1 Staurois parvus | reverse complement strand
TCAGCTTGTAGGTGACCGGGTATCTATGGATCAGTATGTGTCCTGTGGTTGGCTGACCTTGTCCCCGAGTTAGTGTATGGTGGTTGGGGGCCGAACAGAAGGAACTTGTTCCATAGATACAGGGATTGTGTTTTGTTCCTGGGGTGTCTTCAAGGATAGGAAGTGGTTTCTGGGAACTACATTGGTGGTGTTTTTTTGGCCTGATCATGAATGCATTCCTTATAAATGGTCTGTATCTAACAAATTCTGTCAGGGTATGTAAACTTATCGGCACGACCCGAATCATTCCTATGGATGAAGCCGAAATGAGTAAAGGAAATAAGGGCATGGACTGCAATTTGCCGTAAACGCGGGCCCCAGCAAGAGCTGTTTATTGCACATTCTGAGCAGGGCCACATAATAAAAAATCATTGGATGGGTCTCATGTTACGTATTTTACAGAGGGAAGAAATTAAACACCCAGTTTAACCGCTTCGTGACCGCCCTATAGACGAATTACTGCTGCAGGGCGGCACAGGTGCACATAATCACACACTATATATATATATATATAATATACATACATATACATACATACATACATACACACCCTATACACACGATTTTGCATTTCCAGGTAGGGGCCGCGACTGTCAATCACCAGGTCCTGGGCCGGTGATTACTCGCTGGCACCCAATGATTACTGAGGATCTCTGCCGGGGAGGAGAACTGTTTTGTTTACTAACAGTTTCTCTTTCCTGTCAGCTCGTGTGATTACAGTGACGCACACACACACAGCCCATAGTAAAACACTCTCAGCACACAGTTAACCCTTTGATTTGATTACTTTAACTGACAATGGCGCGGTCATGCAACACTGCACCCAATAAAATTTACGTCCTTTTTTCCCCATGAATTGAGCTTTCTTTCGGTGGTATTTGATTTTACGCAGGTGCCGCCCTGTAGCACTATTTCTACTATAGGGCGGTCGGGAAGCGGTTAAACTTACTAAGATCCTTTGATAAATGTTACCATTCACTTTGTAGTTATCCTAAACTAACAATATATCTAAAAATCCGATACCAGAAGATTCCTGCTTATGTCTTTTCCACCTTCTAGGATTTTGCTGAGGCCGGAAAGTCACAGAACCTGAGTACACCTTCACACACCGAACCTTCTCACCAGGAGCTCCACAGCAAAATGAAAAATGTCATTTCATATTCCAGTAGAATGGAATACTGTATATAAAGTGATCATCTATAGCCCAGCAAACGCTGATACTCCTGAACCTCAAGTCTTCCTTGTTTCTTTGTATTCATTCTCACATTCTGATTACAGTCTACAAGTGATCAGTTCAAATGCAAATTGGCAAAACAATGTTGGCTTACTTTTACAACCTATGTAAATTCTTAGGCAGCCAATCAGAATGCTTCAACTTTACAACCCCCCCCCCCCTCACTTAAACTCCCATTTGAAGGTGACCTTCTCTTCCCTCTTTCATTCCTCTTCAACACCAGATCTATGGTGACATTGTAGAATAGCTGAAGATCTCACCTGGAAATCAGTGGAGCCTGATAACAGAGGAACACTTTGCAGGATACATTGAAGAGTGATCTCAGCAATTCCTAAGGTAAGTCATTATATTTGTACTATATAAGGAATATTTTGTTACTTCCTTACTATTAGAGAATGACACTTGTCAATCAATACACAAATATAACTGAGCTGTATATAGTAATGTTGTAGTTTTATATCGGCCCTCAGTTGTGTTTATGAAAATCAGAATTGAATTTGAACTTTTCCTATCAACCACATTTTCCATCTCATTCCCTACCAGCCTGTACATATAGTTGGTACAAATGAAGACTTTAAGTCAATATTTTAGTATATGTTTTATTATGTTGTGTGTTTGGTTGTATTATGAGAAGGATATTTTACATGTTATTTGGTGGGTTTTAGGTGTTATTTGAATAAGGGCTAAAAACTGTTCTGTCTTCTCCAGATCAAAATGGCTTTGCTGCCCACGATGTGAAGATCCTTCTGAAAGGACTTGTCTCCTCATCATCACAAGGTCTACAGGAGATAGACTTACAGGAGAGATTCCACCTCATAAAGGAACTTGGAAGTGGAGGACATGGTTCAGTGCTGCTGGTGGAGGACAAAGAAACAAGTAAGTGCCAGTTATACAGGATGTTTTAATTTTATACATCTCTCCATACCCATAACATGATTTAAATATATATATGTACACAAATGCTGTGCTTAATATCAATCTAATCATGTCCTATTTACAGATCAGAAGATGGCTTTGAAGATCATGGAAAAGAAAAGAACAAGTAAAAGGCAATTTCTGATAGAGTTCAGTTTGTCCTCCTACCTTTCTCCTCATCCCAACATCATCAGGAGTTTTGACATGGCCTTCAAGACCCAAGACCACTTTGTATTTGGCCTAGAGGCGGCACCAATTGGTGACCTGTCCTCTATAATTGTACGCAATGTAAGTCTGATTCCAGCTGATTCCGAATTTTAGCAATTTTGGGGATAATTCTGTTTCAGGGCAATAACTTTTTTTCTATATTCCAGGTTTGACTTCCAGAGGTCAGTGTTAAGAGATGCGCCATGCAGATTTCCAGTGCTCTGGAATTTATTGCCGAGAAAGGACTGGTGCACATGGACATAAAATGTAAAAACATTTTGGTATTTGACCAGGAGTGTCGTTGTGTGAAAATCACTGACTTTGGCCTTACTCGTATGAAAGGAACAGTGATTAGATCTAAGTCTGGCAGCACCTCCTACAGGGCCCCTGAGATGTGTGAACTCACTGGACAGGAAGAACTGGCTGTAGACTCCACTCTGGATGTATGGAGTTTTGGAGTGCTCCTCTACTGCCTGATCACAGGAAAATTTCCCTGAAAGGTGGCCACAGATAAAGACAAAAGATTCAGCAGATTTGTTGCCTGGCAAAACAATAATCATTGTGATGACCCCCCAGCATCATGGAACAAACTGCCCTCATGTCTGCAGAGAATGTTCAGATGTCTCTTAGCTGTGGACTACAGTCAGAGGAGCAAACTGACTGAAGTCTTGTGTTATATGGAGGAGAGCTGGAAAACAGATTCAACCTCTTCAACAGATTGAACCTAAGTGGCATCCCTTCCAGCTAATCTACAAGATCTAATGACTCCTTCAGACACTTCCAGTTCACTCACCAGATCTAAGGACTCTTTCAGCCATTACACAACTTGTTTAATCAACCACCTTGACAGAAGTGTTGGTTCTCACCTCCATATCTTCCCATTTCTGGATCTCAGTTCAGGCGGTTACCAAGTCAAAGGCATGATAATACCTTATATCCAGTAATTCCGATGGATGATGAAATGTCCATCAAATGGGCACACTGCTATCTGGGTCATTGTGGATTTCTTAGTAAAATGATGTAAGAAATGCCCATCACCAATAGGTAATATTTTATATGGGAATAATAGGATATTTGTGACTACATAGTGATATGACTATGCAAGTAGCTGGTTTAAAAGTAAGTTTGTAAACCATATGGGACAAAAATGTCTTCCTGATTCTCAAAAGAACTAACCGTCCATGACTTTATTAGTATTTCAAAGCCAAATGCTAGACATTGTAATTAAAATGGACATTTTTGTCTTTAGGGCCTGCTGAAAGGTGGTGGTCAGACACTGTCTCCATTTTGTTAAAGGGCTTTAGCATGTTAATATGGGGTCTGTTTATCTAAAAGTCTAGGGTGATGGCAGATTTAATGAATGCATACATCCTGTAGACATCTTGTCACCAACTAGTAGGCAGAGGTGTTAACATTGGACAGCCATCACTTTAAAAGTAGGACTTGAGTTCCATCCAATCGCTTTCTCATTAAGATATGATTGTACCACTTAGAAATTCCTTGATGATGGGGAATGGAGGGAACTAGTATAAGAATAGCCAGACTGGATATTAAAGGGGGGGCTTTATTGACAAGCTCTACTGGGGACTTGATGGGGGTAGTTTAGTTTGACTGGGGAGTTGCCTGGAGACATTGAGTGGAGGCTGACTATGGAGAGTGGTAATATGTGATGTACTTGCTAGCTAGATATCTTGTTGGCTAGCTAAATATATATTACTGGACTTTTGTCTTTTTTTTTTTTTATTTGTTTTCCATGATGCAGAGGTTGTATTGCTTGAAGGTATTGGGTCATATTGCTGCTAATCCTTGTCTATGATTTATATGCCACTTGGTTATATTTCTATGTAATTAAAGTCATATTTTCTTGTCTGCAGCAAAGCTGTTCATGTTTATTCTTTGTACAATATAATCTTTTTCACCTACAGTGTGTGTTTCCTTGCTGGCCTACCCCTGGAAGAACAGTGAGAAGTGGGTGTGGGTCAATAACAATTATATTATTAATTGTTGGTATTATTTGTTTAATCACACTCCCCATTTCCTTACAATGCCCCATGTAATTCAGTTTAAGCTTCCCTTTTTATATTTTTATTGCATTTGTCTTCCTGGGGGGTCCACCTGTACTATTGTTAATTCCATGCTTACTATACATACAGGATCCCATCACCATTGTTCATCATGTCCCCTCTGTCTATTGACTATCAGGTGTTGGCTATCCAAAGTAGACACCATTGTTATTCTAAATTTTGTGCCTCAATCCTGTGTATGGAATATTCCAGTCTTAGAACATTGTGGGATACGTTTTTTTTTATTTGGTGGTGGTGTACTGTTGAATAGCTACCAAAACTTTTGAGCTTAATGGAGAAGTTGATGGACAAGATTGGTAAAGTTGAAGAAAGGACTGAAATGATAAAAGTAATGAAGGAAGCCCATGGCACCAGACACAGGAGGATGTGAAATTAAGGTTTATCGATAAAATTCAGTAAATGTGATGGAAAGACTAGGCTAACATTTGCTGCTGTTGGTTGGTTGAGCAATGTGAACATTTAATGGTTCAAAAAGAAGAACTTTGAATGAGTATCTTTGGATACCCGAGCCTCTTCTTGTATTGAACTGTATTGTTGCTGTATTTTCTCCTGTTATATTGTAAAGCGCTGAGCAAACTGTTGGCGCCATAAATCCTGTATAATAATAATAATTTGTGCTCACACTAATAAAGTATAATTTCAGGAAGCCAGGAAAGCTGATCCAAAGGACTTAACTAAGTCAGCTTTACCAAATTAATCTTTATGGAAGGATGTTCAAGAAACAAGTGCAACATGATCAGATCGCATTTCAGACTTATTTATTATTGGACTACCGAGAACTGTAATTTTTTTTTTTTCTTTTGTGATTATGAACTTAGTACATCCAGAGCAAATGATGGACTACAGATATTGAGCTCCAGCTCTATAGAAGAGAGATCACAGAGCTGTTCTGGAGTCTACCTCCATGCTGCCTGCCAATGTGTCACAATATAAAGGTCAGGTTCAGAGACCAGTTGCTACAGCAGTTGTAAGGCTTACCTGAAACCAGCAGGCTTGGTACACCCAGCGGCCCACCGTGGGAATGACGCAGGCTCACCTGAGGTGCAGGATCTAAGCATCCACCGGTTTTCCCCAGAACTCCTAATGGTGGATAATGTCAGTAAAATCATTAATTTTTATTTAATGGTGGATAATGATTGTTTTGCCGCATTCACCATATGCATGGCAAGTGATTTACAGTATCCAAACAGTGTATTCCAATTCACTGGCGCTCAACACATATCCCCTCAATCCGAGAATGTTTGCACATATAAACAAAGTTGCTGACATGGAGGAACTCCTCTGTAGCAAAATATTTCCCCGAGAGATTCAGGAAGATGTGGGCATGTTGGGGTCATTTCAAAACCACACCCCCACCCTCTTTCCACCAGTTGCTGCTGCTTGACTCTCCTCCCCTTCTTAAACATAACATGTTGACCAATAGGAATACATAATTTCTCAAGTTTCATGCATATAATGTGCACCTTACCTGACTGATATGGAATATTAAGGCCGAAATATCACAGAAACTGACCTATATATTGGACTACTGCACATACCTACCTAGATTGCCATACGAGACATCCGATTGTTGCTCGGATTATCTTAACCTGAAGTAGTTACAGCTGCTCCCCCATTTTATCTCTACCCCTTTTCTTTTCCCCCCTTCTCCATCTTTCTCCCTCTTCTTACCCCTTCTCTCCCTCTATCCTACATTCTCAACATTACCTCACCATTTCTCTCAGTTTAGGTGCACTTCGAATACCAGCAGACCCACAGGTACAATTGAAGCCCTCTGCCTCTTATGGACCTATTATCCACGGTCCTCACCATCCTCTCACTTTGTATTACATCACATATGACATTTAAAGGGGCACATATGAGGTTTGGCTGATGTCTATACCCAACTGCTCTGTTCACTTTATTTTATGTCAATTCAGGCTTGGCACATTCTCTTCTGTTTTTTTTATGTCTTGACTCAAGCAATGTTAACTGACGACATTATATATGTTCCAGATTTATACCCAGTCAGTCAGAGATATAGGCATTTACTGAGTTGTATACATGATCCGAATGTAACCTGTATTTGTTACCATTCTGCTGTATCTCAAAAATTGTTTGAGAAAAAAAAAACCCTACACAGTGGGCAAAAATGTCAGCCTCTCAGCCTTTTCAAAACAGAAGAACCTTTGAAATATTTCTCAGGTAACCTCTGCTAGACCAAGAAGAATTTCTAACTAAACATTCTGTTTTGGCAGTTTACAGAAACTCTGAACTTTAAGGACATTTGGCTGGAATGTCCCCACCAACTGTCCTCCAATGCATTTGAATGATCGTTGGTTAAGGTAATTGACCTCTAGTCAGGTGCAAGACATCGGCCAATGTTGGGTCACAGTAAAGTGTCAGCCCACACACCATAAAAGGCCAACTTCAAGGCACCTTTTTGTCAGTGTTGGTGAATTTAGTGTGAGTGAAGGACAGCTGATATTTGTAAAAGGGGCAGAACGTTTAGGGTAGTGTGCTATAAGTATTACTATATTGTGTGCTGTATATATTTTTGTATTGATGCTTTTGCAGTATCTGTGGCTAGGGAGAATGGAGTGTAAGCCCCCTTGTATTCATGGATTTAATGAGACACAACAGTTTTTTAGGGCTTGGATTGTGGGGTTTTCCTTTTAATAGAAGGTAGTTTGATTTAGTGTTTTAGGATGGCATCAGGGAATGCATATCAAATGTTTGGCTCACAGAAATGTACATGGGTGTAGAAATCACTACAGAATGGTGACAATCAGTGCATGTTGGCACCAGACAGGCTATTTAAGGATGCTTCTGCTCATGCTTAAGTGCTGACTGGTCTGTCAGCTATTCCCTGCTACTACTCTGCTTGTTCCGTTGATGACCCAGCTTGCCTCTGACCTGAACTTGGATTCTGCTTCTGCCTGGTCACCAGTTCCTGTCCCCAACTCTGCTTTATGATTCTGTACCTCGCTGCCAACTTGCAGCTGACCTTGGCTATCCTTTTGACCACACTTCAGTTCCTTGCTCTGGCATCTGGTTTGAGTGCCTACCTGGCTGTTAACTGTAGCAGCTCTGCTCCACCAGTGAGTTCTTGTCTCAAGTCTGCTGTAAACCTCACACCTTGAGCCAGCTGCCAATGTGGAGTGCCCTTTTAACTTCAGTTGGATCTTCAACCATGAGTTTGTCCAGGAGGTGGCACCAACTGAAACTCTTTACTCTAACCAAAATGTAAGTTTGTATGGAAAAAAAAAAATCTTTTTAAAGTAAAGATCTAATCTGTTCTTAATTTCCTTATAGTATTTTAGCTTTACAGGACTCCCCACTCATACTGTAAGTTGGTGAGATTGATTTATAGGCTTGATTTTAGGTATGCAACTCAGCTGTTTGTTGCAATGAAGATACGGTGCAGCCATGTGTTCCTCAGATAGCGAGTGCGTTGGAAAACATGCACAGCAATAGGATGGTCCACCATGTCATCAAGCTGGACTATATTCTGTTAATGGACTTTGAATGTAAGATGATCAAAGTAGCAGATCTTGGACTGGCAAGGCTCCAGGATACTGAAGCACCTGTCCTGGTTCATACCATACACAGCTCAATAACTAAGCTAAAACAAGGAGAACAGTTGCTTTTACATCCATGCATTGATGTGTGGGCCTTGGTGTCATGATTTACACAACTGACTGGATCGTTCCCTTGGAAAGGAGCAGAGGGCCATGACCCAATGTATAGGGACTTTTCTGGTGCTAAGGTCAGATCTTTTGTGACTTTACACCAAGCAAAGTAGAAGTTCTCTGGAAGCCAGGCAAATGTTCTGAAACCTTTTGGCTGTCAATGCCTCCAAAAGGTGCTTAGCCATGGGCATTATAAAATATCTTCATCTGCCATGGAAAGTAGAAACTCTTTCAGAAAACCTTACAAGGAGTATGGTTATACATATGGCATACAGTGCAAGTGACATTCATTTCGGAGCTGCCGCACATCTTCTACCTGATCATGAAACATACTCACTGACTATTGGAGCAAAGTTAAAAATTTCGTACATACTTTAACCGCCTAATAATCAAGAGACCAACTTGTTAAATGCACGCTGGGGAACTGTACAAGCCTCCTGTCCTAGTTGAAGGTAAGAAATCTTAGAACACTTTTTGCTTACATGGTTGTGAAAGGAATGATTTTCTTTTCCCCTCAGAGACCCCCGGTCTGTGGAGAGATTCCTGGTTTATCAGCAGAATTCTGGGAACACCCCTTGAACACGGAAATCACGACAGCTTATGTTCAGAGATGTTCAAAGTTTATTAGACATTAATAAGATTATATAGACTACAGATAATAAGGGAGGGGGGAGCGAGTTTCAAAACTGTAACTTGTAACTTTCCATCATGAGCTAATTACATGAAACATGACATATACATTTCTTGGTACAAATTGTTTTGGTTAACTTTCTGGAAAAAACAGCAGACCAGACAAAGACATTGTCAGGGTCATGTTAGCTTCTGTTGATACATCCTTGAACAACCAAAAACAGTTTCATTAAACTTCTAATATCTCTACAAAAAGCTAACTTAATACTTAAAATGGCGTACATAATACAAATGGAAGTTATCTAGATCCTTTCAATCCCCTCTGAGATCATGAACATGATCTCAAATTCTTTATTTCATTCATCTTTTTGTACATAGCTAGATAACCTTCATTTGTATTTTGCGGCTTGGTAGCTCTAGCAATGCAATATAATGAGCATTTAAAACATAGATAGAAAGATAAAACAAAAAACAATATCATGACTATGCTTACAGCGATACCTTTCATCCATGAAAAGATGGAACCAAATCCTGATCCTAACCAATCAAAAGGAGTCCATCCATCTTTTCCTATAGCTCTAGCTTCTTCCATCAAACCATCTACCTGTTCCCTGTGTTGCTTTATTATTTCATAATAATCTGGAACAGTCATTGTGGTATTATATATCCAAGTACAACATTCATAATCCCCTGTCATCTCACACAGACCTGTCAGAGCAGCACTCATACTTTCAATAGCTAATTCTTGCATCTCCAGCTGTTTTCTAATAGCTCTGGTCTCAGTATTTAGCAACCCTATGTACTTAGAGTTCCTCTCCAGTATATCATCAATAATGTTTGTGTAATTATTTATTTTGTTCATAAGTGTTATTCCCCATCCAGTGTAAGTAGGAAACCATGACCAAACCTTATCCGCTGTAGAGAATAGATCTACCTTTTCTTGTTTGGTTTCCCTTCTCTGTCTCAGAGTTAGTTGGTATTTTGGGTATGTACTGGCTTTTTACCTGGTGTTCCTTTTGGTCTATAGCTGCCATAATTGGCACTAATTGGGCTACATAGAACCAGCCCTGGACATTACTCGGTATCCAAGGGTAACAGATATTACCACAACAAATATAGGTATTGTTTCCCAAGGAGATCGGCAATTTTTGTATTGCAGAATGAATTCAGGGATGACAACAAGTGTAAAATAAAAAAGAAGTTTTCCAAACATAGTTTTCCCCACATTATCTTGTATCCCTTCTAAACTTTCATTCAGGGTTTTACCATTTACTTGCCAGAGTTTCACAGAAGAAGTTCCATCCCTCCTTCCAGGATCAGATATGTTTAATATGGACTGAGAGCACATTCCCCTTCCCTTGTGGGAAGTATTCCCCAGTGTAAAACACCAATCGGGGAGTTGAGTGACTCCCAGAGTTGGAAAAGATATGGTGGCATTAGAAGTAATATTGGTCAAACCAATACTTACATTCCCTTTTATTAACAAAAATATTTTGACTGGAGCGGCCAGAAGAGGAATTTCCTATGTCAGTGGTGGGCAACCTTTTTTTTCAACTGAGCCAAATCTCGCCAAAACCATGATTGAAATTTATTTTGAGAGCCACATTTTTAAAACTGAAAATACATCCCCCATATAGTAATTCATCCCCCATAGTAATTCATCCCCATATAGTAATTCATCCCCCATAGTGTAATTCATCCCCCATAGTAATTCATCCCCCATATAGTAATTCATCCCCCATATAGTAATTCATCCCCCATAGTAATTCATCCCCCATAGTAATTCATCCCCCGTATAGTATTTCATCCCCCGTATAGTATTTCATCCCCCGTATAGTATTTCATCCCCCATATAGTATTTCATCCCCCATATAGTATTTCATCCCCCCATATAGTATTTCATCCCTCATATAGTATTTCATCCCCCCATATAGTATTTCATCCCTCATATAGTATTTCATCCCTCATATAGTATTTCATCCCTCATATAGTATTTCATCCCCCCATATAGTATTTCATCCCCTCATATAGTATTTCATCCCCCCATATAGTATTTCATCCCCCCATATAGTATTTCATCCCCCCATATAGTATTTCATCCCTCATATAGTATTTCATCCCTCATATAGTAATTCATCCCTCATATAGTAATTCATCCCCCATATAGTATTTCATCCCTCATATAGTAATTCATCCCTCATATAGTAATTCATCCCCCATATAGTAATTCATCCCCCATAGTAATTCATCCCCCTATAGTATTTCATCCCTCATATAGTAATTCATCCCCCATATAGTATTTCATCCCCCATATAGTATTTCATCCCCCATAGAAATTCATCCCTCATATAGTATTTCATCCCTCATATAGTATTTCATCCCCCCATATAGTATTTCATCCCCCCATATAGTATTTCATCCCCCCATATAGTATTTCATCCCCCCATATAGTATTTCATCCCTCATATAGTAATTCATCCCCCATATAGTATTTCATCCCTCATAGTAATTCATCCCCCCATATAGTATTTCATCCCTCATATAGTATTTCATCCCCCATATAGTATTTCATCCCCCACAGTACTATTCCCCCCCCCCTTCTAGTAAGCCAAGTCCCCCGTGTCAATTCACTTACCTTTCCTCTCGCTGTCTTCCCGCGCCGTTTGGTCTTCAGGGCGGACTGTGAGAGGAGCCTAGCTCCCCTCCCCTCACGTTCGGCACGCTGCCCCGCCTACACACATCCTGACAGCCACATCCGCGGGCCGGATTAAAAGGTCCGCGCGGACTTTTGGGGCGGCCAACCGAGAGGAGGCAGGGGAGCGGGCCGACCGAGAGGAGGGGAGGGGAGCAGGCGCCCGGCACACAGAAGAGCCGCATTAGAGTGGGTAAAGAGCCGCATGTGGCTCGCGAGCCGCGGCTTGCCGACCACTGTCCTATGTGCTAGGATGTAACTTACTACATATCCAACATTTATCAGAACCTGACTTTTGAGCATAAGCAGATTTAAACTGCATCATCAACATTTTTCCTGAAAAAGGATTGTTCTCTTCAAAACTTCTTTTTGACTTTTTCACTTTTGGTTATCTGGGTGTCATTTAAAACTAGTCCTTGACCACAGATACCTTTTATTAGGCCCAAGTCCTCAGGGTGATAAATACAGTTAGTTAGGATCCATTACTGGCAGGAAAAAGAGCAGTCAGTGTGCCCAATAGGACCCAGAGTTTCAAAGCACCATGAGGGGCAGTAAGGAATGTCATCTTCAGGGTCTCTCACTGACTTCACCCGCTCTTCGAGGATTTTCTACTTGTCCTTCACCTCCTTTTTCCGTTTCGTATTTCTCAGGTGTTTGGTTCACCTTCTTCACTCGACTAGCATGGATCCAGGACTGGGAATTCTCCACCAGAACAGCCGTTCTGGTAACCGCTATCACCGTAGTAGGTGGTCCAAAGGGGTAGCCTTGCTTCTTGTCTTTAGCGAGTTGGCGGACCACTACGATATCTCCCACTTGGAAAAGGTTGTGTGTTGGTTCCTGAAAAGATAAAGGAGAGGTGCGAGCAACATTTCTTTCAATCTGATCTAAAGTTTGAATCAATTTTCTCACATATTCTTGTTGTACCAGGTCAAGGTCCCCTCTTTCTAACATAAGTGGCTGTCTAGCCCAAGGAGTGGGGAACGGTCTTCCCATTAATATTTCAAAAGGAGATAACCCTGTAGTCTTATTAGGGGTCATTCTTACCTCTGCTAGAATTGCAGGTAACATCTTCTTCCAGTGGGTATAGGTTCCTCCAGTGGCCTTCAACTTATCCTTAATCGTCCTGTTCATCCTTTCTACTATACCCAAACTTTGAGGATGATAGGGAATATGAAACTTCCAATCCATCTTAAGTACTTTTATCAAATCTTGACATACCTTGGCCACAAAAGCTGGTCCGTTATCAGAATTTATCTGCAGCGGACATCCCCATCTGGGTATTATCTCCTGTGTGAGAATTCTGACTACAGTTTGCGCGTCTTCTTTATTAGTGACAAATGCTTCCACCCATCTGCTGAACATATCCACCATTACCAACAAAAACTCTTGCCTCTGTCCTGTTTTTGGCAATGTGGGTAAAATCTATTTGTAAATGGGTGAAAGGTGTAGTTGGGGTACACTAGATGCTGGTGTTGTGATTTCTTTGGGTTCTGTGGATTGTTCCTTATACATGTAATGCACCTAGAAACATTCTTTCACCAACCTAGATAAACCTGTAATGTAAAAATCCTGCAATAATGTTTCACATGTTGTTTTCCATCCTCTATGTCCTAGACCGTGGTACTGTGCAATGAACAATGGGGCGCTTGACATGGGAATGCATGGTTTCCCCTCTAAGCACACTAGACCAGAAGCTGGATCTAGTTGTGCTCCAGAACCATCCCAGTCTGCTAAATCGATTTTTGTAGCAAATTTTTGTAAATCTGCATACATCTGGTCATGTGGGGTAGTTGTGATGCCTGAAGTGAGCAAAGGCATCTGCTCACTGGCCACCTGTTGTAATGCGGCTTCCTTTGCTACCTTATCTGCTAATGCATTTCCTTTGGCAATATGATCTCTGCGATTTGTATGTGCCCTGCAATGAAGAATGGCTAATGTTTATGGTAACTGTATGGCTTTGAGTAGATCAGATATCAAAGAAGAGAGATATGGTTTTGCCATCAGCAGCAATGAATCCTCTTCTCTCCCAAATGACCCCAAAATCATGTACAGCACCATGGGCGTATTTGGAGTCTGTGTAAATGTTGACATCCTGTCCTGCAAATAATTGACATGCTCTTGTAAGGGCAATCAGTTCCGCTGCTTGGGCTGACTGATATGGAATTGGCTTTGCCTCGAGTATTTTGTCAGGAAGTTGCACAATGCCGTATCCTGCATGGTAAGTACTATTTGGCCTAGAACATGAGCCATCAACAAACACATCTGGGGCCCCATCAAGAGCCACAGCTGACATGTCGGACCTAGGGGAAGTGTCTTGCTGTATGTGGGTTATACAATTGTGTTCTGGTGCCACTTCATCCTGTTCCCCTTTAGCCCCAGTAGGGCATTCAAAATTGGAGCAGGACCTGAATTTGCTGAAGAATATTTAGTAATCAAGTTGGGATCAGATAGAAGAATCACTTCATATCCGCTCAACCTTTGTGCTGACATGTGTTGAGTGTGTATGTTTTTCAGTAGTAAGGGACACTTGGTGTGTGGTGTGTAGGGTAGTTTCATGTCCCAATGTGAAAGAAATAGCCATCTCCACAGAATTGCGCACGATGCAACAGCTCTCAGACAAGCAGGCATGCCCTGAACCTGAGTTGGCACTACTTTGGGGAAAAAAAAAAAAAGCTACAGGGCGGAGCTTGCCTCCATGTTCCGGAGCCAGGACCCCTGCCATGGTTGTACAATTTTCCCCCGCATACAGATGAAACATTTTCTTATAATCAGGTAGTCCAAGACCAGGGGCCATTACCATAGCATTCTTCAGGTACACAAAGACATCAACCATTTCATTTGACCATGTGAGAATGTCAGGCGATTCTGAAAGTGTGGCAGACCTCAGAGTGTGATCATAGAATGAACAATCAGGTATCCATTGGCAGCAGTAACCAATCATACCAAGAAAAGTTAGCATGTCCTTTTTTGTTTGTGGGTGGGGCAGACCCACGAGAGCCCCAGCTCTTTTGTGACTGACATTCCTCTCACCATGACTTAGAATAAAACCAAGGTATTCAACCTGTTTTTGGCACCATTGCAATTTCTTTTTAGATGCTTTGTGACCATTCCCTGACAACCATTCTAACAGAGACCAACTATCCTCCTGACTGGCTGCCTGACTTGGACTACAAATCAATAGGTCATCCACATATTATAATGAGGACCGAACCATTGGGAGGGGTCCAGGACCTCAGTGTGGTCTGGAGGGCAAGTGAGTAGACTGCAGGCGAATCTACATAGCCCTGGGGCAATCTACACCAGGTCAACTGGTGGTTACGGAACGTAAATGCAAATAGCGCCCTCGTCTGGTGGTCCACAGGAACCGAAAAAAAATGCATTTGTTAAATCAATCACTGTAAAATATTCTGCATCGGACGGAATGGAGGTGAGGAGTGATGGCACGTCAGGCACTATTGGGGCTAATGGAACCACCAAATTATTTATGGCCCTCAAATCTTGTACAAACCTGTAAGAGCCATCCGGCTTCTTAACAGAATTGATAGGTGTATTGTAAGGAGAAACAGTTTCTTCTAAAATACCTGTCTCTAAAAATCTTTCCACTAGAGGAGCAATCCCTTCCTCCTTCTCTGTCGACAATTTGTATTGCCTCTGTTTGTAGGGCAATGCCCCTTCCTTGAGTGTGACTGTGTATGGTGTACATGAAATTAATCCTACATCCATAGAATTTGTAGCCCAAACTGGATGTGTATCAGGAGGGGGTGTAATGTGTGAGGGATGACTCATCATTGAAATAGGTGGGTATAATGGGTACTTTGGAGGATCTGGCAACTATACCTCCTTCTGATGTTACTCTCAGACAAATCCCTAAAATTCCCATAAGATCTCTTCCCAACAAATTTACAGGGCAATTTGGAATGATTCTGAAACTGTGGCAAGTGATGGCCTCATCCCATGTGAGGGCTGAAACAGGCAAGGGGGGAGTTTTGAGGGTTTGTTAGTATCCCATTTATTCCCATAGAAGGTTCGGCATTTGTAGTTTCTCCATAATACATTTCCTCACTCAGACTGCTACATGTCGCGCCTGAGTCGATTAAAAATGGAACTTCAGCGCCCCCTACTTGTAAAGAAATGAGGGGCTGCTGCCTGTATGATGAAGAAACCAAGGGAAATGCCGGGACACCACCTTCCGGGCATCCCTATTGTCTCTGGTTCTGCTGTGGCCCCCACTGAATTGGATATTTGATATCTTGGGGTTGTGCCTGTGGTGTTTGGGGGTTGGTGGTGGCATTAGGTGGTTGGTATCTGTTTGTGCTGTTGTGGCTGTCCCTGGGAGGAGGAAGGTTCATATGGACAGTTATGTCTCCAGTGATCCCGTCCTCCACAGTTAAAACATCCAGTTCTTCCAGGGACCTGGCGGGGTTCAGAGTTACTTCTTCCCCTGCCAAATCACCCCCTACCTCTGCCTCTATACCACCCTCTTCCTCTTTGTCCTTGCCCTTGATTTCCCTGTTGTGAGTCACTTTGGAAATTACTACTATTAACCTTCTTTTCTTACAATATCTAAACATCCCGCTGCCTCCTTCTCGTGAAGGGAGGTCTGAAACTCAACAACAGTTTTAGTTGCCCAGTCAGAGACCTGCTGCTTCACGGCTAATCCTGCTTCTGGCTTAAGACCTGTTATGAATGTCTGAATCATCAATGGACTTAACTCTCCAGTTAGAGCCAGTCCTGCTTCTTGTGTCCAGACATCCTTCAACCTTTTCCAAAATTCTAATAGTTTCTCCTACCTTCTGTTTACATGCTGTAGCAATAGGGAGGGAAGCCTTATTCTTGAAAACCCTTTAATTCTGTGTCAAGCTCCTCCCACATAGTTTCTCTCCCTTCTGTGGTGTTTAGTTTATAGGCAGTAGCCTGTGTATTAGTTGGTTCTATGTGACTAATGCTTTTTACATTTATCCAATCCCAAGCTGGATTATTTTCCAGAATACCATCAATGATCAATCTCATATCTTCCTGTGTGTAATTTCTTCCTAAACATGCCTTTTTTAAATAAGCAAGTGTACCTCCAGGAGATACTGTAGGCTTGGGACAATGTTTAACAATCTTATTAATATCTTCTAATTCTATGGGGTTTTTTTTAGAATTAGTTCTCCTGCTGTGAGAAAAGGTAGTGTCAATATAGCCAACTCCTTTCCTCCTACGGCCCCCTCATCTTCTCTTTTTCCCTCTTGTTTCTTATCCATGGATCTAAGCTGCATTCTAAATTCCTCCACCTCTCTGCCCTTTCTATGACTGGTGTCACTTCTCCATTGACCATCCTTTTTCTGTAATTTTATTATATTTACCTGTCCCTGTTCTTCGTATTCCAACTCTCCTTCGTTGTCATTATTCTCTATAAGGATGCCTTGAACTTGGCTACCCTCCTCTGGTGATTTTATACTAATAATCTGTTTGGGTCTAGTGGAGGGGCCTGGCTGTATTGGTTGTAGATCCGGGACGGGAAGTGGCGCAGGGACAGGGGCAGGGACTGGAGGGGCAGGGGCAGGAGCTGGAGCTGCAAAGACAGGAGCAGGGGCTGGAGGGGCATTAGGCTGGGGAGTAATCATCCCCAAACTAATCAAAAAATCATCATCAGCAGCATTTTTAAAACCACTTAATGAAGGAAATATATTATACGGAGGGGGTGGGGTTGGGTCTGAACTGTTTTCAGTCCAATCTTGGGTCTGCATGTCTTTTCAGATTGATGCTTTTCCTGGCATATTTTTAATGTATCCAATTTCAACTTCCTCTTTTGTTTTAAAGAGAAAATCAAATTGAACTTTCCCTTGCTATTATCAACCCAATACGGTGACCATTTTAACCAGTTTTCTCCCCCTTTCTTCATATAAGCTTGGTCCCATTGTGGGTCCCCCTCATACCAAGGAAAGGCTTGTTTGTCCCCCAAACAATCCCTTAATCATGTCTGTATGAAAAGGATCATTTGCCCCCTTTCTTGGGAATGAGTCTGTACTCCCCATAGCTTCTGTCCAGCCTGCCATACAATCCACCAGGGATTTATTAAATAATAGTCCGTTCCACAAACTCTAGCAACATAATCCTTACAATTTTCTCCCTTTTCTGGGGGACCTGGTGGGTAACTACCTCCTTGACCCATATTTAGACAGTGGATAAAACAATTTTAGCTTAAAATCTCTTATTTTGTTCCACACAACAAATTTATCTTGTACTTCTACGCAACAGAAAGAAAAAGCAAAAGACAGATAAACCAGAATCTGCTCCACAGACTTATTAACCTCTTGATAACTTCCCAAAAGTTATCTCTTCACCGTTTTACCAAAAACAGTGTGTTCTACCAGAGAACTGTGTTTACCAAAAACACCTTTTTTATAGTGCACTATTTTGTAACTCTACCAAAGAGTTAAGTCTGCTTTACCAAAAGCAGCTACAGGTTATCACGGGTCTATATAGACAATACAGAATGATTCAAGACCTTCCCTCAACACAGGGCAAGAAAGAGCTTTTAGTCATAAAAAAGACAAAAGGTTTACTTACCAAGTGAGGTGGGTGGTCATCCCGGGCTGAGCCCCCAGCTGAAAGGAATGATTTTCTTTTCCCCTCAGAGACCCCCAGTCTGTGGAGAGATTCCTGGTTTATCAGCAGAATTCTGGGAACACCCCTTGAACACGGAAATCACGACAGCTTATGTTCAGAGATGTTCAAAGTTTATTAGACATTAATAAGATTATATAGACTACAGATAATAATAAGGGAGGGGGGAGCGAGTTTCAAAACTGTAACTTGTAACTTTCCATCATGAGCTGACTACATGAAACATGACATATACATTTCTTGGTACAAATTGTTTTGGCTAACTTTCTGGAAAAAAACAGCCAGACAAAGACATTGTCAGGGTCATGTTAGCTTCTGTTGATACATCCTTGAACAACCAAAAACAGTTTCATTAAACTTCTAATATATCTCTACAAAAAAGCTAACTTAATACTTAAAATGGCGTACATAATACAAATGGAAGTTATCTAGATCCTTTCAGGTTGCTTATCTACAGTTTGATAATTATGGATCAGCGTATCCACTTTAAGATGGCCCTGGAAGTGATATGCTTCAGGAATAAAAATAACGTGGGCAAATCTTTATACGATGATAGGTAGGGATGAGGCAAATGTTTGCTCCTATCATAGGTTCGAACTACAGCTGTTTGGCTGTTCATAAAAGATTTGAACATTAAGGATGTTTGTCTAGAATTCCTGAGCAAAATGTCCCCAATGGATTGCTCAGGCTATTGTTGGCCAATGTCATATACTTGACCTCTAGTTAGGTGCAAGACATTGGCCAATATAGGTCACTAAAGTTTGTGCCCATACACAATAGACTTTCACAGCACCCACTTGTCAGTGTGTAGGTGGATTCAGTGTGAGTGAAGGACGGTTGACATTTGTTAAAGGGAAAGTCTGGTTAGTGTCATGCGCTTCCAGTATTGTGCTATAAACAGTATTCACTGCCATATGTATTACTATATTGCAGTGGTTCTCAACCTTTCTAGCGCCGCGACCCCTTAATACAGTTCCTCATGTTGTGGTGACCCCCAACCATAAATTATTTTTCGTTGCTACTTCATAACTGTAATTTTGCAGTGGGAGGAATAGTGCTCCGTCATTGGTGTCAGTGGGGGGAGGAATAGTGCTCCGTCATTGGTGTCAGTGGGGGGAGGAATAGTGCCCCGTCATTGGTGTCAGTGGGGGGAGGAATAGTGCCCCGTCATTGGTGTCAGTGGGGGGAGGAATAGTGACCCGTCATTGGTGTCAGTGGGGGGAGGAATAGTGCCCCGTCATTGGTGTCAGTGGGGGGAGGAATAGTGCCCCGTCATAGGTGTCAGTGGGGGGAGGAATAGTGCCCCGTCATAGGTGTCAGTGGGGGGAGGAATAGTGCCCCGTCATAGGTGTCAGTGGGGGGAGGAATAGTGCCCCGTCATAGGTGTCAGTGGGGGGAGGAATAGTGCCCCGTCATAGGTGTCAGTGGGGGGAGGAATAGTGCCCCGTCATAGGTGTCAGTGGGGGGAGGAATAGTGCCCCGTCATAGGTGTCAGTGGGGGGAGGAATAGTGCCCCGTCATAGGTGTCAGTGGGGGGAGGAATAGTGCCCCGTCATAGGTGTCAGTGGGGGGAGGAATAGTGCCCCATCCTTGGTGTCAGTGGGGGGAGGAATAGTGCCCCATCCTTGGTGTCAGTGGGGGGAGGAATAGTGCCCCATCCTTGGTGTCAGTGGGGGGAGGAATAGTGCCCCATCCTTGGTGTCAGTGGGGGGAGGAATAGTGCCCCATCCTTGGTGTCAGTGGGGGGAGGAATAGTGCCCCATCCTTGGTGTCAGTGGGGGGAGGAATAGTGCCCCATCCTTGGTGTCAGTGGGGGGAGGAATAGTGCCCCATCCTTGGTGTCAGTGGGGGAGGAATAGTGCCCCATCCTTGGTGTCAGTGGGGGAGGAATAGCGTCCCCTCGTTGGTGTCAGTGGGAGGAATAGTGCCCCATCATTGGTATTAGTGACACCAATGATGGGGCACTATTCCCACTGACACCAATGATACTTACCTTGCAGACCCCTGCTCCAGCCTGGGCTCGCTCGCTCCCTCCCTCTCCCATGGTACCGACACTTACCTGTCAGATGTCTTCCTTCTCCGGCCGCTCTCCTCCTCTTCACTCGCTCGATCTTCGCGGTGCCGCTCGGCTCCTCCTCTCCAAGCTCCACCTCCTTGCCGGTGATTGGCCGCCTGTGTGCCTCTCCTGAGCTACAGTGCCGGCGGCCAATCACAGGCGAGGATTGATCTCGAGGTGTGTCCAGATGACAGGGGCGGCATGTCATCCCGCCCACACCTGGAGACGACGGCGGCGAGGAGCGGTGTCTCGGTTCCTAAGACCATCGGAAATATGTGTTTTCCGATGGTCTTAGGCGACCCCTGTGGAAGCGTCGTTCGACCCCCAAAGGGGTCGCGACCCCCAGGTTGAGAACCGCTGCTATATTGTGTGCTGTATATATTTTTCTATTGATACTTTTGCAGGGAATTGTCATATCTATGGCTAGGAAGAGCTGAGTATAAGCCCCCTTTTTAGTACTGTAACAGACCCAACAGTTTTGGGTGTTTAGCATTGTCAATAGTAGGCAAGTTTTTTTTTATCCTTTCCACCAAGCCAAAAAAAGTTTTAATTTGGTTTAATGTTTTGGGTAGGAGAGTTTTTACTTCCTTGTAGTTTTTTTGCTTGATTTTATTTTGGTTACATAATATTTTAAGAGCAACAGCATTAGGGATGAGTCAAACTACCCTGAGTTATGTTCAAGCAGGGTTTGGGGATCTACAAAGATGACCAGATGGTGAACTTTAACCCCACTGAAATTAAAAAGGTAGCCAAATAAAAATGGCCATTTTCTAGGTCAATAGGTAAAAGGGATATATATAAAAAAAAAAAAAAAAAAAAAACACACAACAACAGACAACATTTAGGTTAAAATGGTTTTAAATTGCTAGAAAATGTAATTTCCTGGAGGGAAAAAAAAACAAAAACAAAAACACAGCAAGTATGCAGACCCCTCCAAAAAGGTCCCCAAAATAGTATCTTTTCTGGTCTTCAGTGCATCAAAGTTGATTTTTTTTACATTTCATATATTTACATGAGTAATGGCTATATGGGGTTGTCCTCCAGTGGATGAGGTACTACTCAGTGCATTATCTATAAGACTTTACAGTCTAGTTCTTTATTTCCTCTGTGGTCCTCTAGATATGCTTCTATCTGCACTTAGTTGATAAAGCAGTGAGTTATGCAGGTGCCACTCATACAGCTGGGTCAACCCAAACACTTCTGTTCCTCTTGCTCCATGCCCCTGAGGATGCTGGCGACAGTGAAATGCACAAGGATGAGCAGTTGGAGGGTATACTTTGTGAGCCAGAGTAGATTGGGCAGGTTCAGCACACCTGCACTGTCACAGTGGCACACTGCATGCAACTTGGGTGGTTTTCCAACATTCCCATGCAACAGAAGTCAATCATTAAATAAACTCCTATGAAGCAGGAGTGGTCACAGATCAAAATTCAGCTGGTCCCTTCTGAATAGTAAAATTTCCATAACTATGTCCAGGAAGAGGGCCCCTTTGGAGAGAAAAATCACGTACGTGTGTAGAATATAATTGATTTACCTTATAACAGACGTCTGTATTCTTTAATATTTCTGACCCTTCAAAGCCACATTGAAACGCAGCATTTGCTAGCTTAAAATGAACGTGCGTGTGAATGGCTCTGTAAGCCGGTGTCCAAGTGTACCATAGTATGTGATTGTTAAGAAGCCAGCAGGTCATTGGCTTCACATCCTAAAATAGATCACTTGGAATGCAGGAAAGAGCTAAGCAATGTCTTTTATAAAGAAAATTTCTAATATATACTATAGTTAGTCATTTCAATTAGTTAGGAATAGTGTGTGATAGTATATTCTCAATTATAGTTGATTGTCTATGCATTTGTGTTCTGTCCTTAAAATTGAAAGTTGAACCAGTTTTAAAAAGAATGAAGTTATGATGAAAGATCACATAACAGTCTAATGTAACAGTATTGTGTATTTGCCAACCGAAGTATTTTGTAAAACGGTAGCCAAGAGCCATACATATGTTTAGAACTCTTACAAATACAGCTATTACACATTTAGCTCACACAGAATTAGGAAATGGATGTATAGTGGGCTGACTTTTGGCCCTTTGAAAAAAGTATATAGGAAGCGACTCATGTCACATTCATACACACTGAAGCGGACAGACATTGATTACTTAAGGCCGACAATCCTTGCTACTCCAAACACCTGTTTTCTTCCCTGACAAGGCTGAAATACTTTATTTGCTACTCAATAGAACGCTCAAGCAGCTCGAGATTTTTCTAAAGCTTATTTTTCATTTTTATAAGCTACAGCTTTTGTTATATTTTACTACCCTGATCTGTATTTTATATCTTTTGTATTATGTTGTTGCCAAGTGTGAGTTAAAGAAAAGTCACCGATTTAAAAATCAGCCTGGCACTAGAACACTTTACCTAAAAATGCCTAAGAAGGACACTTAAATAACATAAGTAGCACAGTATTTAACACTTTGGCTAAGCCAGCCCTTGCCAGTTTCTCCAGTTTCCCATTTTTTGGGAAGGGGGGGGGGGGGGGGGGACAGCATAATTTTGTAACTGACCAAATCTGGTAAAAACACGGTCAAGAACCTAGAGACAAGGCGATTGAGTTTAGTCAGACATTGATGAGAGATCCAGTGACTGAGCCAACTGCAAACAAGAAAATCATCTGATGATGTGTAAAAGTCATGGAACTTCTTGATAAACTAGCTATAGAAAGCAAGTTAGAGTTTAAAGAGGTTTCTTTATACCCTGATGGAAGTTTATGGCAATACATGTACAATGAATGTTTACAGGCCAATGTTCAGATAGACAAATCTGAATTTACTGTAACAGCATAAAGATATGTAATCTTAAATTTGGTAATATGCAACAATTTTTAAATGTTATTTACCTGCTAAAAAGGTTTGTACACTAAAGCAGACAGAATATAACTGTACAGAATACAACAAAGCATGAAAATTTGTCCCAAGATTCTCTTAAAAATGTCCAAAATTGTGTAATTACATAGAGAATCTTGAGGAACAAATCTTTTGTGAAGACTACAGAATGACAGTAAACAGGTTGCTGTAATAACAAAGGGTGACAGACTGAATACAAGTCAAAGCCTCAAGCTTCCTGCATTCCTGAAATGGGGGAGATGAAGCAGATGAAACAGAAGTCAGAAAGGAAAAACTATTAGACCGTGCAGCTAAAATGTAAAATTCTCATAGATCATGTAGTTGTAATTTTTAAAGACATCCCAGCATAGGACTCAGACAGACTCATACAATGCCGATGTATTAGAGACCTACACAGATCGTTATCACCTTATAGATGAACAGCGTAACCATATATATTATCTTTGGTTACCTGCACATTGTCAGACTTCTGAAATCACCTGATGAAGGAAATAAGAAACAGTGACACCTCAAATATACTGCGGCATTTGCCGTTATGTACAACTGGGGAGGACGTACCTTCCATAGAAATACTAGATCTATTACACACTACTGCAGAATTACACCATTTTGAGTTTAAAATTAAAATTTCCAAAGCATATAAAGTGATATTTGGAGTAGAAAATGAGGAAGACTCAGTTAGGATTAAAGCTTTAGTAAAGAAATGTAAGTACCTTGACCCGACAGCCATAGCACAGGAATGACAAAATCTGAATCAGATAGCAAGTTTCTTTGATAAAATTAAGAGACAGTTGAAACAATCTCATTTATGAGGTAACCATGATTCAATGTGACAAAAAAAAAAAGTCAGGCAGTTATGTCAGGAACTACAGGTCCCAGTAAGAATGACAACAGGTGCTGGTGAGTCAAGGAGAGTCTACCACATGTTTTTACCATCATGGACCAAGCCATGTGAGAAGACAGTGCTGGAAATTTAAAAAAAAAAAAAAAAAAAAATGTAAATAGGAACTGAAAAAGCATCTTTTGTACAACCTGCTCTGTGTCATGATAAAAGTGACTGAATTGCTCTGCGCCTCAGATTAGTAATATGACTGGCAACAACTAGTCAGACAATATGGTGAAAAGGGCTGTCACTAACACCGAGATTCATCCCCAATATCATTGGAATATGTTGCTCCAATTGTGTAGTGGATGACATTGGAAGACCATATGTACAAGGTTTACTAAATGGTAAAAAGATGACATTTTTGGTTGATAGTGGATCTGAGATCAGTCTAACCAGAGAAATCATACCTGTGAAACCTAACTCACCCATGTGTAATATAAAGGGTTTATTACAGGTCATTCCACTGCTAGACGGGTGTCTAATGTAACATTAGAAGTACCTGGGCTAGTGACAACACTGACATCTGGTTGTCACGGTGCAGAGAATATTCTTGGCATTGATGTAATCAATAATAAATCGTGTTAATTGATCCCTCTGTATACAGTAATGTTTCCATGACTAATAAGTCTACAACACAAAAATGTCCCGATACTGATGGTAATTGTGCTTTAAAAAGGAAGTGGTACAAAGATTTCCAAGTTTGTGCTCAAAGTTTACAAATGACATAGGAACTAAAAAATACAGAATTGAATATTGGAGGGAAAAGCACCAATACCTCTTAGTCAGTATGAGTTACCACTAGAAATCAATTGGACCGCTTTGTCATTATTCAAGAGTTTGTGCGCTCTTTAAAATGCCAAGTTGTACAATCAGTGGTAAATAATACAGTTATTATGGCCTATCAAAAAAGCTGGCAATTCATATTGTAGTTGACTTCAGGACACTGTGTATATATATATATATATATATATATATATATATATATATATATATATATATATATATCTATATATCTATCTCTCTCACAAATAAAAGCAGTTGTTCCCGATCATTCTAATATGAAGTTACATTTGGATGCCGAGGCCAAAGTGTTCTCAGTACTGGAAGTTGCCAACAGCCATTCTTCCATCCCCTTAGCTAACAGTTGTCAGTACAAGCTAGCTTTCAAGTTCCAGAAAGACCTATACATTCACTCGATTAATAGCTGGCCTAGATATCAGTGATGGTGTAGTCCATGAGTCTATAGCAAAAATACTATCACAATTTTCAAAGTCAATGTATTTTTCAGTATGTAGATATAGGATTATGCCGAGTAGGCAGAACATTGATAAACAAACAACGCAGACAAAAGAGCAATATGTTCAAGGCCCAAAATTAAACACAGAAAGTTCAACTGATGAAAAACCTTCACATTCAGATTACTCAAGGAAAGAGAATTGTAAGAAACAGTCAGCTCCATCACTTCCATTCCAACAACTCAAAGCATTGCAGCAATTTTTGAATAAAATAAATCATTGCAAAGAAAAAAAAAAAAAAAAAAGGGATATACCAGGATAAATGTAAACTTTTGTTTTAGATGCCATTTCTGGCAAAGAAATGCAGTATCATTACTATGGCGCAAACATGGAGAAAAAACGCAAAGAAATATTGATATCAGAAAATCAGAAAGAGTACAAACAAAAAATAGAAAATTTGTTATCACAGGACTTTTTTCATTGACATTTTTTTATTTATAAAAAAGTATGCCTTTTTCCAGCCCAGCAGAGAACAAGTCTAAGACCCTACAAAAAAGACTTGCTTTTATCCAGAAATTTTCCAAGATAGTGACACTGACACAGCCGCAGACTTGTATGTACTTGCTTGTATAGGTTATGGAACTACTTGTTGTATACAACTATTTTTTTCATAGTAACTATTGGAATACAAGCTAGTATAGAATCCAAAACATTTACCAAAATGTCAAGAATATTTATTATGGAATTGGGTATGGATAAATGGTTTGGAACCAATATTAAAAAAGGAATAAGTGAGGTATCGTAGAAGGAATTCTAGGAGGAGTTGGTACTATTGTGGAAGTATTACAATAGTATGGATTTTAATACATTAAAGTCTGATCAGGAAACAGCAGGGTTAGAGGGAAGTAAAAATAAAGTTCAAAGAAATTTAAATCAAATATTAGAAAATTTTAAGAAAGCTAAAAAGGTTATAGGACCATCTGTGTTCCATTTAAAAAGAGGTTACTTTAAATTTAATGGACAGAGAACATTCCCACATAGCCAGGACATGTCTAGAGATACAGGGTATTCTACCAATTTTAAAAATAATTGCACAAGCATTCCAAAGTGGAACACCCAAGTGTTTTGCAACGTTCACCCAATTAAAATGTATTTGCAAAAAAAAAAACCCATACAGATTTATGGGTAATAACCTGGGAAACAACAAATATTAGTTCCAGTTACAGTCTTAGGACTGCCAGTTAGTAATACTCAGTTATATTATCAGCTACAGTTTGCAGACTTTGCTTTGGATACCAATAGATCTGATCCAGAACTAGATGTGTTTACATTTCCTATTCATTGTAATTTGTTTGCCTAAACAGGACAAAAAGGTATTTTTCATTCTTGGTTCCATCATTCATTATGTACAGCAAGAATAGATAAAGTGACTTCATTTGACTTAGTCACTCTTGTAGGTAAAAGGAAGGTCTGTTTTTCAAGTCATGAGACACTGAAAGCTTTCTTCCTATCCTGCACACAGATATCCTGAGTGAGGCCTTGTATTGTATAGAAGGAGATCTTACAGGAATCAGGAGAAATGGGATTAGAGTAAATGTAACTAATATGTTTATGAAAAATGTAAGTTTTCCACTGATACAATATAATATCTCAAGTAGAGGAGTTTCCATGGAAAGAATGGGCAGACATACAAAAGGATAAGGGATAAATGTTTTGCCTGAATAACTTCAGAAAGCAGAAATGATATTCAAGCATGAACAGGGAAATCTACTAGAGATAAAACATTGGTCTGAATTTTCAGGTCATCATGGTGGTCAAAGTTTAAAAATACTGTATCAATGTGGGGGAAAAACCTCAGTAACAGCAGCTCCTGGAAATATATTACTACATCCATTAATATTTATTATGATTTTATTTCAAATCTGTATTGTGATTAGAATGAAGCTATTTTACAAATGGATCAAGAAAACTAATGAACGGTGAAGAAATCAGGTCAGGTATTTGTAGGCAGAGAATTCTCTGGCTTAATGGACCTGGTTATGGAAAGTGGTGCATCTGGAACAACGGATTCAGAGCATGTGTAGTTGGGGCCATGAATGTATATGATACATTATATTTAGGGGAATATTGTAGAATATAATTAAAAAATTTGCTCATAACAGACATCTGTATTCTTTAATATTTCCGACTCCCCAAAGCCCACATTGAAACTCAGCATTAGCTAGCTTAAAATGAACCGTGCGTGTGAATGGCTCTGTAAGCCGGTGTTCAAATGTACCATAGTATTTCATGGCTAAGATCAGAAGGTCATTGGCTTCACATCCTAAAAATAGATCATCCTTGGAGACTTCAACATCCCAACTCCTCCACTTAACCTCTTCTACTCGCACAGTGTATACAGTCCACCACCCACTTGACGGGGAACACCCTGGACCTTGACCTTTCACATCTGCACTCCCCACAACCTCACAAACACCCTTTGCTCTCTCTGATCACAACCTCATTACCTTCTCCATCTCCTCGTCCGCAAACACAAATCCCTCCAAACAAACTATCACCAGCAGAATCCTCCGCAACTTGAACCCTGCCCCTTCCACTCTGCAGCGGACCAACTTTATGACAGTATCCTTCCCCTGTCCTGCCCTGACCATTACTGTTTATAACAAACTCGCTATCAGCCGCCCTAGACTCGCTAGCACCCTTAACATGAAGCATCAGACCCCCACCGCTACAACCCTGGCAAACTGACCATACCAAAAATCTCAAACGCTGCAGTCGTGCGCTGGAGCAACTATGGCGCAAAACCAGATCCCAACAAGCTGTCAGGGATCGCCACGGCGCTGGTCCCGGCGCATGCGCATTAGGCCATCTCAGGAGGGGATGCGGGCGCTAGGACCCAGCCCACCGCGGCGAAGTTTGTGCGTGCGCTAGTGCACGCCCTGGCACCAATGACAGCACAGGGTGCGGTATTTAAATTGCCCTGTGCAGTCACTGTTTGCCAAATGGTCTATGATTCCTGTTACCTGTGTTTGAGTACTACTACCGGAGTGTTTTGACCTCTGCTGCCTTCTCACTGTCCTGACCTCTGGCTTGTCTGACTTAGTTCCTGGATGTTCCCCTTTAGATCTGATCTCCTGTTATTGACCTGGCATGTGACCCGACCATTCTTTGCCTGCTGCTTTGTACCGCACCGACCCCCGTTACCGACTCGGCTTGTTTGACTTAGCTTTAGCTCATCCATCCATCCAATTGGGATCTTCGGGTCCCCTCACATCAGACTCCCACCCAGCGGGAGCCTCTGGCAGACTCCTCTACCACTGGTGGATATACCCAGTAGTCGTGACCTGGTCTCAGAGCGCTCCAAGTCCATCCCCACCATCAGGGGGCACTCTGGTGAACAAGTGCTCCGGGACTTAGACTCCGCACTCCGGGGAGGCCTGACTAGTGGGTTGCTAGAGGTGCTGCCAGGTGGTCCATTACAGTACCATTTGGCCATGACTGAGTCTGGAGGACCCTCCCCACTGGTGGACATATGCAGGCACTTATTGCCCCTAACACAAGCCGTCACAGCATTACAAGATAAATACACCCATCTAGAGAACCGTTTGAGACCCTGACCATGTCTGACACCACCTCCCAGGCCCCGGTCACTACCGCCACGTCCGGGGAGACCCCTGGGCCTGCTATGGGAGCTGCCATCGCACTCCCTCTGACTGAACCCCGTGTTCCTCTACCGGAACGATTTCGGGGAGACCGTGCACGTTTCCGGGCTTTACAGAGTTCATGCCTCCTTTACTTTAATTTACAGCCCTGCACATTCACTACCGAGTCGGTTAAAAGTGGGATTTATAATCTCACTGCTTCAGGACGAACCCCAGGACTGGGCCCATCGATTGATGGAAAACCATGATTCCCATCTGAAATCTGTAAACAGCTTTTTTGAAGAAATGGCCATACTTTGACGACCCGCAGCGGGCAGCTTCTGCTGAATCAGCCCCTATATTCTCTGAGACAGGGTCATCAGGCGGCAGAAGAATATGCTTCCAAAAATTTAGGCAGTGGATGGGGGACACACTGGAATGACGCTGCTCTGCGTTACCAATTCCGGGTCGGACTCTGGGAGGCCCTGAAAAACAAATTGGCCCGAGTGGGCCTACCAGAGTCCCTGGAAGATCTTATCAGCCTGGCGATCCAGATCGATCACAGGTTGCAGGAACGCAGGTTCGAGAGGTCTGGCCAGGGTCAGGGAATGACATGGGCCCCGGTCAGAGGGGCAGGTCAGCCTGTTTCAAGATAACCGATCTCCTGTTCCTGTGGACACCCAGGAGCCCATGCAGTTGGGTCTGGCTCGGCATGCCGTGTCTCCCGAGGAACGCCAACGAAGACTAAAAAAATCTTCTACTGTGGAGAAGCCGGTCACATGGTACGGTCCTGTCCTCTGAAGGCACGCAAGTCGACCTCTTTATTTAATTCTTGTTCTATTGGGAATACTAGTCAGTCCAGTTACTTAGCTGTACCCCTCTTCTTCCAGCTCCCAGGAAGAACCGTGGAAACGACGGCTATAATTGACTCAGGGGCATGCAGTTTTTTGGATCTTGACTTCGCACGACAGCAGGAGATTCCTCTACAGCTCAGAAAGTGGGGTCTTAATTTCTAGCTGATGGTTCCCAGATTAGATCAGGGGTAGTTGATCAGGAAACTCCTCCTATCCTAACCACCATAGCAGGTCAACACCGGGAACTTTTACGTTTTGATGCCAATCGCATCACCCCTTTTTCCCAGTTATCTGGGGTTCCATGGCTACAGGCCCACATCCCCAAAGTTGACTGGGAGACCGGGTCAATAAGGTTCCTTTCAACATATTGTCAGGAACACTGTCATGCTCCAGGCCCCGGAACCCCCTAGATCAGCAATGGGCAAACTACGGCCCGGCGGACCTTTTAATCCGGCCCGCGGAGCTAGGCTCCCCTCACAGTCCGCCCTGAAGACCGGTGCAGCATGAAAATCTGTCTCCTGTGAGGATCTGTCCCCCTCGACATATCTGCGCATGTGCCGGAGATCGCCGATCGGCTGCCAATGCCTGAAACTGGCACATGCGCATATACGTCGAGGGGGACAGATCCTCATAGGAGACAGATTTTCATGCTACACCGGAACGAAGCGGGAACACGGCGAGAGGAACGCGCGGAGCAAAGGTAAGTGAATTGACACAGGGGGGACTTGGGACTTAATATGGGGAATGAATTACTATAGGGGGGGATAGATCCTCCTGTGCTCAGAAGAAGATCCCAGTCTAAGACAAGTCATTCCGGCGGCCTACCATGGCTACCTGGATGTCTTTAGCAAGCGTGGGGCGGACATCTTGCCTCCCCACCGCCCATATGACTGTCCCATCGATCTGTTACCCGGTTCCGAAATGCCTTTCGGCCGAATCTTCCCCCTGTCTGAATTGGAGTTGGGGGTTCTCAAAGAGTATATTGATGAGAATCTTCAAAAGGGGTTCATCCGCCCTTCCACCTCACCAGCAGGGGCAGGAATTTTCTTCATGGAAAAGAAAGATAAATGCCTAAGACCTTGTGTCGACTACCGTGAATTGAATAGAATCATGATTAAGAATCGCTATCCCTTGCCTCTGGTCCCAGAGCTTTTTCAAAGTTTAAAGTCCGCAGCCTGCTTTCCCAAGTTAGACCTGAGGGGGGCATATAATCTGGTTTGCATAAGGGAGGGGGGAGTGGAAGACGGCATTTCACACTCGTTTTGGCCACTACAAATACTTGGTCATGCCTTTCGGACTCTGCAATGCCCCGGCCACTTTCCAACATTTTGTCAATGACGTATTCAGAGACTACCTTGACATTTTAGTCATTGTGTACCTGGACAACATATTGATTTTCTCACCCTCACTGGAGACTCATAGGGATCATGTGACAAGGGTCCTGGAACGCTTACGCCTGCACAGCCTGTACGCCAAGGCTGACAAATGCAGCTTCGAACAATGCAGTATCTCCTTTCTGGGTTTGATCATCTCCACCGTGGGGGTTGCGATGGATCCCCAAAAAGTCTCAGCAATTCTCGATTGGCCAATTCCTACCAATAAGGGCGTCCAGCGGTTCATTGGATTTGCCAACTTCTATAGGAAATTTATCAGGAACTTTTCAGGTCTGGTCTCCCCCATCACGCAAATAACCAAACAAGGAATCCGCTTTAATGGACGCCGGAGGCCTAGGCGGCCTTCGAGTCCCTAAAGAGCTTGTTCACCACGGCACCCATTTTGGGCCATCCGGACACTGCACTACCTTATGTCCTAGAAGTAAACTCATCTGAGAATGCAGTAGGGTCGATCCTGTCCGAGGAAGGGCGCAAAGGAACTTCTGCACCCAGTGGCACTCTTTTCAAGGAAGCTTACTCCAGCCGAAAGAAATTATGACATTGGTGACCGAGAATTATTGGCCATCAAGACAGCTTTGGAGGAATGGAGATATTTGTTAGAAGGGGCCATGCACCCAATCTTGATTTTCACAGACCATAAAAACTTGGAGTACTTGAGAACGGCAAAGCGCCTACGACCATGCCAGGCGAGATGGGCACGCTTCTCCCAGATTCTCATTCCACATCACCTACAGACCAGGCTCCAAGAACACGAAGCCTGATGCCCTCTCGCGCATGTTTGAGGACCCTAAGGAAGAACCAAGGCCCAATACCATCCTTTCATCAGGAAACTTTCTGGCTCTCCAGACAGAACTATGCTCTAAGCTGCAGGATGCATTAGTAACTATGCCCACCCCACCTGGGGTACCACTCTTGAACAAAGAGGGACTGATATGGAAAGAGGGGTTGATTGTGGTGCCAGAGGAAGTCCAGCGCTGGTCCTGGGACATTGTCATGATCATCCGATGGCAGGACACTTCAGACTAGCAAAGACCTTTGAGCTGCTCAGACGCACCTTTTGGTGGCCCAACATGGCCAGAGACTGAGAACGGTACTTCAAGTCATGTACTACTTGCCAAAGGAACAAGCCACCTAGAAGCAAGGCCTGGGGACTACTACACCCACTACCTATACCAGTTCGACCGTGGCAAATGATTGCTATGGACTTCATAGTTGAACTTTCTCCCTCCCGGACCACACATGGCGCTATTCGTGATCATTGACCGCCTGTCAAAAATAGCCCATTTCATACCCCTGAAGAGTACCCCATCAGCTCCTGAAACCGCTCAGATTTTCATTGGAGGTTACACGGAGTCCCGGAAGATATCGTTTCAGATCGGGGAGTTCAATTTACCTCTAAATTCTGGAAGGCATTATGTAAGGCACTTGGTCTGTAGATTGAAATGCAGAGGAGAGAGACAATTTGATACCAACGGGCAGACAAAGGACCAACCAGACTTTAGAATATTTAAGAGGTTACACGTCCTTCCTACAGGATGATTGGCTGATGCTTCTGCCTTTGGCAGAATTCGCCTATAATAATGCAAACCATTCAACCACAGGATAATCCCCGTTTTTTTTGCAAATTATGGGTTTCACCCCACCTTCTTGCCCTATCTGGTTGCTGAGAGTGAAGTCTCAGCTACCCAAAGCACTATCATTTTTTTTTCCAGACAATAATAAATTGCTTCACCTGTGACCATTCTTCTGTTCCTTGCTCTGTTCTGGCATCTGGTTAGAGTGCCTACCTGGCTGTCATCTGTATCAGCTCTGCTCACCAGTGCGTTCTTGTCTCACGTCTGCTGCAAACTGACAAGCCTCACACCTGGAACCAGCACCTATGTGGAGTTAGGTTAGAAAAGATCTAATAGGTTCTTAATTTCCTTACTGTGAGTGGGGAGTCCCGTAACGCTCAAATACTATAAATTGGTGAGATTGATTTTAGGTATGCGACTCAGCTGTGAAGCAATGTTAAGGACAATAGTTCTAGATCTTCCACCATCAATGGTGACTAATAGGTCTACTCTATATGATGGATAAGACAGGCTTGTTTATTACATGTTTCCCATGTTGGTGTCTAGTGACTAATTGTTGTGATTTTTTTAGTTTGTTTGAAAGACTGTACTGTAAAGCGATGTGTTCCTCAGATAGTGAGTGCGTTGGAATATATGCACAGCAATGGATGGTCCACCGTGACACCAAGCTGGACAATATTCTGCTAATGGACTTTGAATGTAATATGATCCTGTCAGGAGGAGCTCGTCATCTCATGTGTGCCATCATGCAAGATTTCCCAGAAACAGTTACTGACAAGTGTAACTAGTACTTTCTGTTCACTTTAGACATCTTTTATAAAATTCCACTTTTTAAAAAGGATTTTAAAAATTAAAAAGCTGTAAGTAGAGGGAGGTTTTCTATTATATAAATACAAACGCATTTCAATGAAAAAAAATAAAACTCAAATTAAAATCTGGCAACTTGCAATTTTTTTTTAGCTTATAAGAAAATAAACCACAAAAAAAAAATAAAAATTAAGCAAAAAACATTTCAACATTCATATTAAATTGACCAGCTTTGATTGGTTCTTCCAATATGGCTTTTCTGAATATGGTAATCTAGCGATATAGAAGGGAATTATCAAACATGTTCTGCTATCCAACCTAATGCAGAGTAGCTGCATTTCCCGATTTGGTTTAGGATTCCCTATGCCTTGCTCAACAAGGTACATGAAGTATGGGACACACTGGGGAGGCCACCTTACCTTTACTATGGCACCCCAAAAAAGACTTTCCATTAGAGAGGGGGGGGGGGGGGCGGGTTTATTAATCTTCAGTTAATCAGTAATTTGGCCCCCCAATGTGATCTGGGTCATTAATGGCACAAAGTTTTGTGACATCAAAGTGAACATTTAAAGTAAATTAGATTGTGGAAAAAACAAAAAAAAAACCAAATATGACAAGATAGACATTTCCCATTTCAAGGAAAGTTCCTTTCGATCTCTCCAATGAACATATATATGTATGAGCGCAGTGCTGAGTGAGCAGTTCAATATAACTAAAAAATTGAATTTAGCCTCTCCTATACCTTATATGTAAATCTTTTACAAGCTTGAGGAAAGATTACATATACCACAAGAATTTGCAAAGGATCAGCAACTGATAGCAGGACTGGTGTGGGCATTCTTACACTTGGGAGAACCGACTATTGACATCCCCATTGGCACCAATACAGTGATCAGTGCTAAAAAAAAAAAAAACAGTACACTGACTGTACTAATGGCACTGGGCAGGAAGGGGTTAACATCTAAGACGATCAAGAGGGTTTACTGTGTGCTGCACATTATGAAGCTGTGTGCGCACACAGAGCATACACAGTTCTACCCCCCCAGTCGATTTTACTCGGTGATCACTGGGTGCCGAGAGCAATTACTGGCCAGGACCTGGTGATTGACAGCTGAGGCTACAAATGGCAGCACAGGTAGGGCAACTGACAATCTTGTGTACCCGTGCCGCCCTGTAGCTGTATATCTGCTGTAGGGTGGTTAGGAAACAGTTAAAGCTCAGCTCCAGCCAAAACTCATTTATTGGTTTGTCATCTATGTCCGCTCTTAATTTGTTATATAGGTCTCCCAGTTAAGGAGATATAACACACTACAACATGTTAGCTCCCCAACTGGGACAAATATTCCTACATAAACCTGACCCTAGATGCTGGGCAATATCCAGAGGGATGTTTAATGCGGTTTGTAACAATGTCAAGAGGAACTGTATTTCCCGTTTGTTGTGATTCCAGAATAGCTTCTCACATCCAGGTGGTGACTAAAACCACCGCAAAGCATGTCCTTCAACTCATCTCTCAAACCTCTGACAACCTGATGGGAGGTTTCAGAACACTGACCCCATCCAAGAACTTGGGATGGGTTTATATGGAAAGGTTCTCCTGGCCAAACATCGGGGTTCAGATAAACTTTGCAGATTAATTGGTATAAAGACAACACTTATATTAGTTATGCTTCTAATTCATATCAGAGCCATCACAACCAATCCAATGGAACGAGCACAACAAAGCTTTAAAAAAAAAAAAAAAAAATTCCAAATTGCAGCAGGTAGTTCTCTGGTAGAAGAGGCATGTTTGTTCAGATTATGCAGAATATGACATCCATAAGAATAGAATTGCTTACCTGTAGACAAACAGGATGACTTTGTAGCCATGTGTACACAAATTGTTTACCCTTAGTTTGTGAATATAAAGCTGGCAATTTTCTCCCTGTAACAATCATTTGATTTCCTTCCTGTGGATCCATTGAGCTCTCCCCAGCGGGGGTCAGGGGGTGCCGTCCCCAGGAGAAAAGTTATTTCTAGAAGCTATAACCACCAGCAATAATCAAATGTAAAATTTGACAGATTGGTTGTACCTTGAAGTACAATGAATCAACTTTGGTACATTCAGCCTGCCCATACATGTTTGAATCTTGGCCAGTTCCCTGCTGAACTGGCCAAGATTCAAACCATCTATGACCAGCTTTAGCCTCAGCATTGTGTACAGGAAGCATTTACAAAGCATTAACCTTCCTTTAAGCAGCATTCTTGTAAGTTCTTAAAGCACCCCCCCCCCCCCCCCCGCTTCCAGTTTTGGTGTGATGATTATGGATCTTAATGGGTCACTGCTGTTGATTTAATCAAGCTTTCAGCACACTTCAATGGGCTTTTAGTAAGATTCTGCATCGGGTTTATGTTGCTAATTATCTTCTGACAGGTCAGTTAGTGGCTGTGAAGTTGTTTAGCAAGGAAAAGGTTCCAATGCACAACTTCCTGGTTGAATATGGGATGTCCATCAGCCTCAGTAGCCACCCAAACATCAGGACTCATGAAGTTGCCTTTCATATAAGCAGAGAATGTTTGTCCAGGAGGTGGCAACAGCTGGAACTCTGCACTCTAATAAAGCCAAATGTAAATTGTATGAAAAGAAAAATCTTTAAGAATTAACTTGTTCTGTCCTTAAAGTATTTGAGAATCTTGCACCATCAATGGCGGCTCTCACAATTGTATATAAAACAGGTTTAATCATCCTTTTGAGTGTATTGAGCAAATATTCTATGTCTCAGGATGGTACGATGGATTTATTGGATTACATTTTCCCTGTTGCTATCCATACTTTGCCATGTTGGCATCTTGTGACTAATTGTCCTTTCCTTTTTTATAGGTTGTTTAAATGAAGATACTGTGAAGCGATGCATTCCTCAGATAGCGAGTACATTGGAATACATGCACAGCAAAGGGATGATCCGTGTCGAGCTGGACATTATTCTGCTAATGGACTTTGAATGTAATATGATCAAAGAGGCAGATTTTGGACTGGCAAGGCTCCAAGGTACGGAAGCCCCATCTATGTCCTGGTTCATACTGTACACAGCTCTAGAATAATATAGCAACTGTTCTTGAACAGTTGCATCTACACCCAAGCATTGATGCATGGGCCTTTGGTGTCATTTACACAGCTATGACTAGGTCATTCCCTTGGAAAGGAGCAGAGGGCTGTGACCCAATGTCTAGGGACTTTGCTTGGTGGCAAGTCAAAGGATTGACATTAGCACCAGAAAAGTGGAAGAAGTTCTCTTGAAGCCAAGCAAATGTTCTGGGACCTTTTGGCCCTCTGCCTCTGAAAGGTGCTGAGCCATGGACATTCTAATATATCTTCATCTGCCATGGAAAGCAGAATTGCTTTCAGAAAACCTTACAAGTACTGTATACAGTACATATGGTGTCTAGTGACTAATTTTGTCCCGTTTTTTTTTTATAGGTTGGTTTAAATGAAGATCCAGTAAAGCAATGTTCCTCAAATATTCTATGTCTCATGATGGTATGATTGATTTTACTACATTTTTCCATGTTCCTGTCCATATTTTTGCCATGTTGGCATCTTGGACTAATTTTGTCTTGTTTTTTTATATGTTGCTTTAAATGAAGTTGCTGTGAAGCGATGTGTTCCTCAGATAGCGAGTGCATTGGAAAACATGCACAGCAAAGGGATGATCCACCGTGTCATCAAGCTGGACAATATTCTGCTAATGGACTAGTTGAATATGGGATGTCTGAGCCTCAGCGGCCATCCAAACATCAGGACTTCTGAAGTTGACTCTCATACAAGCAGGGAGTATGCATTTGTCCAGGAGGTGGCAACAGCTGGAACTCTGTACTCTAATAAAGCCAAATGTAAGATTAAAAAATGAATAATTATTTTTTTCTTTCATTTGAAATAATTATTTTAAGGAAACTAAGAAAAGTATTGAGGATCTTGCACCATCAACACAGCTCTCATATTTGTATATGAAACAGGTTTCCTTTAAGCATCCTTTTGAGTGTATGAGCTAATATTCTATGTCTCTGTATGATGGATAAATAGGCTTTTTATTTGATTACATTTTTCCATGTCGGTGTTTAGTGACTAATTTTGTCCTAGTTTTTTTATAGGTAGGTTTAAATGAAGATCTTAAAAGCGATGCGTTCCTCAGATAGCGAGTGCGTTGGAATACATGCACAGCAGGGGATGGTCCATTGTGTCGAGCTGGACATTATTCTGATAATGGACTTTGAATGTAATATGGTCAAAGGCAGATTTTGGACTGGCAAGGCTCCAAAGGTACGGAAGCACCATCTATGTCCTGGTTCATACCGTACACAGCTCTAGAATAATGTAGCCTGAAACAAGAAACAGTTGCATCTACACCCAAAAGCATCGATGCATGGACCTTTGGTGTCATTTACACAGCTATGACTAGGTCATTCCCTTGGAAAGGAGCAGAGGGCCAGTGCCATGACCCAATGTATAGGGACTTTGCTTTGATGCTAATGTCAGATCCTTTGACTTGCCACCAAGCAGAAAGGGGAAGAAGTTCTCAGGCAAATGTTCTGGGAGGCCCTCAATGTTCTGAGAGGTGCTCAGCCATGTATATTCTAAAGGTCTTCATTTGCCATGGAATTCTAATATATCTTTACATCTGCCTGGATAAGCAGGATTGCTTATTTGAAGCCATGCTTCCCAGCATGTCTATTTTGACCATGATGAGACAACCTGACTGATTGGAGCTGAGGTAGAAATTGCATATGTCCTTTCAACCACCTAATAATCAAGAGACAACTTGTTGAATCCACTCTGGGGAACTGTACAAGCCTCCTGTCCTAGTTGAACACTTAAATCTTAGAACACTTGATTTTTTTGCTTACATGGTTTACAGTCTTTATAATGTATGGATCAGTGTAACAATTTTAAGATGGCCCTGGAAGTGATAGGCTTCAGGAATAGCAGACAAATCTTCATGAAAAGTGGAGGATAACATTTGGTCCTAGCATAGGTTCAAACTGAACATTCGTTCCTCAGATACAGTGCGTTGGAATACATGCACAATGCAATGGGATGGTCCACTGTTTGACACCAAGCTGGACAATATTCTGCTTGGCTAATGGAGAATGTAATATCCTGTAAGGAGGAGCTCGTCATGCTCAATGCCAAGTCAAAGCAAGATTTCCCCAGAAACAGTTACTGCCAAGTGTAACTAGTACTTTCTGGGACACTTTAGACATCAAGGAAAGTTCCAAGTTTTGGAAAGAATGTTAAAATGTGTATTAAAAGCTGTAAGTTGCAGGGAGGTTCTTTTTTTATACAAAATGTCAATGAAAAAAACAAACAAAAAAAAAAACTCAATTAAAATTGGGAACTCGCAATGTTTTTTTAGCTCATCAGAAAATAAACCACAAAAATAAAAAAATTTCGTTAAGCAAAAACATTTCCACATTCATATTAAATTGACCAGCTTTGATTGGTTCTTCCAATATGCTTTTCTGAATATGGCAATCCTGGCAATCTAGTTGAATATGAAGGTAATTATCAAAATGTTCTACTATCCAACCTAATGCAGTTTTGTAATTAATGGTTATTTCCTGCAAGTTCCTCCACATTTGGTCTATGATTCCCTATGCCTTGCTCAATAAAGTACTTTGAAGTATGGGACACACTGGTGAGGCCACCTCCTTACCTTTACTATGGCACCCTGAAAAAGACTTTTATTGGCTATACTTGGGGGATAGAGGTGAGGGAGTTTGCATTGGGGTTTATTTATCTTTTCAGTGGGCCAAACACAAAAATTTGTTACCCCCAATGTGAGGATCTGGGTCATTAAATGGCACAAAGTTTTGTGACATCGAAGTGAACATTAAAGTAAATTAGATTGTGGCAAAACAAATATGACATTTGTCCATTTCAACAGGAAAGTTGCTTTCCATCTCTCCATTTGTGAACATGTATATGTGGGAGTGTGCAGTGCTGAGTGAGCAGTTCAATATTACTAAAAATTATATTTAGCTTCTGCTATATACCTTATATGTAAATCCTCAGCTTGTAAAAGAAATTATACTAAGACAAAATTTGCAAAGGATCCCAACTGATAGTCAACTGTGTCATGGGCATTCTTACACTTGGGAGAGGATGCCTTGACTTTGACATCCCCAGTGGCAAACTGTACATGATCAGTGGTGTGAAAAACACCCACATACACTTGTGGTACTGAATGGCACTGGGCAGTATGTCTTCCAGGGGTTAACATCTAAGGCAATCATAGGGTTAACTGTGTGCTACACATTATCTGCTGTGTGTAATCCACCTTCACCTTTCATACAGTTCTCCCCCTATGTTCTGATTACTCAAGTCTCCTCCTCCAGTCACTGTCCTGCCAGAGTAATTACTGGCTGGGACCTGGTGATTGACAGCTGAGGCTACAAATGGCAGCGCAGGTAGGGCAACTGACAATCTTGTGTACCCGTGCCGCCCTGTAGCTGTATATCTGCTATAGGGTGGTTGGGAAACTTAAAGCTCAGCTCCAGCCAAAACTTATTTTCATTCATCTATGTCTGCTTTTAATTTGTTATGTCTCCCAGTTAAGGAGATTTAACACCTAGAACATGTTAGCTCCCCAACGGGGACAAATATGCCTACATAAACCTGACCCTAGATGCTGGGCAAATCCAGAGGGATTTATGGGGCGGTTTGTAACAATGTCAAGAAACTGTATTATCCTTTTTTGTTGTGATTCCAGAACAGCTTCTCACATCCAGGTGGTGACTAAAACCACCGCAAAGCATGTCCTTTGAACTCATCTCACAAACCTCTGACAACCTGATAGAGGTTTCAGAACACTGACCCCAAAGTTTCCAACTTGTTCACAATCATTTGAAAGGTTCCTTCCTGTGGATCCATTGAGCTTCTCCCAGCAGGGGTAAGGGGGTGCAGCTTAATTGGTGAAAAAGACAACATTTCTAGTATTAGTTGTGCTTCTAAATAATATCAGAGCCATCACAACCAATCAATGGAACGAGCAGAACAAAGCTTTAAAAAAATTCCAAATTGCCAGCAGGTAGTTTTGTCTGGTAGAAGAGGATCATGTTTGTTCAGATGCCTATGCAGAATCTGGCATCCCTGCTGAAGATTCAATAAACCATCTATGACCAGCTTTAGCCTCAGCATTGTGTACAGGAAGCATTTACAAAGCATTAACCAAATCCTTTAAGCAGCATTCTTTGTAAGTTCTTATAAGCTGGCCCCCCCCCCCGCTTCAGTTTTGATGTTCCCATGATTATGGATCTCCTAATGGGTCACTGCCGTTGATTTAATCAAGCTTTCAGCAATAATCAATGGGCTTTTAGTAAGAGATTCTGCATCAACTTTATGGTTGCTAATTCATCTTCTGACAGGTCAGTTAGTGGCTGTATAAGTTGTTTAGCAAGGAAAAGGTTCCAATGCACAACTTCCTGGTTGAATATGGGATGTCCATCAGCCTCAGAGGCCACCCAAACATCAGGACTCATGAAGTTGCCTTTCATATAAGCAGAGAATGTTTGTCCAGGAGGCCAAGCCAACAGCTGGAACTCTGTATGAAAAACAATTAATTCTTAAAGATTATTCTTTTCATAGATTTAAATTCTTAAAGTATTTGAGATCTTGCACCATCAATGGCGGCTCTCACAAATTGTATAAAACAGGTTTCCTTTAATCATCCTTTTGAGTGTATTGAGCAAATATTCTATGTCTCAGGATGGTACGATGGATTTATTGGATTACATTTTCCCCATGTTGCTATCCATACTTTGCCATGTTGGCATCTTGTGACTAATTTTGTCCTTTTTTTATAGGTTGTTTAAATGAAGATACTGTGAAGCGATGCATTCCTCAGATAGCGAGTACATTGGAATACATGCACAGCAAAGGGATGATCCGTGTCGAGCTGGACATTATTCTGCTAATGGACTTTGAATGTAATGATCAAAGAGGCAGATTTTGGACTGGCAAGGCTCCAAGGTACGGAAGCACCATCTATGTCCTGGTTCATACTGTACACAGCTCTAGAATAATGTAGCAAAACTGTTCTTGTTTCAGGCATCTACACCCAAGCATAATCGATGCATGGACCTTTGGTGTCATTTACACAGCTATGACTAGGTCATTCCCTTGGAAAGGAGCAGAGGGCTGTGACCCAATGTCTAGGGACTTTGCTTGGTGGCAAGTCAAAGGACTTGACATTAGCACCAGAAAAAGTGGAGGAAGTTCTCTTGAAGCCAGGCAAATGTTCTGGGACCTTTTGGCCCTCTATGCCTCTGAAAGGTGCAGAGCCATGGACATTCTAATATATCTTCATCTGCCATGGAAAGCAGAATTGCTTTCAGAAAACCTTACAAGTACTGTTATACAGTACATATGGTGTCTAGTGACTAATTTTGTCCCGTTTTTCTTTATAGGTTGGTTTAAAATGAAGATCTAGTAAAGCAATGTGTTCCTCAAATATTCTATGTCTCATGATGGTATGATCAATTTATTTTACTACATTTTTCCATGTTCCTGTCCATATTTTGCCATATTTGGCATCTTGTGACTAATTTTGTCCTTTTTTTTTATATGTTGCTTTAAATGAAGTTGCTGTGAAGCGATGTGTTCCTCAGATAGCGAGTGCGTTGGAATACATGCACAGCAATGGGATGATCTGTGTCATCAAGCTGGACAATATTCTGCTAATGGACTAGTTGAATATGGGATGTCGGTCAGCCTCAGCGGCCATCCAAACATCAGGACTTATGAAGTTTCCTCTAATACAAGCAGAGAATATACACTTGTCCAGGAGGTGGCAACAGTTGGAACTCTGTACTCTAATAAAGCCAAATG
>CATNWA010021943.1:0-48091 GCA_951230385.1 Staurois parvus | reverse complement strand
GGGTTAAAAAAACCCCCATTCCCGCTGGAGATAGAAAAAGGACCACCCATCTCCTTCCCTTCTCTCCCCCCCCTCCCCCCCCCCCATTATTGGAGTGAATAATCATTAATGGGGTGTTTAATGTTTTGCCCTCCCATCTCTCTTCCCATTCTTTCTCCCCCCCCCCCCCCATCCCCCCATCTCCTTCCCTTCTCACACTATGAGAAAATCGGATGAAAGATAGTCCAATTTTCCACGAAAGTGCTTATGATGTATAGCCGGGAATGGTGTTGACATGGCAAGAAAATTCTCGGTCAATAAAAGCGAATGTAGGCAAACATAACTATGTACTAGCATAATAGAAGAGGAAGTGTAAGGTCGTTCCATGCTTCTGATCATGTGCATTTTTTTTATTCGATTATTTTTGATCAAATTACTGTACACAAAAAGTGGCCAATAAAAATATTCTTGCTTGTCTCCTGAAAAGTCGACTTTCGAAAGCACTATACTAACAATCAGATAGTCAGCCAATTGTTCCTCGTATGGGAATGTTCATACAGTTTTCTGTATCGTGTGTACGGGCCATCGGGGTAGAGGAGATAACACTGGTCTAGGACACTAAGGACACTAAGGACACTTATACTGATTGCAGCTAAATCAGGAAGATGTTTGCAAGGTTATTTCATTCCTAAGTTATAACTGCGCTTCTTTTGTATTTCGCACTCTGTGCTATGTGAAGTTCTAGGTCTTTACATTTTCTTTCATCTCTAAGGCTGTATAAGAAATGCAGACTTACCCATTTTGTATAAGATAAACACTATTTACATCATTACGATTATCTGTTGGACTTGCAACACATGTCTCTATCCGGGAGAACATATATCTTTCCATCAGCTCCTGTCACAAATATTCCCACATAGATCATTGTTCCAATAGTCACTTCTTCTGCATTTTGATATGGTATTGTGAATGTTGAATCTTTATAAGCAGCCATGGTAACAGGATACATTCCAGTTCCATTGGCTCCAGACAGGTATACCGTTCTGAGAAAACAAAACACATTTTTAGATAACAAAACCAGTAACAAGTTAAATCACAATGTATTTCCTGAGAAGTAGCAATAGCCTTCAAACACCATGTCTGCCTAAAAATCATTACATTTTAATGCATTAAAGTGTAACTAAACCCAGGACCCTGCATTCACTATATCTGGTCTCCCACAGTACACAGAACAGAACATGGAAATGCAATTATTTTTAGTAAATATAAACTGCTAAATACATTTCTCATCAGCAGTTAGAGCAATCTTGTGACTTCTATCAGTGTTCAGCAGAGTACTAGTTAAATCTTGAGGAGGAATTTTCATTGTGCTCTGTCCTATGAGGCTGCATGACCCCTGACCCTCTGTCTGGAACAGTGCTGATTGGCCCTGTGCTGATCACATGCAAAAAAAAACCTTTCTAGCAATACACACCAAACTGAGCATGTGCAGAGTGTCTAATAGAGCTCTGTACTATCATCAGATGGATTGGGGACAGTAGAAGAAGGGGAGGATCAGAGAAGACAGGATCAAACAGCTTTTTTGCACATTGTTGTCACATGTTAGACTGCAGTTTCGTTTGTGTTCTTATCTTCTTGCTGCAGTCCTGTTCCTGATCTCTTCTCATGTGTCTGTGCACATAAATGGGCGTCGTCTGCTGTCCTCTGGGTTTTATTTCCTTCCCTTCCATCACTTCCCTGTCCCGCCTCCTTGTTTGCCTGTCTATATAAGACGTGCTCAAACTTTCCACTTTGCCTGAGCAACTTCTTAGTTGTTGGAGCTCTCATGTATTTCTGCTGCGAATCCTATATTGCCTATTTGTGTACCGACCCCGGCTTCGTTCCCGACCTTGCTAGTTTTTCCGCCTGTCCTGACCTTGGCTTGCCTATTGGATTCCCCTTGTCTTCTCCCTTGGTCTCCTCCACCTCAGCTGGGTGTACCTGGGGGCCGCGACCTGGTCCCAGCTGTCCCTTGGTCTGCTGCAAGTCCATCCTCACCATCAGGGGCCTTCTGGTGAACAAGCAAGCTGGGGCTTAGATTCAGCTCCCTGGGGAACCCCAAGTTGAGGATTAATAGAGCTCACTACCACAGGTGCTGACAGTTTGCTCAGGCCATGAGCTCCTCGGAGACACCACAGCATCTCCTGCAACAACTTCAAGATTTGTCGCTGAGAGTCGAGGTCCAGCAGGCCTATCAAGAACAAATCATGCACTGTCAGCAGGAACTCTGCTCCCGGTTGGATCAGCTACAGGTTGTGTCCACTTCCTCACCCTCTGTTTCGGCCCCTGCTCCGGTTCCTGCTGCTCCACCTTCCACTGTTCCCCCAGTGGAACACTGTCCTTCGAGACTCCATTTGATCCCAAAGCTTGTCGGGGCTTCATCAATCAGTGCTCAATTTACTTTGAGCTAGCAGCCCACCATTTTTCTACTGACTGTTCCAAGGTGGCGTACATGATTTCCCTCATTTCTGGTGAAGCACTGGCTTGGGCCTCGCCACTGTGGGAGCGTTAACATCCAACTATTTGCAGCCTCCCAGCCTTCATGCAAGCTTTCCGTAAAACCTTTGATGTGCCCAGCAGGACTTCATCTGCCGCAGGAGCTCTTCTTCGTCTTTGTCAAGGTAGCAGGACTGTTGGTCACAGCTTCGGAACTGGCATGGAATAATGAGGCCCTCTCTGCAATCTTTTGGCAGGGTCTAGCAGATTGTATTAAGGAAGAACTTGCTGGAAGAACCATACCCACCACCCTGGATGATTTGATTGCTCTTAGCATCCAAATCGATATCCGCTTCCAGGAGCAAGATCTGGAAAGGGCTCATCCACGTCACCCCACAGTGGGTTCTTTTGCTTCTGTTTGACAGAAAGTCCCTGATCAACTTACTTCTGCAACCATACCGACTTCTGAAGAGCCTATGCAGTTAGGCTGAACACACCATACTCCACAAGAGCGATCGCGTCGCCTAAGATTTGGTCTATGCCTTTACTGTGGGGGCTGAAGGTCATCTAATTCAGTCATGTTCTGTCCGCCCGGGAAACTCGGGTCTAGGTCACTCTGAGGGAGGTGATATAGACCAGAACCTGAATTCTGCCACCTTCCCTTGATTTATCATACTTGTCTCCATTCATTGGGCCCTGAACTCATACCAGGTTTCTGCTTATGTGGACTCTGGTTCAGCCGGGAACTTCATTGAGCAACCTTTGGCAACTGAATTGGGCATTCCCCTCTTGTCCCCTTGATGACTCCCCAATCAGTATCTACAGTTGATGGCTCTACCTTGGCCTTAGGACCTCTACACTTCCGGACCACCTCCATAATTATGCATATTGGCGCTCTTCATTGTGAGGAAATCTCCTTCCTGATCCTCTCTAAGTCTTCTAGCCCCATCATTCTTGGACTTCCATGGTTGCAGAAACACTCACCCAATCTTGACTGGAACTCTGGCCAAGTATTGTCTTGGGGGTCAAAATGCAATCAGACTTGTCTCCCCTATGGTGTTCCCACCTTGCACTGTACCCGTGGCTGAGGCCACCACCTCTCCGATGCTCCCTCAACATTGCCAGACCTTACAAGATGTTTCTTGTAGTAAAGCTGCTCCCCGGCCCCTTTATTAGGTACACCTTGCTGAGTGCCAAGAGAATCTCCCCCACACCATTACATCACCACCACCACCAGCCTGAACTGTTGATACAAGGCAGGATGGATCCATGCATTCATGATGTTTATGCCAAATTCTGACCTACCATCTGAATGTCGCAGCAACCAGTCTGCCCATTCTCCTCTGACCTCTGACATCAACATGGCATTTTCATCCACACAACTGCTGCTCACTGGATATTTTATTTTTTTTTCAGACCATTCTCTGTAAACCCTAGAGATGGTTGTGCATGAAAATCCCACTAGATCAGCGGTTTTTGAAATACTCAGATCAGACCATCTGGCACCAACAACCATGCCACGTTCAAAGTCACTTAAATCCCCTTTCTTCCCCATTCTAAAGCTTGGCTTGAACTTCAGCAAGTCGTATTCACCATGTCTAGATACCAAAATGCATTGAGTTGCTGTCATGTGATTGGTTGATTAGCAATTTGTGGTGGTACCAAGCAATTGAACAGGTGTACCTAATAAAGTGGCGGGTGAGTGCAAAAACCTTAGTGTATTATATTTACCATACCTCCCAACTTTTTGAGATGGGAACGAGGGACACCTATTAGCAAAAGTATGTAGACATAGGATACACCCCTTGCCATGCCCCCATTAAAGGAGAATGATTGATTAAACCCACAAGTGCTTTTTTTTTTACCACTACTATTCATTTATATTGGCTTTTAAAAATATACAAATGCAGCAACTTAGAAACTGGGTTATGAACGGTTTTTACACTGTAAAACACTCTTTGATAGATAAATAGTGAATTTTATATACAAACTATATAGATCAGGCCCCAAAAATGAGGGACAAATGAGGAGCAAAATCAAGGACAGTTGGGAGCTATACATTTACTGATTACTTAGCATGCACTTGAACATGATAAAATAAATCTAAGGCTAGGCCTGTACTAACACCATATAGTACAAAATATCATGCTCCTGGAGCCACAAAAATCTAAGCCATTTACAGTATAAATAGTATTCATGTTAACTATCATAAAACCCATTAATGGAAATGAGAGGTTAATGAAGGAAAATGAAAAATTATGTTAGTGTCTTTACATAAGCAAAACGCTTATATAGTTAGTGTGATATTTTTCTCTTACTGTTGGGTTATATTTCCAGGCAGTTTCAGACTTGTTATCATATCCCGTTTATACACACAGGTAAAGTTTAAAGCTGAGATTATTGAATCTGATGATTGGTGTATCCAGGACTCCAATGTAAATGGTGTTGGAAATATTGATATAGGATTGATCGTACTGTGGAAAGAAGGGAATACCGACAAAGTGTTGTAAGCAAACAGGAACAAGTTAGAGCTTTTACTTCATAAAATTTGTTCTGTCACTGTCAAGTAATTAGCAATAAAAAACAGCTTTGAAATATAGAGGGGTCACTTCACTCTGCCTAATGGAAATGAAGCCTGTCAATTGTTGAGCCCAACAATCAACAGGCTTCCCCTAGCAAAAAATGGAAAGTCTTCTGCCTTGCATGGACCTGCTGGGGGGAGGGGCAGAGGAGGTTTGTGAAGAGTCTAGGTAGCACCCAGTGTCCCCAAAGATACGATCTTCATGAATCATAGATTGGTAGTTTGTGTTTTGTCCATTTTGCAGTGCTTTTTGCAGTGGTTTTGATGCATTTTGCTTTTTTTTGGGGGGCCAACTTGTTGCTGGGCAGATTTAAAAATGCAAAATGCGTCAAAATACACGCTACATGCATTTTCTGCAGCATCTCCATTGAAGTCTATTGCATTTAAAAATGTCCCTGAGCCTTTCAAAAAATACAGCAGCTCAAAAGAGCCATAGCAATCCATGTTAAATGGACTGTAGTACTCTGCAAAAAGCACAAAAAAAATGCATTGGAGTGAACCAGGTCTCAAGGAGCTTTCTGGGGGAGAGGAGATCTGTATTTTAAGGATAAATGTACTAAAAGTAGAGATATCCCTTAAATCTTACCACTAGCCCAATTTCCTTTATAGAATGAGGAAGAGGTAAGATTTCTCTCAGTGACCCCATTGAAGAGATCTTCTCTCACTTAGCACTGTGATGCCTACAAAACAAATCTCTACAACAAGGACATAGGCAGCAAAAAAAAAAAAACGGACAGGGTCCCTAACTCTTCCTGTTCTATCCTGAGACCTGGTTCACACACCTATGCAGATTTTTTTCACACGCATTCTTGATGCGTCTTAAGTGTGTTTTTGATGCATTTTGCATTCTGAGTTTTTGAGAGGTGTCTGTTTTTTGCAGGAGAAACCAGCAGAAACGCATCAAAAACGCAAAAACTGTGTTTTTGATGCATTTTTGCTGCATTTCCACTGAAGCCTATGGAACCAAAAATGCAACTGCTGCAGGGAAAAAAATGTCCCTGATCCTTTCCAAAAACACACCAGCAAAAAATGTAAAGATGTGAATGTGGCCCATAGGAAACCATGTTAAGTCTACTGTAGTGCATTTCTGCAAAACTGAAAACGCACTGAAAAACGCAGGCCTAAGGGAGCGTTTACACCAAAATGCCATACAGGAAACCCATGTTTCATGTGCGTTTCCAACACCGCATTCAAAAATTCACTCTGCTGTGAGTGTCAACATAATCCTAAAGGCATCCCAAACACAGATCCCAAACGCAGTGCATTTCCCTGCCCCAGATGGGATGGTGTCGCAGTGCTATGCGATCCAGTGCAGTTCGTTTTTGAAATGTGGTACATGTATTACTTTTGAATGGGCTGAAAATCACACTGCACAAAGGAATCTCACAGGAACACAGACTGTGGCCCTGTGTGAATCAGGTGTGAACTGGCCCTAAATGAAATGAAATATTTTGGCTGGAGTTAGTGTTTTGCTTCAGATTTTCCTGAAAAGAGAGCAAAAAGCCCACTTTTTCCATATATTTCCTGTTGTAAAGAATACATACAAGCTGAAAGAGCTGCTAAAATGAATGAATGAATAAATCAATAGTGTGTTACCGTCAATGTGTTTCCACACCAAGTGGATGTTGCTTGGGCCATAAAAGATATCGCTTTGACGCCATTGACCTTGTCATTAATAAAGAAAGAGCAGTTCTCTGATGCATTCCTCACATGAACTGTGGAAGGGTCGTAACCAAGTGCTTCTAGCTCACATTGCTTCATTGTGACTGTCATTGCATTGTTTTCACAGACAACCGTAGGGTGAAAATCATTACGTGCTGGGAAAATTCAACAAAAGAGTACATATAAATCAATCAGTGGGCAATGCATACAAGAAAACTGTTCTTTTACACATGTACATTGATCCACTCCTCTTACTATTTGTTACTGCTTACAGACACCTTTAGCCATATGGCCCAGTTCCCTAACAAACAACAAACAGAAAGAATTCCTAAAGCTCAACATTTGAAAGTGTTACTAAACCCAGGACCCTGCATTCATTATATCTGGTCTCCCACAGTACACGGAACATGGAAATGCAATTATTTTAGTAAATATAAATTGTTAAATACCGTATTTTTGCTCCATAAGACGCACCTAGATTTCAGAGGAGGAAAACAGGAAAAAAAAATATCTGAACCAATGGACTGCCGACATAGTACAGGAGATGACCAGAGACTGCAGACAGAGTACAGGAGATGACCAGAGACTGCGGACAGAGTACAGGAGATGACCAGAGACTGCGGACACAGTACAGGAGATGACCAGAGACTGCGGACAGAGTACAGGAGATGACCAGAGACTGCGGACACAGTACAGGAGACGACCAGAGACTGCGGACATAGTACAGGAGACGACCAGAGACTGCGGACATAGTACAGGAGACGACCAGAGACTGCGGACATAGTACAGGAGACGACCAGAGACTGCGGACATAGTACAGGAGACGACCAGAGACTGCGGACATAGTACAGGAGACGACCAGAGACTGCGGACATAGTACAGGAGACGACCAGAGACTGCGGACATAGTACAGGAGACGACCAGAGACTGCGGACATAGTACAGGAGACGACCAGAGACTGCGGACATAGTACAGGAGACGACCAGAGACTGCGGACATAGTACAGGAGACGACCAGAGACTGCGGACATAGTACAGGAGACGACCAGAGACTGCGGACACAGTACAGGAGATGACCAGAGACTGCGGACACAGTACAGGAGATGACCAGAGACTGCGGACATAGCACATGAGATGACCAGAGACTGCGGACATAGTACAGATGACCAAAGACTGCGGACACAGTACAGGGGATGACCAGAGATTGCAGACACAGTACAGGGGATGACCAGAGACTGCAGACACAGTACAGGGGATGACCAGAGACTGCGCACACAGTACAGGAGATGACCAGAGACTGCGGACAGTACAGGGGATGACCAGAGACTGCGGACATAGTACAGGAGATGACCAGAGACTGCGGACACAATACAGGAGATGACCAGAGACTGCGGACATAGTACAGGATATGACCAGAGACTGCAGACATAGTACAGATGACCAGAGACTGCGGAGATAGTACAGGGGATGACCAGAGACTGCAGACACAGTACAGGAGATGACCAGAGACTGCGGACATAGTACAGGAGACGACCAGAGACTGCAGACATAGTACAGATGACCAGAGACTGCGGAGATAGTACAGGAGATGACCAGAGACTGCAGACACACAGTACAGGAGATGACCAGAGACTGCATACACAGTACAGGAGATGACCAAGAGACTGCGGACATAGTACAGATGACCAGAGACTGCGGACATAGTACAGATGAACAAAGACTGCGGACATAGTACAGAAGACCAGAGACTGCGGACATAGTACAGAAGACCAGAGACCGTGGACCTTTGGGGAGGGGGGGGGGGGGGCGGGGTACCCGAATTTGACAGGTATCCGCTCCCACTTCCGCGGACTTGTCCTTCCCCCTCCCTCCCAGTAATCTTCTGGGACACGTGACAGGTCCCAGAAGTCTACGGGGCCACTCAAAGCGTGGCGCTTCTCGCTCATGCGCAGTGGGCTGTGAAGTCACAAGCTGTCACAGCGGGTGCCCATGCCTGCGCCAGGGAGAGAAGACTGAGGACACCGCTGGAGTGAGGAACAGGTAGGACCACTGGAGGTCTGCAGAGAAGAGCCAAGCAGCCAGGCCCGGTATTCTAAACACGGGGGGAGAATACTGGGCTGGCCGCTCCATATTCACTCCATAAGATTCACAGACATTTTCCGCCATTTTTTTGGGGGGGGGGGGGGGGGGGGGGGGGGTTGCGTCGTATGGAGAGAAAAAATACGGTACCTTTTCTCATCAGCAGTATATAGCAGTCTTGTGACTTCTATCATTGTCCAGCAGAGCACTGGTTAAAGCTTTTGGAGGCGTTTCCATTCTCCTCTAACTGTCCTATAAGGATGCACAACCCCTGACCCTGTCTGGACAGTGCTGATTGGCCCTGTACTGATCATATGCACTCTCCCAAGAAAAAACCTCTCAAGCAATACACGCCAAACTGAGCATGTGCAGAGTGTTTCCTAGAGCTCTGTACTATCAGCAGAAGGATTGGGGACAGTAGAAAAACCTTTTTACACAATGTGGGTAATTAACCCCTTAGGTTACTCAGTGAGTACAACAAGCATGCTTTACTGCATATATAGATTAATTTTACTGTTGTGGGTTTAGTAACACTTAAAGAGTCCATGGTGGAGTCTGGAAGAGAAACATTGAGAGTTGAACCCTCATTAATTACTGTAATTCAGTCAAGCTGTATAAACCGTAATAAATACAGAGATCTTTTACTTTTTTTTTCCAGTATATAAAAAATGATTAAACAAGCAATGTATAATCCGAATATAATACGAACTCTTAAGGGAACTACAGCCAGAAATGAGTCATTAGGGCTATTTTGAATTCCCCAATATCTGTCTCAAAAATATCAAATAAAATTAATTTGGACACAGTGCTGCATGACTTAATAATTGTCAGTCAAAGTATCACAGTGCTGAATGCGGAAAAATTGCCTGGTAATAAAGAAGGTGAAACATGCCGGTCCCGAACACAAATGGCTTGTTAATTTGTGTATTCTACATCTGCATGGAGTTTGGCTTTAAATTGGATACAAACCCAATTACTAAAATGCCATGTGATTTCAAAAGTAATTTGTAATACTCTCATCTCTGCCGCTTTCATTAACATAACATTTGGTGTTCCTGCCATAAAAGTCCTGGTTCAGGCACTGCCGATGATGGCTATGAATAAGGAGTTTTACCGAAACGCGTAAGTTGCTATAACTTGCACACTGTACCCTTTATGAATAAAGTACTTTTATCGGGAGAACGAGTTTCCGGCTTTTCATCTTATACTCCTGTTCTGCCAATTATAGGGTGACAACAGTCGTGATGCTGCATTGTCATCCTGCCATATGGGCTTCTGATGGAAATTACAAGAGGAATTTCAACACACATTATGCAGGCACAGACCACTGTTGTCACTATAAGGAGAGCCACCTTGTGAAATGCAGTCATCACTGAAGTGCATGCATATAGAATAAAATTGCTGCAAAGAGGTTGCAGGAGATCAGCATCACTGAGATGCCAAAGGATTTCAAAAGGTTTGGATTTTTTTATGTCAATTATTTAGGTTACATTTTGCTTTAGCAAACTAATCATTCAGTTTGGCATAATGTCATCAATTTTAAAAGGATGTATTCGTTTTTCAATGTAAAAGTGAGCAGCCTGATGTAACTAATCCTACCAGTATATGCTGATATTGTAATGTATGCCCAGACATATATTCTCATTACATCACTGACTCTTCTTTAATATTTGCAGTCCTACAAAATGGTTGTTCTTTACGGATCCTTCTCACATTAATGAAACCAATGCTCTCCCTGTGTGTCTGATATCCTAATTCACAATTGTTAAGGGTTATGTGGGTTGCCATTGCTGAGCTCCTCTGCCTAAACATGCTGGTTTCTGGCTGTCACACTGATGCTTTGGCTTCAGTCACCAACCAGGAACCAATACTGTATAGGTATCAGGATCTCCGACTTTTCTCCAATTGTAATTTGCTGCATTCTTGTTCCAGGTCAGTGATTCAGAAACTAGCATTGTGAAAGTGGTCACCAATGTCAGTCCCCATAATATTTTAATAGCATGTGTACTTTAACCACTTGCCGACCAGCCACAGTAGATATACTGCGGCACCGCTGCGCAAAATCACGTATATATACGTGATTTTGCATTTCGGGAAGGGGGCGCGCACGAGTGTCAATCACTGGGTCCTGGTGATTACCCTCTGGAGCTCAGCGATTACCAGCAAACATTGACAGGGAGGACGGCTGCAGTGTTTTCAATGCAGCTCTCCTCCATGTCAGTTTGAGCACACTGGTCCGGATGGATGAGCTCAACCTTCTGCATCAATGTGCTTACAGTGAAGCACACCCCCCACCCCCTTGTAAAACACTCCCATCACACAGTTAACCCTTTGATTGCCTTCTAATGTTAACCCCTTCCTGCCGAATGCCATTAGTACAGTGTCAATGTTTTGGTTTTTTTTTTGCACAGATCACAGTATTGTTGTTGTTCCCCGCCTAGTGTCAGAATGTCCACCGCAGTCCTACAGTCCTGCTATAAGTTGCTGATCGCCGCCATTATTAGTATTAAAAAAAATTCCAGTATATATACCGAGATTTTTGGACGCTATAACTTTCACAGAAACCAATTAATTTACACGTATTGGGATTTTTCTTTAGCAAAGATGTCGCAGAATACATTTTGGCCTAAATTTATGATGAAATTTGATCTTTAATTTTTTTTACTGGACATGTTTTGTAGCAAAAAGTCCAAAATATAATTTTTTTTCTCAAAATTGTCGATCTTTTGTTTTGTAGCACAAAAAATAAAAACCGCACAGGCGATCAAATACCACCAAAAGAAAGCTCCATTCATGGGAAAAAAAGGGACGTAAATGTCATTTTGGTGCAGTGTTGCATGACCGCGCAAGTGCCAGTTAAAGTAACGCAACGCCATAACACAAACCACTTCCTAACCGCCCTATAGCAGAAATACTGCTACAGGGCAGCATGGGTGCGCAAAATCACATATATATATATATATATATATATATATATATATATATATATATATATATATATATATATATATATATATATATATGTATACATGTGATTCGTGCTCCTGTGGTTTTGACTCCCCTCCCAGATAGCGTCAGATTGCCTGCCAGTACACCAATAATCACATTTAACCCCTTGATTGCCAGAAACACGCTCATACACAATAAACCTCCACTGCTAGTGTAGTGTCTGAACGGATCAATATCTTTGATCAGATCAGCACTATACCAGCATTCACATTAGTATAGTGGCCCCAAAAACGCAGCGTTAGTGGCACCTGCCAGCACCTGTGTTTAGCCCCTAGTGGCAGGTCACTGCCACTTGATACAATGCACACAAAACCGCAGTGTTCACAGAATCAGGCCTGATCTCTGTTAGCACAAAATTTTTATGACTCTCATATGCAGCAGAGTGTCAGTATAAGTGCCGCTCTACCACTGTAGTATCACTTGGCGATATGGTGACTCCCATAAGTGCAGTACAAGCTGGTGCGGTGGCGAGCACAAGTATTGTCCCGCAACCACCAAGAATTCGCACACAGGCCCGTAGAGCCCCTAGTATCCTTCCGGATGTGCTTGCAAATCCCAATCGGCAGCCCACAAATTCTGCAGCACCCGTACTTCCCCCATTCATTGCCCAACCCAGAATTCAGGTGAAACAGCAAATTTAACTACTCCCCTTGATTTTTGTGGAGCTATTTTTCACGGAATATCTGTATGCGTTGATTGTGGATCAAAGCAATTTATATGCACAACAATTTATCTCTGCCAACCCAAATTCAAACCTTGCAAGACTATTCGCATGGAAACCCATTACGGTTTCCGAATTTAATTTTTTTTTGGGCCTAACCCTCAACCTGGGCATTACTAAAAAAATGAATTGCAGTTGTATTGGTCCGCAGACCCGATTCATCACATGCCCGTGTTCTGCCAGGCATAGATATAAGTGTATAGTGTGTTTTATGCATTTTAATGACAATACACTCTGTGACCCTGAATTTGACCAGCACCACAAAATTCAGCCCCTCGTAAATCACCTTAACCAAAAATTTGCAGATGTCTATACTCCCCAGCAAAAAACATCTGCGTCGAGGAGTCCCTCATTAATTTTTCTGGCCGCCTTGCATTCAAACAATTTCTCCCCTGCAAGCGTGCCAGATATGGGGTCAAGATGTAGAAGACCTGTGAGAGGGCAACAGGATATGCTTATAAGTTTTTATAGGGAAAAAGATAGTCAGGTGGAGACCCCCCCCCCCCCCCCGGCTGCCCAGAATACATGGGGAGTAGCGACAAGATAGTTTGGGACTTGGTGTTATTCTTTTTCCATATGGGGTACCACTTATACGTGGACAATTTTTATTCAAGCATGCCACTATTTCGACATTTGTGCAATCTTGGAATTGGCGCAGGTGTGCCCACCATTAGAAGTGGGTGGATGCAGGGCTGTATATTCTAATGGTGGGCATACCACACACTTTTTCTGCAGAGATTTCTTCTCTTTTTTTCATTCAGCCCACAAGCTGCATACAAAAAAAAAAGAACATACCCAACAAGGACCAGCGACGCACTGCTACATCACTGGACTTTGAGTGGTTATACCAGGATGATGCCTACAGCTGCAGGCATCATCCTGGTATCATTATTTTCAGCCGGCGATCGGTTTTCATGTAAATGCAATCCTATTGGCTAATTAGCTGCAGGATTGCTTTTACAACCCATGGGAGATGATGCCCCCCCTCCCCTGCTGCCTTCCACAGCCTTTCTCCGGCAGTCCTGTGCCGTCGGGGGAACCTGAGAATGAAGCCAGTGTTTTTGCTAGCTGACCACTTGGAGACCAGACTGGTGCCAATCATCTCTATAGTCTAAGAAATCAGAAGCTGCGAGCATTTCATCACTTCAGTTTCGCAGGATATAAACAGACCATTTGTAAATTGGGAAAGCATCTGATCACACCGATCTTAGTTTGATTAGATAATGTAAGGGCAGAGGAGATATCTAAAGTCTGATAGACCCCAGATTTCTCAAAATATAATATATGACAATGCCCATTGAAGTTATAGGGGATATTTGCATCCCCTGTGATAGCATTAAAAATGATCCAAAAGAAAGAAAAAAATTAAAGGAAGAGTGTAAAAATAATAAAAAAATCAAAATAACAAAAATAAACCCTGTGCCAGTATGTAAATAGAGGTTGCACCATGCATGTGAGGTATCGCCGTGAACGTCAGATCAAGGGCAGTAATTCTAACACTAGACCCCCTCTGTAAATCTAAAATGATAGCTTGTAAAGGCTTTTAAAACATTGCCTATGGATATTAAAAACGTATGCAGTTTGTCGCCATTGCACAGGGCATGCAGTTTTAAAGCATGTCATGTTTGGTATCTATTTACTCGGCATACCATCATATTTTATATCTTACCAAATAATTGGCCAATATATTATGTTTTTGTGCATTAAAAGTAAAAAAAGTGTATTTTTTTTTTAATGTGTTTGAAAAATCCCTGCGCGAGTACTCTGTGACATAAAACATCGCAACACCCACCATTTTATTCACTAGGGTGTCTGCTTTAAAAAATACAATGTTTGGGGGTTTAAATTAATTTCCTAGCACAAAAATACAGATTTTTTTCATGTGAACATAAAGTGTCAGAAAAGGCTTGGTCTTCAGGTGATAGAAGAGTGTGAGTGATGTGTGGCATAAACTTCCAATGCTGGGCATAAAATGCCCCCACCCCCCAAATTACTCCTTTTTGGAAAGTAGACACCCCAAACTATTTGCTGAGAGGAATGTTGAATCAATAGAATAATTCATTTTTTTATCACAAGTTTTTTGAAAATGACAATTTTTTTTTTTTTTTTTTACACAAAATTGTCACTTAAATGATTTACTGCTCACACATGCCATGGGTATATGTGGAAATACTCCCCAAAATACATTCTGCTACTTCTCCCGAGTATGGGGGTACCACATGTGAGAGACGTTTTGGCAGTCTAGCCAAGTACAGGACCTCAAATCCAATAAGCACCTTCAGGCTTTTAAAGGGCTTTATGTCCTCATTACACTTCCTGACTACCTATCACAGTTTCAGAGGCCCTGAAATGCCAGGAAGGTAGACACCCCAATGAATTTGATAAGAAGCATGGTGAGTATTTCGCAGATCTCCTTTGTTGCCACAAGTTTTTGGAAAATGAAGAAAAAAAACAAAAATATATTTTTTCTTTTCTTTTTTTTATATTTCAAAACCTTGTGAGAAAAAATGAGATCTGAAAAATACTCATCATGCCTCTTTTCAAATTCCTTGGGGAAAAAAGGACGTAAATTTAATGTATGTACCATATTGCATGACCGCGCAATTGTCAGTTAAACTAGTGCAGTGCTGTATAGCAAAAAAAAAAAAAATGGTGTAAATTGCAGTATCTATACCATAGTTTGTAGACGCTAGAACTTTCACACAAAGCAATCAATATACACTTATTGGGATTTTTACCAAAACCATGTAGCAGAATACATTTTGGCCTAAATGTATAACTAACTTTGAGTTTACTATATATTTTTTATAGCTGAAAGTAAAAAATATTGTTTTTCTTCAAAATTTTTGGTCTTTTTTTGTTTATAGCATGAAAAATCAAAAGTGCACAGGTGATCAAATATCACCAAAAGAAAGCTCTATTTGTGTGAAAAAAAGGACGTAAAGTTTGTTTGGGTACAGCATTGCATGACCGCGCAATTATCAGTTGAATTAGTGCAGCGCCGAGTAGCAAAAAGAGGCCTGGTCATTAAGGGGGGTAAATCCTCAGGAGGGCAAATGCAAGTAAGGGGGTGCCTGTTTTAAGGCCCCCAAACACTCATGGGATTGTGACAGCTGAGGTGGGGCAGTTTCAAGGCCCCCCTTCCCCTTCTTTCTCCTCAGGTACCTGGGAGGTCAAGAGGTCAGATCACGCCTGGTCCAGCTGTGGGAAATCTGCCCAGCAACATTCCCTGTCAGGTGACACAGGTGTGATCTGCCTGGAAATAGGAGAGGTCAGCTGACACTCCTGGGGAACATTCTGGAAGGTCACATGACCTTTAACCTAGGGTCAGCTGACAGAGCAAAGCATGTAATATTGTCAATGTCTTAGGGAATGTGACTCCCAATGTATACACTGCAAGAACAAACTCCTAATATGCCCACCAAACACATACTGTGCATTCTCTGTATGGGGAAATGACTGGGATGACATTGCAAAGGAAAGAAAATGAACAAAGTCTTACTCAGATCAGGGTATGCGGTGTTTATTACATTGACACTCTCCTGATGGCGAGCATTCTTCATCTGTGGCACATCCATCCACACAGAGAGGAGTAGCTGAGAAGACACAGCAGGAAAATATCTGTTTAAAATGACATCCTACAATGATCAGACTCAGAAAGTACACTTTAAACTGATATGAAAATACTTACATGTGCAACAGGATAGATTAGTGCTGTAGTATAGGCCCTCTGGACAGCAGGAGGGATCAGGGCATGTTGTATGTACATTTGGAATACAGGGCGTATTATCATTACATACACATCCATTATCAGGATAACATTCCCCATTACATGGGACAGAGTCACAATAAGTCATATTCTGGTACTGGGCTGAGAAGAGAACAAAAAGATGTTAGAAACCAGGAGCTTTTGTAATTAGACAATTTACAGATCAGATCACATGGCACAAAAACATCTGCAATATCACTACAACCGGCAACAGTATTTATAAAACTGCCCATAAACTTCTGCAAACAGTAGAAAAATCTTTTGTTCAACAATCGTATTAATTCCTTTGGTGACTGCAATGACTTTATAAGTCCTAATGTAAAATGTCCCTTTACCATGAGAACGCTCCCAAGTGAGAACTAGGAATGTGCAATTGTGTGTGTTCCTGGCTGTCAGACCCGCTGAGTCCTAGAGTTAGTGTCCAGGTAACTGATGCACACCAATGCTGCCAGACTTGGTCTGGGTGTCAAAAAAGTAACCACACTATATATATACAGTATATTCCATCACTTTTAGGCACCCAAGACTTTGTGCAGACACTTTGGTTTGGAGATCAGAGAGTTGAGAATAAACCTTAAAGCTGAACTTGACCTAAAAAGGGAACTTCCACTTTGTGTCCTCCTCTTTCAGAGTTTTTTTTTTTTTGGGGAGCGGTGCCAAGTTTTGTCAGGTACTCACTCCCACTTCTGTTGGAATTGCCTAGGCCAGTGGTCGGCAAGCCGCGGCTCGCGAGCCACATGCGGCTCTTTACACGCTTTAATGCGGCTCTTGTGTGCCGGGCGACCGCTCCCCTCCCTCCTCTCGGGCGGCAGGGACTCTGCAGCGTGATCCAAAAAAAAACAGCCAGGGCAGCGCGCTCAATTTCAATGATTGGCCAGTCTCGCTGCCACTCACATCCTGATAGCCAGTGATTGGCTGTCAGGATGTGTGTAGGCGGGGCAGCGTGACGAACGTGAGGGGAGCTAGGCTCCTCTCACAGTCCGCCCTGAAGACCGGAACGGCGCGGGAACACGGCGAGAGGAACGCGCGGAGCAAAGGTAAGTGAATTGACACAGGGGGGAACGTGGCTTACTACTTGCTACTTACTTACTACTACTATATGGGGGATGAATTACTATGGGGGATGAATTACTATATGGGGGATGAATTACTATAGGGGGGATGAATTACTATAGGGGGGATGAATTACTATATGGGGGATGAATTACTATATGGGGGATGAATTACTATATGGGGGATGAATTACTATATGGGGGATGAATTACTATATGGGGGATGAATTACTATATGGGGGATGAATTACTATATGGGGGATGAATTACTATAAACACTTATTGAAACTAAAAACAGTGTACCATCCTATGTATTTTCAGTTTTAAAAATGTGGCTCTCAAAATAAATTTCAATCGTGGTTTTGGGCGAGATTTGGCTCAGTTGAAAAAAAAGGTTGCCCACCCCTGGCCTAGGCAACAGGACCATTCACAAAGCACAGCACGATTTGCACACGCACAGTGGGGAACTGGCTGTGAAGCCGAAGGGAGTTACAGCTGACTTCCCGCAGTAAACAAGCCAGCACTGAGGACCCAAGGGACCACCAAGGACCAGCCAAGGTCTACATAGACAATTTTTTTTTTTGGATGTACATACACTTTCATTTCACGGATATCCCCTTTCACACATATCCCTAACACTTGGATTCACATTTAACCTGGCCCTCACCCTCACCCTATACATAACCTATCCCCTAAAATGAACTGACAGAAGTTTTAATTCTCTTTAAAAATTGTGCTGCCAGAAAGACAGAGCCAATTTTATTACAGGCATCTAATTCTTTATGGATCGTGTTCTGACAGCATCACTTTAAGACCGCCCCTGGCCACTGATCCTAATACTATTTTGTGCTTTAACACCTTCCCCGTCCCCTCGGATGATGAGGTAACATGAACAGCAGAGACACCAGTCATTGATTTGTACAGTCAAATTCTGACAGCTGCAGCTGTTCGCATCCAGTGTGTGCAGGCAGTGTTTACAACTAGAGATGAGCGAAGTATTCAAAAATTTGATTCGGCTGATTCGGCGAATTTCAGGAAGAAATTCGATTCGATGCAAATTTATTCGCTACGAAGTTAACTTATAAAAAGGGTTTCTAGGCTTCAGAGAGCCTTTAAAATTAGTGCAGAACACTGTACCTTTAATTTAAAAATGCCCTTGGAGATGAGGAAGGATGAGAAGAAGGAGAAGGATGAGAAGAAGGAGAAGGATGAGAAGAAGGAGAAGGATGAGAAGAAGGAGAAGGATGAGAAGAAGGATGAGAAGAAGGAGAAGGATGAGAAGAAGGATGAGAAGAAGGAGAAGGATGAGAAGAAGGATGAGAAGAAGGAGAAGGATGAGAAGAAGGATGAGAAGAAGGAGAAGGATGAGAAGAAGGATGAGAAGAAGGAGAAGGATGAGAAGAAGGATGAGAAGAAGGAGGAAGGATGAGAAGAAGGATGAGAAGAAGGAGAAGGATGAGAAGAAGGATGAGAAGAAGGAGAAGGATGAGAAGAAGGATGAGAAGAAGGAGAAGGATGAGAAGAAGGATGAGAAGAAGGAGAAGGATGAAAGAAGGATGAGAAGAAGGAGAAGGATGAGAAGAAGGATGAGAAGAAGGAGAAGGATGAGAAGAAGGATGAGAAGAAGGATGAGAAGAAGGATGAGAAGAAGGATGAGAAGAAGGATGAGAGAAGGAGAAGGAGAAGGGATGAGAAGAAGGAGAAGGAGAAGGATGAGAAGAAGGAGAAGAGAAGGATGAGAAAGAAGGAGAAGGAGAAGGATGAGAAGAAGGAGAAGGAAAAGGATGAGATGTAGAAGGATGAGAAAGAAGGAGAAGGAGAAGGATGAGAAGAAGGAGAAGGAGAAGGATTGAGAAGAAGGAGAAGGAGAAGGATGAGAAGAAGAGAAGGAGAAGGATGAGAAGAAGGAGAAGGATGAGAAGCAGGAAAGGAGAAGGAATGAGAAGGAGAAGGAGAAGGATGAGAAGAAGGAGAAGGATGAGAAGAAGGATGAGAAGAAGGATGAGAAGAAGGATGAGAAGAAAGAGAAGGATGAGAAGAAGGATGAGAAGAAGGAGAAGGATGAGAAGAAGGATGAGAAGAAGGATGAGAAGAAGAATGGAGAAGAAGGAGAAGGATGAGAAGAAGGAGAAGGATGAGAAGCAGGAGAAGGATGAGAAGCAGGAGAAGGATGAGAAGAAGGAGAAGGATGAGAAGAAGGAGAAGGATGAGAAGAAGGAGAAGGATGGAGAAGAAGGAAAGGATGAGAAGAAGGATGAGAAGAAGGATGAGAAGAAGGATGAGAGAAAAGAGAAGGATGAGAAGAAGGATGAGAAGAAGGCATGGAAAGGATGGAAGAAGGATGAGAAGAAGGAGAAGGATGAGAAGAAGGAGAAGGATGAGAAGAAGGAGAAGGATGAGAAGAAGGAGAAGGATGAGAAGAAGGAGAAGGATGAGAAGAAGGAGAAGGATGAAGAAGAAGGATGAGAAGAAAGGAGAAGGATGAGAAGAAGGACAGTTCTGTGACAGTTTACTGTCTATTTCTGACAGTTCTGTGACATTCACTCCATACAGTGGTTTCAACCGCTGTATGGAGTGAATGTCACAGAACTGTCAGAAATAGCCTATTAATCTTATGAAAATAAGATTAATTCCAAGCCGGCAAAAAGTGTATCTGCAGAGCTCCTCTAAGTGTATCTGCAGAATAGAGGAGCTCTGAAGATACACTTTTTGCCGGCTTGGAATTATTCTTATTTTCATCCTACTTCTTCTTCATCCTCATCCTCTTCTTCTTCTTCTGAGGATGAGGATGAAGAAGAAGAAGAAGAAGAAGAAGTAGGATGAAAATAAGAATAATTCCAAGCCGGCAAAAAGTGTATCTGCAGAGCTCCTCTATTCTGCAGATACACTTAGAGAGAGCGCAGATACACTTTTTGCCGGCTTGGAATTAATCTTATTTTCATCCTACTTCTTCTTCTTCTTCTCCATCCTCATCCTCACAGAATTCTAAGTGTATCTGCAGAATGTCATTTATGGAAACAAATAGATACAATTTTCAACCGCTGTATGGAGTGAATGTCCCAGAACTGTCAGAAATAGGCTATTTCTGACAGTTCTGTGACATTCACTCCATACAGCGGTTGAAACATTGTATCTATTTGTTTCCATAAATGGATCCATTTAGGGAAACAAATAGATACAATGTTTCAACCGCTGTATGGAGTGAATGTCACAGAACTGTCAGAAATAGCCTATTTCTGACTTCATCCTCATCCTCATCCTCTTCTTCTTCTTCTGAGGATGAGGATGAAGAAGAAGAAGAAGAAGTAGGATGAAAATAAGAAAATTCCAAACTGGCAAAAAGTGTATCTGCAGAGTTCCTCTATTTCTGACAGTTCTCTGACAGCTCCTTCACATGTACAGCGGTTGAAACATCTGTTTCCGAATAAAAACATCTGTATCCTAAATGGAAACTAATAGATACAATGTTTCAACCGCTGTACATGTGAAGGAACTGTCAGAGAAATGTCAGAAATAACCCTGACCACTGCTCTTCAGCTGTCTGAATGTACTCTTATAGACAGTGCACTTGTGACATGCAGGATTGGTGCATATGTTAAAGAAATTACACCCTGTATCCCTTTGGTGAAAAGAAGCAAAAGAGATTTAATGTGTACATATTTGTAATACAAAGGAGACATTGTGTCAAATGTTTTAAAAGCTGGCCTTACATTTTTTATTTTTTTTTTTTTTTGGTCAGCTATGAAAAAAATTGAAAAAAAAAAACAAAAACATATTCCTCTCGAGGGGGGGACTGACAACTCATGGGGCAACCAGGGCAATAGGGGATCATGGGGCCCGTGTCCTTGCCCAAACTCAAAAAAGGCTTTAAAAAAAGGTACCAGGGGCATCTGATGGGGCCCCCTACTGACCCCGGGCCCTCGGCAGCGCCCGAGTTTTCAAATGGTCAGTCCGCCCCTGTTCCTCCCTGTACACAAATGGATGGATGGAGCAATTCTCCCCTGCTGGGGCATTGCTGTCCTTTTATCATGCAGTGGTAAATGACCGCTGCTCAGTTCTCCGGCATTCTCGGAGAAGACAGTTCTCTTCTGAATGCCTTTTTTATGAAGCGGTGTAGATCAGTTCTCCGAATGAAGGGAGAATCGATCTACAATTGCTTTCAACGATGGAAAATGCCTGCTTTTACTATAACCTAAAAAATAATCTTGCGAGATTTCAGTAAGAGATCAGTCAGAACAGTCAAACACCGTTTACTAAGCAGCGGTAAATTATCGCGCTGCTTCGTTTGCAATTCCCTCGATTCTCCAGCTCTGAGCTGGAGAATCTGGAGGGAGAACACAGATCGCCAGTGAAGAGCTGAGACCGCTCCTTCATATACTGGCCATCTGTGTGCTGAGATGATCAGCGGAGAAACATGTTCTCTGCTGATCATCTCTTTTTCTAAACCACTAATGATCGGAGATCAGCAACAATCCTCAGGATCGCTTCTGATCTCTGTTTCATAAAAGGACACCATTGTGTTGTGACCGCAGCACCCACCACTGTCAGAATACACAGATCTGCAGCTGATTGGCTGTAGCTGCTGATCAATAAAACTATTTCCAACATGTTGCTTGGAATTTTGTTGAGTAGAGACAGCCACACAGTGATCAATACTTGGCCAGTTCTGCTGAACAGCTAAATTTTGATCAGTGTAGGGCTAGCTTAAGTGTTACACCGGTGTGATTTGTGAAATGAAATCACACCTGAAATTGCATCTTATGAATGTCAATGTCAATGTCTTCACATGTGCGATTTGCTGCAGCTCGATTTCTAAAGTAGTTCATACATTACTTTTTCTGCAGTTTTGTTGCAATAGTCTTCAGAAATCACACCTGAAATCACGCTGAAATTACACACAAATCACATGATTTTAAATCACAGAGGTGTGATTGTTGGTGACTTAGGCTTTAGCATTGATTTATGGTTGTTCCTTTTCTGAGTTATGACATTGCTTCCTGTGGTTGTGTAAGGCTTTGGTTCACACCTATGCAGTTTGCTTTTCATCCGTTTCTGTCGTACTTTTTGGGGTGTGTTTTGCATTTTTTGCACATGCATTTTGATGCGTTTTTATGCATTTTTTTGTGCTTTTTTGCAAATTTTTTGTTGTTGGGCAGATTAAAGAACACAAAATGAATAAAAAAGCATCAACAATGCACTACATATTTTTCTGCAGTGTCTCCATTTAAGTCTATTGAACCTGACCCTTTCCAAAAACGCAGTAACTGAAAAATGCATAAATGTGAACATGTCCCATAGGAAACCATGTTAAATGGACTGTAGTGTGTTCCTGCAAAAAGCACCAAAAAAGCATAGGTGTGATCCAGGCCTTAGACCTTCGGGATCGCTAATCGTTGGAACTGAAATTGGAATTGGATAAACAATGAATGCTGATGTGAAAATGCTGTTTTTTCATATGTATATTTGAGACATCTGGAGAGAAGGTGTAGCAATCTAGTGATCTGCAGAGTGGAGGAGGTGTGCTTTTTCAGCAGAAATATTATTGTGTTTGTGTTGAGTATTTGTACTTTAACCCTTAAGTGACTGAGTGATGAATAAGTGATGATGCTGATTCTTCACAGGTCTGGCTATGAACAGCAGTCAGATTTCATCATCTATAAATCTGTGTAATACTGTATGTAATATTGATTCATTTAATGTTAAAGGCTTATCATGCAGTTCTCCTGTCTTTGTAAAACATTGTAGTGCACTTACGGTCTGCAAGATCTATGCACTGAGCACCTAGAAAAGGGGGAAAAAAGAAGGAAGAGTCAAAGGCTGTATTGTAAAGTGATTTATTACAATAAACTATACATATATAAGTACATATATACACTGACACACACACACACTTTGTATATTTGTGGCTGTATATGCAAATAACATAAAGAAACAACTGGCAGTGTATTTTTTCTCATGTTATCTTTGTATTTATGTCAAAACTATAGTCAGTCGCAGTTTATTTAAAATTGGAATGTGATCTGTGTACAATCTGCCTTTCAGGCCTTTTGTATGAACAAAATATATCTCCCACACTTTCTTCCATACTCTAAAGCCGACCTGCAGGCTGAACAAAAAAGCATCTGACAGATTTCTCCATCCACACATGAATGACGCTCCTGCTGTCGCTATAGTACTTTGACAGCCAGTTCCACCAACTGTCAAAATATCTAGGCAGCAGCTGCATCTGGGTGGATGCAGTTGCTGTTCCGCTGTCAGTTTTCTGCCCAGCTCCTTCAATTTTCAATCAATGGATGTCAGGCAGGAGGTGGCTGAAAGGGCCATCCACTGATTGAATTTTGATGTTTCATCAGGAACCAGCTAAAATCAGTGTATGGGTCAGCCTAAAGTGGAAGCTCAGTCACACACTAGCTATACTTAAATCTACTCCCACTCTCATTCTAAGCCTATTCTATGTACCCTGTAAAGGATAGATCTGTATACTACTTATGCTGAAGTTGCTCCGGGCCCGTCACATGATCGAGTCTCAGTGTTGACCTCAGTGAAGAAGAAGAGAGATCGCACACAAACAGATGTCGAGCCTGGGTGTTAATGTCACCCATAGGCTTGCTATGAGGCATTTTGTTCTCAACTGCCCTCTCCTCTACACTGAAGCCGGTGCTATGATCGATCATGTGACTGGATCGGAGTGCCCTCAGAATAGGTAAGTACCTGCCTGGAATATGCATGTTCTCCTAGTGCCTGCGTGGGTTTTCCTCTGGGTTTTCCAGTTTCCTCCCACATGCCAAAGACATGCTGGTAGGTTAATAGACTCCTGTCTAAAATTGCCCCTAGTATGTGTATGAATGTGAGTTAGGGACCTTAGATTTTAAGCTCCTTGAGGGCAAGGACCAATGTGAATGTACAATACATATGTAAAATGCTGTGTAAATTGACAGCACTGTATAAGTACCTGTAATAAATAAATAAATAAATGCACATCTTTCCATAGAATAGAATAGAATAGAATAGTATTGAATAGGCTTACAAAATAGGGGTGGGAGTAGATTTAGGTAGATTGTGACTGAACTTCCACTTTGAGCATTTCCCTCGTGAGTTAGAAATAGAGCTCAAAAATAAGTGCTGGCCTTATTCTAAAAGGTAAAAATTAACAGAAGACAACCTTAATAAACCTGAAAAATCCAGACTAGTGCTTGCCTACTGGAGGACTAACCCCCCCCCCACCCCTTATTCCAAAAATAGTAATTTTGTGGTCATTTATAGAGAATGTCTACTTAGAGAAGTGATCTTCATGTACCTTAGTGAATAAAGCAAACTGAATACCCAATCATGTGTGTAAAGGAAGGAAAATACCAGGTTTTCCTTACACAGAGTAGGATGGTTGGGGTGAATGCAGTTTCCATTTATTCGCTATGATAAGGGAACATTTACTTTGTCAGGTGCTCTTTTAGTAAAACATCCCATCGGCTGGAATTCGAACATAAAGGTACTGAGGAAATGTTGGCAAAACAAACAATGAGTGAGAGTATCGCTGTTCATTTGCATCACTACATAACCATTACATTACAGTCTGTAGGCACACAACCTTACGTGTCCAAAGCAACATCCCTCTGCTAATATCACCTCTTTTACACAGAATATTTTTTAGCAAATGACTGATCCCTGTCTTAGAATATTGTGACAATGTGTAATAGTATAAATCCATGTAAAATTACCTTTAGGTAGAGGACTGCATTTTCCTCTGATAATGGAAAAATTCTGCTTGATAATTATACAGGGAAAGGCCCCTCTTTACTTTGCCACCTATAGCTCAGGCCTAGTGTGCCCATTGCATCCACCTCTTGCACCCAATTTACATAAAGAAGAGACCCACTGCTGTAACTACTGAATTGGATCATGGGAACAAAAAGAGTGCCAATTAGTTCTAGATTCTATAGCTGTAGAGGTGCTTTTATAGGGTGAAATTCAATACATTCTGCACAGTTTTCAGCAAAGCTGGAAATACACAAGTTCATATTAAATATTAAAATGATTCTGTATGGGTGAGGGATATAACTGAAAAACTAAATTATCTGTACAGATACGGAAAGTCAAGCTGTAATATTCAAAAATACAGTACTAGTGTAGGAAATGTTTAGTATTGACTTATTAATTGTAATTTTGCAGCAACTTACCTGCATACTCGATAAGAACAGCCAACGCGATGATAAAGTATATCTTCATTTGTGCAAGTATCGGGTGTGTGCTCCTGAATATGAGATGAATACCTTATCAGACACCAAAACCCAAAAATGCAGAAATCTTCACTTACAGCTGGCTTTATAGATGAGGGGTGGGAGCAAATGACAAAGTAGGCCAAATGATCAGCGATTGCAAAAACTAGTATGATGCAAAAACCCCAGGGCTGTTCTAATTGGCCAGGACTGACTTAAATTTTTAACTTGTTTGGTACCCACTTCATGTCAGTCAGGTGTAAATTTCACAATAGTCATCAGTTGGAATGTACAAGGCATACAATTTATAACATAGGAATGTGACTGATCAGACCTAGTGTCACTGTTCACACGTCAGAGAGAACTACCTTACCTCCAGGTCACACTGCTAGCATAACCCACAACGTTTTTACAACATTGTGCTTCTTTGGAAATGTTCTGTATTTTTTCAAGGTTTTGCATGAAGAATGCATGAAGGTAAAAAAACCTTCTGTATACAACAGTGCCCCCAGCCCCCTCAACACTTTCCTGAGCCCCATCGAGATCCAGCGATGTGCACAACAGCCTTGGCTGTCCCGGGTCTCTGCCTCCTCATTGGCTGAAACAGCAAGTAGGAGCCACTGTGATTGACGGCCAGTCAGCCAATGAGGAGAGAGAGGGCCAAGCCACAGCTCTGTTTGGGAATGGACACACGGAGCAGCGGGTGCCCTGATAGCAAGCTGCTTGCTGTGGGGGCAGCCGACAGGAGGGAGGGGGCAGGAAAGCCTGCAGGGAACCTGAGAAGAGGAGGATCCGGGCTGCTCTGTGCAAAACCACTGCACACAGCAGGTAAGTATAACATGTTTGTTATTTCCCCCCCAAAAAAAAATTAACCTTTAGAATTGCTTTTTCGTATTGATCTGACTGCAATAACCTAAGTCACATCTAAACCCCCAAAAAATTGCAGCTTACCAGTGATGCTGGCTTCATTATATTCAGCAAGTACAGCAGATTACTTGTTGATCTTGTAGTGTGTAACTTTCTGTGGGCTGAAAGGACAGCACAAACATCTTTATATTTCTTGTGTAAACTACTAGTCTCATCAATCCCCTATGTACTGGAAATGAACAAAGGTTGATGTTTGAAGTCCATCCTGTGTGACAACCACCACCAGAGATACTGTGGAGAAAAACTATTATAACCACAAATGGACAGAAAACATGTTATCTGCAGGATTGCCAGGTGAAACAAGTCTGAAAAAAAATAAACTAATACAGCCACCTCATCTGAGGACTGGTATGTTGCAACACATAAACTATATTTCCAAAAGTATTGTGATGCCTACCTTTACATGCACATGACTAATGGCATCCCAGTCTTAGTCTGTAGGGTTCAATATTGAGTTGGCCCACCCTTTGCATCTATAACAGCTTCAACTCTTCTGGGAAGGCTGTCCACAAGGTTTAGGAGTGTCTATGGGAATGTTTAACAATTTTTCCAGAAACGCATTTGTGAGGGCAGGCACTGATGTCGGACAAGAAGGCCTGGCTCGCAGTCTCCGCTCTAATTCTGGTGCAATGCTTTCCAGGCTCCTTTGGACAAAAATAATAGCACCTGCAAAAAAAGTGCATTTATTATTTTTGTCTAAAAGGTGAACTTATCCTTTAACCATTTCAATACCGGGCAATTTTACACCTTCCTGCCCAGGCAGGTCATACAACATTGTACCCAAACTAAAATTTTATCATTTTCTTCACACAACTAGAGCTTTCTTTTGGTGGTAGTTAATCACCGCCGGGGTTTTTATTTTTTGCTAAATTAACAAAAAAAGATCAAAAATTTTGAAAAAAAAAAAAAAACACGTTTTTCTTTGTTTCTGTTATAAAAGTTTACAAATAAATAATTGTTCTTCAGAAATTTAGGCCAAGATGTATTCTGCTACATGTCTTTGGTGAAAATAACCCAAATTAGGATGTATTATTTAGTTTGTAGGAAAGTTATAGAGTTCACAAACTATGGTATAGATCTGAAAATTGATCAATCCTGAAGTACTGACAGCCAATCTAATTTCTTGAGGTCCAAAAATGTCAGAAGAGTACAGATATCCCCAAAATTATTTTTTTTTACCCAATTTGCTTATAGCAAAGAATTACTTTGCTATAAGCAAGCATTTACCTGAATGAAATCGATTCATTCAGGTTTCTTTTTTTTTTTTTTTTTTTTGTGCTTAGCTGTGATTTGGCCACAGCTAATCACATGACATGTGCATGTGACCTGCCATGACCATTCACAGCTAGGCACTAGTATACAATGGATGGCATGAATGAAGCCATCCATTGTATACAACTGTCATGTGACCTGCTGTGATTGGTCACAGCAGGTCACATAGTACTGGCAACGGGGGCCGGTACTCAGACCTGTCATCGGCCGTGTCCGAGGTACACGACCGGTGACAGATTGCGCTGCTGCGCGGCTCTGCAACCGCGCGAACTGCGCATGTGCGGGAGGATGCCAAATGGCGTGCACCCGGTAAGCTAGAGCATTTTTGCGGCCGCCAAACGGCTATAGGCCGGGCGGCTAATGGTTAAACCTTCCCCACATTCCTTTCACTCTCCAACACAGTGCTAACACATTGCTAGCTAACACAGCTTATCAGAGACCTGGAGTTAGACTACACCCATTATTAAACAGCCTGAAAGCATGACTAGTGCACAAGAGATAGGCTAGTCAAGACCCCTTACACCACCAGCTCATTCTCTCACATACCCCCACTATAACCAATCATTAAAGAAAACACCAATTGGAGTAAAATGGCCAACACCGCCTTTTATTAACACTTCAACTTCAATACACAAAGCATTCCTTAAAACAGAAACATATAAGACAAGTTGTTGGTCTTTGAAGGCACCAAAAATGAACCAATATCCACCTGCGGAATAAATACTATAACTAGGCCTCCTGCCGCAACGCACTGGCTCGGAGACAAAACATACCATCCGCAGTGTAGAACCACCACCTTCCAGTTAAACCTCAGTTAACTGGAATACCCCCGGGCTCACCTTACCTTACCGCCGATGGGTCCCAAACCATTATCTTTTACTTCAAAATAAGTGCCACCTCCAAATAACAAACAACTGCCACAGCACGCTAGGTAAGCCCTTACCCATGCGTGCCCTGCCACACCCGAACGGCCCGCTGTACACCATCCTGCAGACCCAGGAACCACAAATCCGTCCCCACTGCGTTCAGATGCACCCCATCACTACGAAGGGACCACCAAGTATCCACCTCCAACTGCAGTACAACCAGCCCCCCATTGCAGATAAAGAACCACCCCACCTACTTATTAATTTTTTTACGGGCCTTGTTAAGCCGCTCCACCGATCTAGCCAAGTGCCAAGAAGTGCAGGCGACTATGTCAGACCACACAACCACCATATCCGGAAATTCCCTCCATAATCGCAGAAAATCCAACTTGACATCCCAAACCAGCTCCTGCATAGACCTAACCCCCAAATCGTTGCCACCCGCATGAAACAAAAGCACATCAGGCGGCCGGTCCATATTAGCAAAACACTGCACCTCAGGAAGCACACGACCCCACAACAAGCCAGGCACTCCAATCCAGCGGACGCAGGCCGACTGCCGAGACAACCCCAGCTGCCTGCCATTAGGCCTCACGTCAGCCCGCCTGGCCCCCCAAAACTCATAGGAGTGACCAAGGATCCACACAAGGCACACCGCACCACCTAAAAAGAAAAAGGACAACAAATACAACCAGAACACCACACCAGAGTGAAAGATAACAACTCCAACCCAGTCAAAGGAAAAAACAAACACTGGACACCCCACCTAGTCCCCCAACAAATGCGGACAAATGTAAAGGCGAAATCTATGCGACTCCACCGACCAATACGTTTCACCACGTCATCAGCCAAACCCCACCGAGCAGCCTCCGTGGCTGCCCCGATACGAAAGGAATGCGAGGCATATAATGACGCATCCAATCCAGCAGCCGCCAGACACTTCCGAAAAACCGACACAAACTGAAAGCGAGACAAGGGAGACGCATCAGCATGCACAAAAAGGACACTGTCCCCGCCGGACGGCGGGATAAAAAACTCTGAACCGCACGCACCGGGCACACAGGAGAAACTGGAAGAGCAAAGAAATGAACCCGTGCGCTACGGCCCAACTGGTCTGTCTTGGACCGGTGGATGAGCACCTCAATCCACTCTCCAGTGCACACGACATTGTCCACAAACAACCCCCCAAGAACCAATTTAGATGGACTAACAAGTTCGCCATTCCGCAACGCCCCAAAAAAGGCCACCACAAAGGCCGCCTAAAATAAACCCACCTCATAGCCTGACGAACACAACGACCTCAATTGCTCAAACAGAGTCCCCAATAACGCGAAAGACACCGGCCAATGCGAGTCCCCGCGCTGATGAGCCCTACGATAGCCCTTAAGAGCCTGTCGAACCCAGAAATCCTTTGTGAAATCCCGACACCCCTGTAATTTAAAGAAAAAGGCCAGGCCGGCCAACCTGCGGTCCACAGTCGCCGCAGACACACCCTGCTCAAAGTTCCTAGCCACGAAGTACAACACAGCAAGCCATACCTCAGGCCCCCATGGATCAACGCTGATCCATTGCAACAGTTCCAGCAACTCCAGCCAGACCTTGGAGTACGCAGACCACGTTGCCTCACTCATCGAACGTCGGATCCAGCCCGCGACGACCCCAAGGCAATCTCCCACAGCCAGTCAGGACAAGGAACCCCACGTTGCTCACCTGACCCATCGGCAGGATGCAACAAGCAAAGTTAAGCTGCCCAACAACGACTGCAAGGCCTGCAGCTGAATCTTACGCTTGCCCAAGACCCCACAGATTTCAATCTGGAGGGCCAACAGCTTGTCCTCAGGCAGACAGCATTCCATAGCACCAGAATCCAAACAATGCCCATGAAAGTAATCACTGAAGTCGGGCCCTCCATCTTCTAAAAAGCAAGCGGAATCCCAAAACGCTCGTCAATGTGTTGCAAAGTGGCCAACAGAACAGCACACACGTTGAAAGCTGGCGGACCCACACAGAGAAAATTATCCAAATAATGGATAACGGAATTAACCCCCGAGACATCTCGCACCACCCACTCCACAAAAGAACTGAATGTCTCGAACAACGCGCAGGAGATGGAACACCCCATGGGAAGACACCAATCAACATAAAATGAGCCCTGCCAATGACAGCCAAGTAAACGAAAGCTGTCAGGATGCACTGGCAGCAGCTGAAACACCAATTCGATATCCAATTTGGCCATGAGAGCCCGTAACGACAAATCCAAAAAACTGCTGCATCAAAAGACGTATAAGACACAGTACACGACTCCGGATCGATCGCATCGTTCACCGACCCCTCCTTTGGGGAAGGAAAGATGATGAATCAACCGAAACGCATTGGGCTCTTTTTTGGGCACAACCCAAGGGAGAAATAACTAGATCCGGAAACAGAGTGTAAGAAAACAGGCCGCCAATGCGTCCCAACCCCATTTCCTTACGCAACTTAGCCGAAACCACCTCTGGATACTGCAAGGCAGATCGCAAATTCCCAACGGCGAAATCGAAGCCAAATTACAAGGGAAGCGAAAACTCTCAGAAAACCCCGTCGCCAGCAGCGAGGTAGCCTCCCGATCAGGGCATCTATTTAGGAAAGGCCGCATCCTTTCCACCCTCACTGGCATTGTCCTTCTTACCCGCATGCTTGCCAGCACGGCCTCTACCCTGCTTGAAACAGCGCGACAAGGAATGGGAGCCACTGCAACCAGAACATTCGTGTTTAAACCGGCAGGACCCACCAAACCGACAGGATCCCTCATTGAACTGCCAGCAGAAACCCCTACGCTTTGCGGCCGATTGCCCCGGGGAGAACGAACCACCGGCCCCACCCTGAAAAAACTGACCGGGGCCCGCGTTGGAGTCATATGTCGCATCCAAAGGCCAATGTACTTGTGGTCCCAACGCAAAGACGGGCGGACGGCCCTACGCTGCTGAAACTGTTCATCATAACGGAGCCAAGCAGTGCACCCGTAAACCCTGTGAGCCTCGCTAATAGCGTTGAGATAACAGAAGAGAGCCAAGCAATGCTCTGGAGCCTTCTCCCCAATGACACTGGCCATAATAGCGAACGCCTGCAACAAGTTAGAGAAGGTATGCGGGATAAACCGAAAATGCCGCTTCTCCGCCTCCTCCTGCCTACCCTCCTTAACCTGTGACCCATCCACAGGAAAGCGTTCCAAAGGCAGGAGCGTGAAAATCTCCACATACTCACAGCTCCAAATCTTCTCCCGGACATCAGGCTGCAAGTGCACACCTAACAGTCCCTCGAAGCAAACATACACCTCACACTAAGCAGAGTCCGCCAGGTAGACCGGCTCCAAAACCCGTGTACCCTCACCCAAAGGAGTGGATGGGCACGCAGGGCCGAGAGCACAGGCCTCCGCTGGAACCAGCCCCAGCCCAGAACACGGAGAAGAAGAAACTGCCAACCCCTGCACCTCAGCAAGGTCCCACCCCGAGACCCCGACCACATACCCGCCAGCACGAGGAAGCCATGCAGAAGTCGGCCCAGCGCCGACACTACCACCCCGCTCAAGGCGCCGCAGCAAGTTCTGCAACCCAGAAACCAACTCGCCCAGACCAACATCAAAAACCGACAGGGAAGCACCGATGTCCGCCACCGCTAGGGCGGAGGCCGTGCCGCCATCCGACGCTGCTAAAGGGGTGGCCCCACCCCCCAACAGATCCCGCAGAGCTGAACAGAAAGAGAAAGAAGAACCAAAAACATTCAACTCACCAGGCTGCCGCAGAAGAGGTCCCATCAGCCAAGTGGCCGGCCGACGCACCCGCATCGGATCCAAACAGCTTGCCCTCGGATCGGTCCTCTTCTCCGCGCCAGTCGGATGGCCTCCCGGTCCCAGGAGCCACAGGTCCCCCCCTGATCTGTGCTGCTCATGACTCCGCCTCCCGGCACCAGACCCGCCCACTGCAGTCCTGGATTGTCGTCCAGTGCCGCGCCCAACAGCTCTCTGCCCAGCGCTGCTCCTCTTGCCAGTCTTTCATGCTGAGGCTCCTGACCCCCCTGAGGGACCTCTGGCCGCAGGAGGGGACAGTCCGGTGGCCGCAGTTGAATGTCTCCCACGTTACCAGCGGGCGGGGGGGATGGACTGCCTCCACGTGGTCCCCCGCCTGCCGAGCTCCACCACGGATGAGGATTCCTCCTGGCCAATACACCAGCAGAGGCAGGGGAGCTCCCTGCCCGCGGGGCCACAGGGTCCCGATTGGGGCTCCCAGGAAGGCGCTGAGCTCTGGGGGAGGAGTCCGGACTAAACCGTTCCGGAGGCCGAGACCTCTGAGCGCGCATAGGCACTCCCGCCCACCCGCTGCTGGCACCGAGCCCAGGCCCCCCAGCACGGCCGAGACCTGGCTCTGTAGCCAGGCAGCACCGCCGGACTCAGGAACCTCCCGCAGCTGTGACATCAGCCCCTCCACATCCATGGAGGCCATACTCAGAAATCCCTGCAAGAATGGGGGAAAGAAGCAGCTCCAAGCTCCCTGAAGCTCTCTCTCTGCTGTCTGGTCCCGGACTGCAGAACAACCCTCCCCATACACACCCACAGGTTTGATCCGCTTCTGCATTGTGTTTTGCATTTTTGCACTTGCATTTTTGCCGCGTTTTTGATGCGTTCTGTTTTTTTAAAATTTTTCTTGTTGCTAGGCAGGTTTAAAATGTGAAACGCATACAAAACGCACTACATGCTTTTCTGCAGCATTTCCATTGAAGTTTATAGAACCAGAAATGCAACTTGTTGCGTTCAAAAAAGTCCCTGTCCCTTTCCAAAAAAAAACAGGTGAAAACGATGAGATGTGAACGTGTCCCATAATAAATCATGCCAATGGACCGTACTGCATTTCTGCAAAACACTGCGGAAAATGCTTAGGTGTGAACAGGGGCGGACTGACCATTTGAGCACTCAGGCACTGCCCAAGGGCCTGGGGTTAGTAGGGGGCCCCATGAAAATGCCCTTGGTACCTTTTTATATGCTTTTTTGGGTGTGATTTGAGTGTGGGAAAGGAAACAGGGGCCCCATGATCCCCTATTGCCCGGGGACCCCATGAGTTGTCAGTCCGCCCCCCTGGGTGTGAACCAAGGGTAACAGAATGTTAAGAGAACTGTGATAATGCAAGAATGAACACAGTTTATTGTTTTTTGCTTTAGATACGTCAATTAAATATATTTAGTTTTTACCTACCGCTCCTAAATACCGATTAATACCTGTATACAGAAAAAAAAAGCTTTTTTTTTTGTGGCAGGCAATTTGTAGTGTTGTGTTTCAGTTTGCTGAATTGTAGGGTCTTTAAGAGCTAGCCAGCTTTGTGTATAACTACTATACTGTTTATATTTTTTAAATCCAGTTAAAGTGTTAGTTCACTTTTCCCAAAAATGCCTATGCAGGTCAAGGGTGCTTGTAGATAAAAACAAGCTGTGCAGCTTTGACGAAATGTAAATAATGCCCTTGCTATAGATGTAGGCCATTTACATACCTCCAGAAGCCTGATTGGAATACTCTCAGAGAAGGCAGCATCTCGTTCTGCTTTGTTGCTAGGGCATTGCTAAGACACTCCCAGCAAATTCAAACCCCCTCACATACACTTTTTCTCCACTGTTGCAGTAGCTCTGAATTCAGCAAGGAGATATTGGACCACACGCGTGAGGGTTCAAGAACTCACACCTGTGAGGGTGGGGGTGAGCAGTGACTGATGGCAGTGTCCTGGCATTGTCCCAGCATAAAGGAAGAATAGGATGATGCCATCTATGGGAGTTTTTCAGCCAGGCTTCATGAATTAGGTAAATGGCCTACACCCATAGCAAAGTTACTATTCAACTTTAATAAACACTAGGGGGTCAGAGGAATCCCCTCTAGAATAGAAGTTTAAAAGGGAACCAAAAGTGGTGTAATATAAAACCAACAGCTTTATTAAGTTTCACAAAATGGTAATAGACCTATTAGGCCAAGAAGATCCTCTATTCACATGAATAAAATAGATAATGGTATCACTATAAAATGACCCGGGTCACACAAAATGTGAGTATTGACATAATACAACTACCTTATATGAACACTGGTTGTAAGTCAATAGCAGCCACAGTCTTGTGCAGTGTGATCACCCACCGTGCTCTTCGTTAGGACATGAGTGAGTCGGTGATGACCATAGAAATCCATTTCTGGGCTCCTTAATTAGGGAGAGGTAATAATAATAATACAAATATTTTAATTTTATCTATAGATTATACTATTCAACTGTAGTCAAAGCTGCACATGCATTTTATTTTATTTTTTTGGTATGGCGAACTAACCTTTTAATCACTTGCCCTCCAGAGGATTTACCCCCCTTCCTGACCAGGCCATTTTTTTGTGATATAGCACTGAGTTATTTTAACTGACAATTGCGTGGTCATACAACGCTGCACTCAAATGAAATGTATGTCCTTTTTTCCCACAAATTGAGCTTTCTTTTGGTGGTATTTGATCACCTTTGCAGTTTTTATTTTTTGCGCTATAAACAAAAAAGACCAACAGTTTTGAAAAAATAACCTATATTTTTTGACTTTTTGCTATAAAACATATCCAGTAAAAAAAAAAATCCCAATACATGAAAATTAATTGGTTTATGTGAAAATTATAGCATCTACAAATGGTGATATATACATACTGGCATTGTTTATTTTTATTTTACAAGTAATGGCAGCAATTAGCGTCTTATTGTGGGACTGCGGGACTGCGGCGGGCATTCTGACACTGGGGGAACTGACTAACTGCCACTGACATCCCCAGTGACACTAATACAGTGATCATTGCTAATAAAAAGCACTGACACTGTACTAATAACACTGGGCAGAAGGAGGGTAACATCTGGAGCGATCAAAGGGTTAACTGTGTGCTGTGTGTGTTTTTTACTGTGTTGTCTGTGAATGCTTTACTATGTAAGCACACTGCTTTGTATTGCTCTGCTATGCAGAGCAATACAAAGCAGAATGCTTGTGCTGACAGGGGAGATATCTATTGTTTACATACAGACCTCTTCCATCAGTGTTCCTTGGCAATCGTTGGGTGCTGGTGATCGACAGCTGTAGCAACCAATAGCCTCACAGGTGGAGCGGAACGCACGTGCCCCCTACCCAGAAATACAAAATCACATATATATACAGTATGTGATTTTGTGCAGCCCTGCCGCACAAAGTATTGTAATGACTGTTTTGCAATCCCATGAAAATTCTTTACCCATTTACAAAGTCAACTCCTTTAAATCCAACATGGAAGAATTTTAAAAAGACTTGAAGCTAGTTACATCTTACTAATATAGAATAATATGGTGCAGAGCTACCCCAAATAATACTGTAATCCCACACTAGCTTATCCCAAAATATCAGATAAATGATGTGCTAAATCAATAAACAATAATAAATAAAAATAGAATAAATTGCACAAAAATGGTTTAAATCATCCAAAATAGCTCATATCAAACTTATAAGTTACTATTAATTCCCCCAGTGCAATTCAGTGAATGAATAAATAAACCAATCACTCACAGATCATAAAGTGAACTGATCCACTAAGCGATCCATAGTGCGACGAAAAAGTGAATAGATAATGTAAACCTAAAGAAACGCCAGTGAAAGAAATACAACAAAAGTACAAAATAATAAGTCAAAAAGTCCTAATATTAAGAATAATAATAATCAATAATAAAAATAATAAAAATGTGAATCCCTAAATGTGGAATCAATTATCACGCTGATATAATGGTGACCACAGAGGCTATAAATTCACCAAATAAAAGTGATAAAGTTTGTGAAAAAATCTCTGTGAATCCCTAAATGTGGGATTAAAATATATCGCACAAAAGTGACAAGTGCAGTGATTAAAAGACAAAATATGATAATGAATAAATAAACAAACATTATTAAAGTGATATCACCAAAAAAAAAGATGATATTCAGAAAAACTCTTTGAAAGTGTCGTAAAAATTTAGTCCAGAAAATAAAAGTTCAAAGGTGTGTAAACACCAAATAATCCAACGACTTCAGAAAGTGCAGGTGATATAGTGAATATGCATGACAACCAATAGGAAATAATCCATAAACAGCTGAATTGCCCCCTCATCTCCTTGAAGCGACCCAAAAGGGCCAAATGCCTGTTAGAAAACGAGGGATCGTCCACTGTCTGGTCCCCCCTTCAAGGATAATATCCGGCCGCAGCGGTGATATCCGCTTCACAGGTTAATGGAAGAAGCAGCAGGAACCCCCCTCAGGGATGATTTAGTATGATACAGCCAGCTCACATCAAAAAGGTCAGGATAAAGACAGAAAGATCTCCCATAGTGTAAATCTGTTTAATATTACCTAAAACATGTATAGCCAAATGCCCACTCACTTTTTCAAAGAATAAAACAAGCTGAAAAACCTCATGCTATGGGTGTACTTACTACATGGGCATTTTTGGGTGTACAAAGATGGCGTCCACGACGGAAATATGTCACCACGATCCTAAGCGTTACTTCCCGTTAACATGTGACTTCCCCAGGGTAACGTGATTGGTACAGTTGCAAGAAAAAGTATGTGAACCTCTTGGGATTACATGGAGTTTTGCATGAATTGGGCATAAAATGTGCTCTGAACGTCATCTATTCACAACAATAGAAGAACACAGTCTGCTGAACATAATACTACACAAACATTACCTCCGCCATGTTTTACAGTGGGGATGAGGTTTTGATGTTGGTGTGCTGTGCCTTTTTTTCTCCACACATAGTGTTGTGTGTTCTTCCCAAACAACTCAATCTTGGTTTCATCTGTCCACAGTATATTTTTGCCAGTAGTGCTGTGGAACATCCAGGTGCTCTTTTGCAAACTTCAAACATGCTGCAATATTCTTTTTGGACAGCAATGGCTTCCTCCGTGGTGTTCCTCCCATGTACTCCATTCTTGTTTAATGTTTTCCTTATTGTAGATGTGTCAACAAAAATGTTAGCATGTGCCAGAGATTTCTGTAGGTCTTTAGCTGACACTCTGGATTCTTCTTTACCTCATGCAGCATTCTGCGCTGTGCTCTTGCAGTCATTTTTACAGGACGGCCACGCCTAGGGAGAGTAGCAACAGTGCTAAACTTTCTCCATTTGTAGACAGTCTGTCTTACCGTGGACACATGAACATCAAGGCTTTTGGAGATACTTTTGTAACCCCTTCCAGCTTCAAGCAAGTCAACAATTCTTGATCGTAGGTCTTCTGAGAGCTCTTTTCTGCGAGGCATGGTTCACATCAGACAGTGCTTCTTGAAACCAGTAAACCCAAAACAAGTGTGTGTGTTTTTTAAGGGCAGGACAGCTGTCAGTAACACATCCAATATCATCACACTGATTGGAGTCGAGGTTGGCTCACTCCTGGCTCCAATTAGCTCTGGGAGAAGTCATTAAGCTAGGGCCTCACATACTTTTTCCTCCCTGCACTGTGAATGTTTACATGTTATGTGCAATTAAACCATGGCAACATCTAATATTTGTGTAGTAATATGTTCAGCAGACTGTGTTCTTCTATTGTTGTGACTTAGATGACGTTTCAGAGCACATTTTATGCCCAATTCATGCAAAACTCCACGTAATCCCAAGGGGTTCACATACTTTTTCTTGCAACTGTAACATACGGCTCTATAGAGGGGAGTCTATCTGCCAATCAAAGGAAGAAATCTGGACCTCCGGTGGCCATGTTATTGAGGTCCTGCACTGAGGACAAGCTATGTAATGTTCCTACAACAGTAAAAATCTCCGGCAGCCATACTAAAAGTGGTCAGATTATATACATATATTTATATACAGTTGAAACTCGAAAAATTAGAATATCGTGCAAAAGTTCATTTATTTCAGTAATGCAACTTAAAAGGTGAAACTAATGTATGAGATAGATTCATTACATGCAAAGCAAGAGGAATACGACATTTGAAGCCCATGTCCAAGATCCGTCTGTGTGTGGTGGCTCTTGATGCACTGACTCCAGCCTCAGTCCACTCCTTGTGATAGTCCCCAACACTTTTGAATGACCTTTTCCTGACAATCCTCTCCAGGCTGCTGCCTGTGCACCTTTTTCTTCCACACTTTTACCTTCCACATAACTTTCTATTAATGTACTTTGACACAGCACTTTGGGAACATCCAACTTCTTTTGCAATTACCTTTTGAGGCTTTCCCTCCTTATGGAGGGTGTCAATGATGGTTTTCTGCACAACTGTCAGGTCAGCAGTCTTTCCCATGATTGTGATTCCTACTGAACCAGACTGAGAGACCATTTAAAGGCTCGGGAACCCTTTGCAGGTGTTATGGCTTAATTAGCTGATTAGAGTGGGACACACTTTGAGCCTATTCTAATTCACAATATTCTAATTTTCTGAGATTGTGGATTTGGGGTTTTCATGAGCTGTAAGCCATAATCATCACAATTATGACAAATCACGGTTTGAACTATCTTGCTTTGCATGTAATGAGTCGTATTTATGTAGTCATAGACGTATTAAAAACGGGGCATATGTAGATGCACAGATGCACCTCTTAACAATTTTTATTAGAATTAAAAAATATAAAAACGTTTCTCTTCAGTTATAAATGCATAGAAGCATATTCTACTACTTATATACAGGGAAGATAAGAATATTACTAATACATTGTATGGCTTTGTGGAGACTATTTATTAAAAAAATATAACCCCATAATATAAACAAAAAATAGCGATATATATGCTAAAGAGACCATATACATCTGCCAATTATCTAAAATACTACTAAAATTTCACTATACGCTAAAACACCAATGATCTACTAAAAAGAGAGAGAGGGGAGAAGGAACTACCTCATTAATTCTATATGATATGTGGTTTAAATATAATACTAAACCCTATTCGTCAAACCAAATTACATATGAATGCGTTGTGAAGGTGCGTTATGAACGTGCATAAACACACCCATACAAAAACAACCATAACATCATAATACATATAATATTATAAAAAATGTAAAATTATATAAAAAAAGTTCATAATTATAAATCTTGTTCTGTCTCTCCAATCTAAAGCATTGATAGTGTGATCTCTGTAACTTACAGTTATGATAAGATAGCGATAACTTCAACCTCAGCTGGATACCACAGTCAGTGACTCAATCGATAAGACATCTTGTAGATCTTGTGAAGTTATTCCATAAACTTACAACATCTTACAACAATGAACATTCGATAGATCAAAAGATCATAATGTTTCCTGCTCCATGACATGAGGCTAGACCTGCAATGCATTTGTGGGAAAGGGGGAGGGCTATCTATACAGCATTAACTAAACCAAAGGAAAGGGAGAGAAGCAGAGACAAAATATAGAAACAATTAAAGGCATATGACAGTCAATATGACACTCCCCGTCGATATCTATGATTTCTATTAGAATAAACTTTAGTTCAAGTCCTATATAAAATAATGAAGATTCTTTCAGGAACATCTGCAAAGCAAGAGGGGAGGGAAGAACAAAGGAAACCAATGCAAACATTTAGCATAATACTTGCAGATGTTGGTCTCGAAAGACCCAGGCTGAGACATGGAAATCCATATTCAGAGAGGAAGGCAGCAACATGCATATTCCTTCTTACCTACCTTTAATTCAGGTTGATGACTTTTATTCCTCTTTGGGCAAGTACTAGTTCCTTTATAGGCCTGAAGTAAAGGTGTGCAGAACCTTCTTTCATGGTGGATATAGCCAAGATGTGTCCCGAAATGCAGTAGTAGGTACTGCACGACTGCCGCAGTCAGCAGGGTTAAGGCTAGTGGGAACATAGTGGCCATTGTCCAGGATTGTTTCCAGGATTCCCACCTTTGTTGTTTCTCCTTGGGTAAGGGGGGGTATCCCAGTCTGAGCTTTCAGAAGTAAGTTTTCTCAGCAGTATCTTACCCTGAATGGTGAGAGGGTGTAATGAAATCTAATGGATCATAAATGCTGATCACTGTAGACAATACTCCTCGCTTTGTGAAGGGTTTGTCACAGGCTGATGCCTGAAATGTGAATGTGTCTTGTTTAACATTCCAAAGCAATCAAAGACTGCGTTGTGTAACAGAAAGGTCAGATCCTAGTTGGGATTTCTTCACACTGACAGCATGGTCATCAGAAGGAAAGGCTCTCATGACCTTGTCGCTGTTAGAGATGATTTTGTGAAGGCTGAGGTTTGCAATGGCAAGCATGTTCTGGGTTCTAGTAAGAAGGTCAATAGCTTCTTCATTGGGCAGAGATTTGAGCCCATCAACTACATAGAAATTCCTTTTGGACTAATTCTTTCTCACCCTCTTGAGCTGTTTTCTTCAGTCCATAAATTGCTACTGTAGGAGAAGGACTGTTACTGAAAACATGTTTGTTCATTCAATAGTCTATGATTTCATCGTTGACATTAGAGATGAGCGAAGTATTCAAAAATTCGATTCGACTGATTCGGCGAATTCGTGGAAAATATTTGATTCGAGTCGAATATATTCGCTGTGAATTTAACTTAAAAAAGGGTGTTTCTAGGCTTCAGAGAGACTTAATTAGTGCGGAACACTGTACCTTTAATTTAAATGCCCTTGGAGTCTGCTGGGGGAAGAGAAATAATACTGTCAGTCAGTATGACATGCAGATGAGTGCCGTCGATCTTAGAATCACCGCACACTTCACTCATTTGGCCAGTCACGGGGCCAAAACCAGTGTTTGGAGCCACAGTGTGGCGGTGGAGGCAGCAGCAATGGGAGGCCATACAGCAACCTATGACAAAATGGAAACCAGCAGGAGTGTGAGTAGACCTGAAAGTGGCACATGGCAGAGTGGGAGCAATGGAAGGCGGTTACAGGGACAGATCCATGTCACACTGTGGACCCAGCAGCAGCGTGACCAGGCGGTACGGGGGCCCATGGCAGATTTGGGGCCATGGCAGCACCTATGGGAGGCCTGTAATCTGCCAGCAACCTATGACAAAATGGGAAAACCGCAGGAGTGTGAGGAGACCTCAAAGTGGCACATGGCAAGAGTGGGAGCAATGGGAGGCGGTACAGGGACCCAGGTCACACTGTGGACCCAGCAGCAGCGTGACCAGGCGGTACGGGGGCCCATGGCAGATTTGGGGCCTGGCGGCACCTATGGGAGGCCTGTAATCTGCCAGCAACCTATGACCAAAATGGAAAACCGCAGGAGTGTGAGGGAGACCTCAAAGTGGCACATTGGCAGAGTGGGAGCAATGGGAGGCGGTACAGAGACCCAGGTCACACTGTGGACCCAGCAGCAGCGTGACCAGGCGGTACGGGGGCCCATGGCAGATTTGGGCCTGGCGGCACCTATGGAGGGCCTGTAATTCTGCCAGCAACCCTATGACAAAATGGAAAACCGCAGGAGTGTGAGGAGACCTCAAAGTGGCACATGGCAGAGTGGGAGCAATGGGAGGCGCGGTACAGGGACCCAGGTCACACTGTGGACCCAGCAGCAGCGTGACCAGGCGGTACGGGGGCCCATGGCAGATTTGGGGCCTGGCGGCACCTATGGGAGGCCTGTAATCTGCCAGCAAATCTAAAAATGACAAAAAATGAACACACCAGCAGTGTGGTGAGGAGACCTGAAAGTGGCACATGGCAGAGTAGTGAGGCGATGAGACAGCAGCAATGGGAGATGTCCGTACAGGGACCCATGAGAGACTCTGGACCTGGCAGCAGCATGAGGAGGCGGTACAGGGGCCGCATGGGCAAGATTAGGGGCCTGGCAGCAGCTATGGGAGGCCCGTAATCTGCCAGCACCCATGTCAAAAAATTGAACACACCAGCAGTGTGAGGAGACCTGAAAGTGGCACATGGCATGAGAGACTCTGGACCTGGCAGCAGCATGAGGAGGCGGTACAAGGGCCCATGGCAGATTAGGGGCCTGGCAGCAGCTATGTGAGGCCCGTAATCTGCCAGCACCCTATGACAAAAAATTGAACACACCAGCAGTGTGAGGAGACCTGAAAGTGGCACATGGCAGAGTGTGGCGATGGAGACAGCAGCAATGGAGGCCGTACAGGACCCATGAGAGACTGTGGACCTGGCAGCAGCATGAGGAGGCGGTATAGGGGCCCATGGCAGATTAGGGGCTTGCAGTCAGCTAATGGGAGGCCCGTACTCTGCCAGCACCTATGTCAAAAAATTGAACACACCAGCAGTGTGAGGAGACCTGAAAGTGGCACATGGGCAGGGGAAGATGTGGCGATGGAGACAGCAGCAATGGGGTAGGCCGTACGGGACCCATGGAGAGAGAACTGGACCTGGCAGCAAGGCATGAGGAGTGGCGGTAATAGGGGACGCATGGCAAGATTATGGGGCCAGGCAGCAAGCTATGTGCGGCCACGTAATCTTGCCAGCACCCTATGGACAAAAAATTGAAACACACCAGCAGTGGTGAGGAGACCTGAAAGATGGCACATGTTTGTGGCGTGATTCGATGGCGGATTTAGGTCAGTTTGTGTACAGGAACTGGTGGTTTGAAATTCCCAGGGACTTAATCCACTCCAGATTCATTATTCACAAACGTGTAGTCTCTCCACATCTTGGGTCTGGAACGAGTCCGTGTTCCTCACGTGGGCGGAGTTACAATACCTCCTCTGCGCACTAAACACGCGTCTCCGATGCCAACGCTACTGGCCGGGCATTGACAGCCTTACAAGGGCAAATTCGAGCTAGTTTGTGGCGCAAAGGTCAAGTTACGTTGCCCAGTAAGTCAAGGGGAAGTGTTCATACCTCGGTTGGCAGGGTTGCTGTGCCAATGTAGGCCCCAAGCCCGTTTGAGCTCCTGCTCCAGGTCTCACCTGATGCTCGCTGGCTTGCTCGCTGCCTGGCTGCGGCTGGTTTAGTAGTTTCCTCACTGCGCTGGTGAATGAAAAGCTTACTCATCATCGACTGCAAGACCTGAGGCAGGCTCGCTGCTGGTGGTATGCTGCCACTTGCCTCCTACCACCCCACCCCCTCCCGCTGCTGCCATGGCAGCGTACGCGCGAGCGCACAGGGCCCACAGTGTCTGAGGATAGGATGGTTGGCGCAGAAAGGCAGACGACCAACTGACTACCTAGGTGGTTTTTATAGTACGTAATTTTGGCCTCCCCCCCCTCACAGCAGGTGTGAAAACAGGCCACTCCCCCCCCCTCACCCCCCCCCCACCACCCCCCCTCCCCCCATCTTTGACCGGTATGCGAGGGTCCAACAAGTGGACAGCCAAAAGTCATCCCTGTCTGATGTTATTATTTCGGCTGTCGCTACGCAAGCAACCGAGCTGCTATGGGCCATTTGTGCCAAGGAATGCGAGGGACTCCCTGAGCCTCTCTCCCACAGCAATACTGCCACGGTGCGTCTGGGTCCTTGTCCCTCCTCCCTCCTCCTCCTCCTCTACCAGATGCTCCTGCTACCTCCACTCCGTCGCTGAGTGGAAAAACCACCCATTTCACTCAAAAATTTCCCTGAGCACAAATTTTTCCCCTCTACCTCCTCCTCTTCTTCCTGCCCTGCCCCCACAGGGGTCATTTTGGGTTGGGGATCTGGGGCCCATTTCTACCGACCCCGACCAGCCCTTGGGTTTAAAAGCATTTGTTCCCGGCCCTGAACAGAAATGACGTCGTTCATCCCATAGTCCCCGCCGACTCCCGAATTTGCGTGGCCCCCCTCAAAAGGGGGCCCGAGCAAACGGGAGGGGGTCACGCATGAGCTGCCCCAAAGGCTACATTTGGGAAATTTTTCACAGGGGGAGTTCCTTTTTTCCGCTTTTAAAACCCCGGAAAACGGTGATTGGGCCCTTTTTCTGCTCGTAAAGGCGGTCAAAAATGTGGGAGGGTTGAATTTCCCCCTTTTTTGCAAAAGTCGAGAACCCGGCGTTTTGGGGGAATTTCCCTTCTGGGGGCTGGCCCCAAGGGGTGTGCTTTTTCGCTGTAAAGGAAAAGGCTGAAATGATCAAAGTTTCGTGGGCATTTTAAAAAGGGTGTTTTTTGCAGTGGGGGTTTGGGGGATTTTAGGGAAACCCTTGACAAACCTATTGAACACGTGAGCCAGCATGGGCCCCATGGCACCCAACCCTTTCCCTTTACCAGATAGAAAACCATGTTCTTGTTTGTTTCGGTCAAAATGGTTCCGATTTTCAGTTTGCGCGGGACAGCCCTCTGTCGATTTTTTCCTGTTCAATTTCACCAAAGTTTCCCCCCCCTGTGGGGACACCGTTCGCCAAGGGATACCATTTCAGCACAGCGTTACACCGTTTTTCCCCCTGCACATGTGAAATTTTCCCGGTGGGGGAAATTGGGGGGCTTGGGACGGGGGGGGCGGCTGAGGACACGGTTTTGGGAAAAAGGGGGGGGTTTGGGGGCGGGGCCATTTTTTTGTGGACCAAAGGCTCAAACCTGGAGGGCAAAAAGCATCGTGAAACCCGTCCAAGTTGCTGGGCGGCTTTTGCCCGGCACCAAAAGTTTCACCCCCCTTGGGCCGTAATTGGCTGTAATGTCCCTGACCCTAGTTTTCAAAGGGGTTCCCAAAAACGTCGGCGCGGCCTTTCCCTTTTTTTAGAAAACCGCCCCGCTTCAAAGATTTGGCCCCACCATTTTCTTTTTTACTGTGGTGCAGGGGTTCCATGCCTTTTTTTGGCAAAGAAAAAAGGGGGGGGGGGGGCCTTTCCCCCTCCCACCGCGGCGCGGGACAAGCCATCATTTCCCCGGAAAAGGTGCTGAGTTCCCCCCACTTTGGGAAAAGGGGGGACTGCACCAAACCCGCAACTTGGACCGGAGGACTTCAGCTTTGCACCCTCGAGTTCGTGCTCGCAAAGTTGTCTCTTGGAAAAAGGAAAAAAGAAAGCTGGGTGACGGAATCCCCTGAAGAGGGGTAGCAGGAGAAGGAGATCCCGAACGGGCGGGAAATCCAACAGCGACAACCCCCCCCCCTTTAGCAGAGGTTTTTTGGAGCCTTGACTGGTTGGGGGAGAGGTGGGGATTGCGCGGGGAAGGGGCAAGTAACCGGGGGCGGGTTTTAAAGGGGCGGGGGGGTGGGGCAGGCAGAACCGCCGTTTTCTTTATCCCGGGTTTTTTTCCCGGCACCGAAAAAACGACGCTGCAAATGCTGACCCCAACGCTGTAGTCCCCAAAAATGGGGCCCCCCGGGCCCCGCTTGACTTTTGGCCATAGTCGACATACGGTACGTTTTTTCCTTCCTCGGGCGGTTGGCGAAAAATTTTCCAACCAACCCAGTAAAGGGGAAACTTTGCCCCCGCTAACCCCCCACTGGCTGACTGCTACTTTTTTTTCCCTGGCCCCCGGCACCACTTTCTTGGGCCCTGGTGGTGGCTGAGTGGAGCTGGGCTCTACTCATGGGTTTTGGCCCCACTGACACTGCGCGGACCCTGCTTCCTCCTTTTGGGGAACCCACCGACTGTTTTGGCTCGCGGGGGTTTTTGCCAAGCTTTTTACCCTCTTTCCTGTTTATGCGAAGAAATTTTTGATCGACCCCCCCGAGGGGGGGGCCAAATGCGATAAAACCCCCTCAAACATAAAATTTGGGGCTCCCCCTCACTACTAGCCCCCTCGGTGCGTCTGGGTCAGGAAAGACCCCGTTCTTTTGACCCGGCTACCGAGCCAAAACTCCTCGCCCGTTTTTTCTTCGCCTGGGCGCTGAAAGGCGGATGTCTCCCCCCCCTTCCGAAACCCCCCCTGTTAGCTCTTCCTCAACGTACATGGGGCTGAGCCCACAGAAAGCGATAATTTGCTTGGTGAGGGAACACCAAAGGGCAGGGGCAGGTAGAGGGGCACGTGATTTCAGTGGGGTTGTCCCGGGGGCCCTTCCCAAAAAAAAACGGTTAGGGGCGACGTTAACCCCCCGACCCTTTGGTGTAGGTGTCAGAGGGACCCGGGAAAAAGGAAGACGACCGAGGGGCCCAAACCCAAACGATGACGGCAGGGTTGTCGGGGGGAGACACGACCGCCTGGGGGGACACCGGGAGCACCCGGCCTCTGGGCTGGGGACCCAGTGCTGGGCCCCCGACCCCCTTCCCCTTTTCTGCCCCCGTCTGGGTCGGCCCCCTAAAAACCCTTTCCTCCTCTGCCCCCTCCCCCTGCAATGTTGTTTGGGCAAACTCTTTAATTCCAAAAGATTTCCGTGGGCCCCGAGGGAACAAATTCCCTTTGTCCCTTTTAGTAAAAATTCTGTTTTTCCCCCGAAATTTTCAAATTTTTTGTGGGCCCTGGGGTAAAAAAATTTTTGTGTTCCCCCCAGTAACAATTTGGGGGTGCCCCCAGTAAACAATTCCGTTGGCCCCTTCCCCTTAAAATTTTTTGGGCCCTCCCCGTAAAAAAATTTTGTGGCCCTCCCGTAAAACAATTCTGTGGTTCCCCTAAAATAACCAATTTTGTGGCCCCCCCGTAACCCCTTCTGTGGCCCTTTCCAGTAACAAAAATTTTGTGGCCTCAAAATTAAACCCAAATTTGTGGGCCCTCCGGTTTTTAAAAAATTTTTGTGGCCCTTTAGTAACAATTCTGTGGGGGGCCCTTTAAATAACAATTTTCCGGGGGCCCCTAGTTTTAAAAAATTCTGTGGCCCCCTTTTAAAAATTCTGTGGCCCCTCAGTACAATTTTGGGGGCCCAGTTAAAAATTCTTTGGCCCCCCAAGGGAAACCAAAATTTTTTGGCCCTTTAGTAACCAAATTTTGGGGGCCCTCCCGTAACAAAATTTTTTGGCCCCCAGTAAAAAATTCTGGGCCCTCCCTTTAAAAATTCTGTGGGCCCCCAGTAAAAAATTCCTGTGGCCCCAGTAACAAATTTCTTTTTGGGCCCTCCAGTAAAAATTATTCCCGTGGCCCCCAGTTAAAAAATTTCTGTGGCCCCCATAACAATTCTGTGGGGCCCCCGTAACCCAATTTCTGTGGCCCCAGTAACAAATTTTGTGGCCCCCCAGTTTAAAAAATTCTGTGGCCCTCAAGGAACAATTCTGGGCCCCCAGGGAACAAATTCTGTGTTGTCCCTGGAACAATTCTGTGGCCCCAAAACGTTTCTGTGGCCCAAATAACAGTTCTGTGGCCCTCAGTAAAAAATTTGTTTTCCCCCCGAGTAAAGTTTCTGGGCCCCCCCGGGAAAAAATTCTGGGGCCCCCCAGTAACAATTCGTGGGCCCGTCCCCGATAACCCTTTTTTGTGGCCCTTTTAAATAAACGTTTTTTGTGGCCCCAAAGTTTAACCCATTTCCTTTTGGCCCCGGTTAAATTTTCCCCTGTCCCTAAATAACCCTTTTCTTTTGTCCTTTTAACGTTTCTCTGTCCCTAAGTAACGGTTTTTTCTGGGCCCCAAGTAACGTTTTCTCTGTCCCTAAGTAAAGGGTTTTTTGTCCCCAAGTAAAGGGGTTTCTTTTTGTCCCTAAGTAACGTTTCTCTGTCCCAAAATAACGTTTTTTCTTTCCCCCAAGTTTAACCCTTTTTCTGTC